>CAXKVX010000082.1:0-365793 GCA_964058865.1 Eleocharis quinqueflora | reverse complement strand
CATAAACAAAATCAGAACTCATTATTAGTTTCTACTATTCAGTACATAATGAGCCACAGATATATTTGTCACAGTTAATTGGTGCTCTTCTAGAATCTAGTCTCTAGATGCCTTCTAAATGTCAACTTTGTAACTGTCAATGCATTTTCTTAATCTACCAACGACTATCATATTAATATTTATTGTATATATATGTATTTTGGAAATGGCGTTTGTGTGCTGATTAGATCTCGATTTAGGAAATCGACGTGCTCTCAAACAAGTTAGCTACAAGTAGAAATGCAGAATACTTAGACATCCTCAAACTTGTCAGATGATGATTGTAACATATATAATTTAATTTTCCTTTTAACTTTGACGTTCAGAATTCACATATTTTACATATATATATATATTTCTTTAATTTTAATAGCATGTTGTTATATTTTAGGGATAAATTTTTGTGTCATCTAAAATTAGAGAAAATCTCAGAAATTTCATTCAGAATCGATTTTTTTCGTATTTATCATTCAAAATTGTTAATGCCTTATTTATTTGCTATTTTTTCAACAAGACAAAAATTTCCATGTCATGACTACTACAGGTCCGAGTTCACCCGATCATCACCAACCTCGCCACTAGTGCCGCTTCGAAGGATGTCGTAATTGACTCCGAGATCGATTTTGGAAAAGTTGAAGGCCAACTAATGTCAGTGAAAGACGAAGATAGCAGCGATTTTACATGACAAATATGAAAGAAATCAATTCTGAATGAAATTTTCGAGATTTGCACAATTTTGAGTGCACAGACTAAATTTTCCCTATTACTTTACCAATTTACTACTTAGTCATTTTCATTGTAAAATAAAAAATATATAATTAGAAATAAATGGTTTCGAAAGAATTGATTTTTTATTTCAAAATTAGGACAAACCAAGCTTTTAAATAGCGGCGATAAAACGACGATTTAGCAGTTTTAGCGTTTTTTGGAGCTATAAGGCAAGATATATTGAAAAATGTGGTTTTAGCGGTTTTTGGCGATATAGCGGTTTTAGCGGCCGATAAAGCGGACACGATTTAGCGTTTTAGCGGCGATATAGCAGTTTAGTGGTGATATAGCTGTTTTTGCTGTTTAATTGTTATTTTTTTAGCATATCAAGTTTTAGGTGACTTTTTCATTTTTTTTCTTTATGGTTCTAAACTACTAATATACTTATGAATTATTCAATATAGAGCATGGCTAAAATAATATGCACAGTACACCCCATGTCGTACTATGCCGTCATTTATATTTAATTTGGACATTAAATTGATATTTAAGTTTCTCAATAAATTCTTCATATCAAAATCTTGTAGGAAATAAAATTCTGTAATTTTTAGAGCTTTCTTGTTATTTTTTAAATATTTTTTAAAAACAGCTCAGAAATGACACTTTTGTAGTACTAAATCTGGACTGTTTTTAAAAAATATTTAAAAAATAGCAAGAAAGCTCTAAAAATCACGAAATTTGATTTCCTACAATATTTTCATATGAAGAATTTATTGAGCAACTTAAATCTCAATTTATTAACCTATATATATACATACATATATATATATATTCATAGTACGAAATGGGGTGTACTATGCATATTATTTTAGCCATGCTCATTCAATATATTATTCTTTGAAAATATATTTTGTGAACAAATTACTATTATGTGCTATAAATAAGCATACAAATTATATAAATTATAATTTATACTTAATATCATTTGAAATAAAGTAATATGATATAAATATCGATATGGTAGTTGATAACAAATTATTATTATATGTTATTATTAAGCATATAAATTATATTAATTATAATTTATACTTAATATCATTTGAAATAAAATAATATGTTATAAATATCTACATGGTAGTTGATAACAAATTACTATTATATGTTATTATTAAGCATATAAATTGTATTAATTATAATTTATACTTAATATCATTTGAAATAAATTTATATGATATAAATATTGATATGGTAGTTTATCGACCGTTTTATCACTGATAAAACGCTAAACACTAAATCACTCCTCCATCGCTAAACCGCGCGAACTGCTATTTTAAACCTTGGGACAAACCGACGATCAATGAAACCAACGGTAGATTTTAGTGGTGTGAATGGGGTGCGATGTCTTCGATATTATTTTATTGTACAAATTAATATGGTATTTTTTTATGTTACATATAGATGTTTCTTACAAAAATTAATCATTGAACCACATATTTATATAAGAATTATTTCATTTTAGACCCCATAATTATAATATGCTTAATAATATGATAATTATTTAACATAATATTTAATATAATACTTGAATCTCATTTGAAAATTCTGACTCCGCCCCTATCGAATTAATATTAAACTTAAGAAAGTGAAATAGCAGTTGTATTCCATACTATTTAGGTAATTTGTATATCAAAATATATTTAATTTAAAACCTATTAAACATAACTTCAGCAATTAACTACAATATAACTAATGAAGATATTATTAGCAATGATAAATGTGATGCGATCTCTGGAAATAATTAAAAAAAAAGTTGATTATAGTCGTTGAGTTATTTTAACTTGAATTCATTCTTATTAGAAATTCTCCAAAAATTCAAAATCAATTGATATAGTATTAAATTGTTAAATGTAAATTTATTAGTAAAAAAAAACATGTATTGTTTTGACTAACTTGCAAAACGATGCATCACCATGTATTATTTAGGAGCATGCAGTATTGACTTTGTTTTCTTCTAGATGTTAATTAGAAAAGGCCATAATAAAAAAAATATTAAAAAGTTTGACAAATAGGTTTGTCAGTTGGAATATTTTGAAGATTATTTCAACATGTAATTAGCTTGTGATGCAGTTCACATCACACCACCAGATATATAATTCCTAAATAAATATTCTTTTTATATTGAAATGGCCACGAGGGAATTTTTAATAAGACAAATAATAGTCAACTTAAATTGAAATTATTATCTCATTAATTAACCCAAGCCACTAAACCAGCCAGGGATAAAACTTTGACCATACAAAAAAATATTCATAAATATTAATAAAAATATCTAATTCAAAATTCAAACTGACAATTAATTATTCATACGAATTAACATGTGCCTTTAGTAGATAAAGATAAGATATTTTTCACCGAGGGTGCATGTAATTTGACATAAAAATGATGGTATTTTAATCTCATCTCATGCTAAAAGAAAAAGATAATATTTTCTAACAATAATCACGAATAATATCTTAAAATTTCAAAGAAAATGTTCAATCTAAAACGCTGATATTTTTTTTATTTTACTTTTTGGCAAAGCATGAACCTATAAATTTTTTATTATTTCCAAGAATTCATGTTATCAAATTTTAAGAGGCTAAATCAAAGAAATTGACAATAGGTAGACTCGCTAGAGATCAGTAAGATTCATATTTTTAACACAAATAGAGATAGGTGTATCTTTTGCATGCAGTGGCGGAGCTTAGTGCATGTCAAGGAGTCATGATTCTCTCTTAAATTCTAAAAATACATTAATTAAATATTCATTTTATGTGTTAAATTCTATTTGTATCATTACCTACTTACGTTCGGTTTCAAGTACATGTCGACACTTCAATATGGATGGTTTATTTTACCGTCATATCAGAGTTGTTTATTGTTTAGTTGGATAATATGTAGTAACTTTTCTTGCGATTTTCGTGTAAAAGTTTGAAGTTTGCTAAATTCGTTTGCGTCGCACTTGTCACATGAATTAAACATAGAATTATTTGACATATTATTATATTTGTATTAATTGTCTTTTTATTATATTTAATGCTTTATCAATTATGCTCTCTTTTTATTAATTGTATGAATATCAAAAGTCACTTATAAAATGTATGAATATCAAGATGTATATATTTTCATATAAAATATTTTATATTGTATTTATTTTTCTATATTACATTAAATTTAATATTTTAAAACATTTAGATAAATCATATTAGTATTTTCACATAATATACTATAAATCATATTATGTATATATTTTTCATTTAACGCGTATATAGTTCATATAACTCGTATGTATATAACTCATATAATTCATATAATTACTTTCATATTATATGTATATAACTCATATATTTTTTCATAACATAATTCATAAAATAATAATTTATAAAATTTTATGTTTATATTATCAGTTCTAATTAGATTGAACGAAGCTCAAAGGCTTAGTTATAATTATTTTCTAACATATATCAATAAAGTCAGGGGCAGATCCAAAGCATAATTAAGTCCGGCCACAACTAGATCTGGACATCGAGGTTGAGATCAAGCCCACGCACAAATCCACTAAAACCCACTTAAATATCATTACAAATCTAAAATTCACTAAAAAATAACTAAAAAATATACTAAATTTTGCAATTTTTTTAAAATCAAGCTCGAACACTTGTCCGTGCTTGCCTCTAAATTGATCCGCCCCTGAATAAAGTATTGTATTGATCCTCTCCTAATTTCGACTCAAACTCCGCCACTGTCTACAGAGATATTCTCGTCAAATTGCTAAGTCTTTCAAAAAGTAATAAGTATCTAAATAATATCTCAATGGAAAACATTTAAAGATGATTTGGTGGATGAATGCTTCACTTTCATAACAGCCAAGATAAATTCGATAAGACAGAATTTAACAATCGATCAATTAGACAGAATTTTAATTTGGCTGGCACGTTTAAAAAGAAATAATTTCAATTACAAAATATCAAAATTTTTGCTGGCATGAATTATTTATGTAAGACCTAGAAATAAATAAAACTTCTTTAAAAATGTGTAGCATATATGATGGCCAGCTATGGCTCACAATATTTTTTTTACAATTATAGCATTAGCTATAGAAATTTTAGCTACATTTTGTTAACTTCGTTTACACACAATAATATAATATTTGAATCTTGAAAAATCCATTGCATAACTATTTTACACCTCTAAACGAGTTATTTAACACTCGTTTAAAAAATAGGCTACTAATGTTATAGATTAAAATTAACTTGATTATACTATTATTGATAATAATTATGATTAATTCTATTTTTTTTTGTAAAAAAATTTTGATCCACAAAATAACTATACTCTAAAAATAATGTTTAACATAATGTACTTCTGCAAGCTCAGATATAGACAGGTAGATTTATTAATATTTTGGTTTTGGATAATAAATGATCGTATAATTTATATCAGCTAAGCATCAAGTTACAAGCACATGAATTATTAATTATTTCTTCTAGAATTATCATAATTCAGCTTGAGAATGTCAACGCATCAGCTTGAACAATAACAGTTTAATTATTTGATATTTTGTAGACTAATCTAATTCAGAATTGTTTATTTGATCTGTTTGTTGACATTTATCATTCTCTGGCTTTTAACAAATCAATTAATATATGCAACACTTTATTTTTTTCTGACAAATTGAGATGCAGCAAATACCAACAAACTTAAGGCATCCTATATATTCAATTTTATTATGCTAAACCTTTGCTTTGTCAAAATTTCTTTTTAAATTTAAATTAAATTGTGCACCTTGCTTGAGCAGCGCAAATAAAACAACAACGTGCTGTCATTTAACGATTGTTAATTTGTAAAAAAAAAAGAAATATTTAAGAAGCCGAATAGGCGACGGAAGATTCAATGCGAACATTTTTTTTCACCTGCGTTGTTCGCACCATGTCGAGAATAGTGTGATTCTTTCTTTCGGCCACTTCATTCTGTTGGAAAGTATATGCTGTTGTGAATTGCTGGTGAATGCCTTCTTGCCTACAAAATTCTTCAAGTTGTTTGGAGGTGTATTCACCATTTCTGTCAGACCTTAGTGTTTTGATTTTGTAGTCACCCCTATTTATTATATAATTATTTCATAGTAAACAATTTTTATAATTGGAAATATTTTAACTTATACACAATATTTTTTCAAAACAATAATAGAAATAATAAATTGGTCTAGACACAAATTTTACAACATGCAAATACAAATTTATTTTTGAAAATAATCTATAATTTTTTTGGTAAAAATTTTTAGTTTTGAGACTTCCGACTTTTTAATAATGGATTCGAAAAATATATTATGTTCTTTATATTTAATTGAAGGAAATGTTGTTTTTATTATTTGATATTGATGAAAAATTTAGTAATATATTTTCATACATAAAATCAAGAAAGTAGAAGTTATCAAAAATTAAAATAAGATGTAACTGCACTATTTTTAATTATTTTGAAATAAATATTTGTAATGGACCAGATAATTGAAAACTAGCAACTTTTTGAAGTTTTGGTACTTCACAAAATAATTAGAAATTAAATTGCCATGTCAAATTAGATTGGCTAAAAATGGTTAGTTGGGTTTCAGGCTTTCAGCTACTTATATTTATTTGCTTTCATAACTTAATTGAAATGGAGGTTGAGTGGATCAAAATGAAGATGAATATTGTATCTCCTTCCTAAAAGAACAATATTCATGGCTTTTTAATTGAATCAAATTAGAGAATTAAATATCATATGAATATGCTTCTTTTTTTTCATCTTGCTTTATATTTTTTTATCAAATTAGTTATGAACTGTATTATCTTATTTATATATAAAAATAAATTCTTCATTTTTATAATAAATTTAATAAAATAGGATTTTAATATAATTTGTAAAACAAACATCAACCCAACTATTATGTAATAAACATATTTTCAATATTAAAAATGTAAAGTCAAATATATATAATAACAAGTCAAAGAAAGAAATAGTTGTACTTAATTTTGCATTAGCTTATAAGTTAAAATTTAAATATGAGATATTGGTATAGGAAACTATTAAAATAATTTATCATACTTATTTTTGATAGATTGTTTTAATTTATTATGATGTATAATAATGGATTTTACCACTTTGGCATTCACAATTATTTATGTTTTCTTTATCTAATTTTGATTTGTATGAAAAAATCGCGTTGAAAATCTGATGAACAACATTTGTGATGATATAATTTATTTAAAGTTAAATTACTCCATCTTATTATTTTTGTAATAATTAATCACTTGTGTTTTGTTTAAGCAGGAATATAAATTTAACATAAATGGATATAAATTGCGACCTGGGACTGAAAAATCCCTAAAACATATATATAATTGTAAAACTAGAGTTTATTATAGTAAAAAAATCTGCTCCAAAGGACTTTATCTTTTATGCCCACCTATATATTATACCATCTTAAAAAGATGAGATAATTGTCATAAGCTTAAAGAGAGAAAAGAAAGAAATTGTCTGTTATGCACACCTATATTAATGAGGAGGGTTCCAATGCCTACTTTTTTTGTGCCTCATCATGCCCATTAACTTAAAAAATTAATTAATTAATTTTTTAAGACTTTAAATATCAAAACTAATTGATTGAATATTTTATATATGTCATAATACATGTGTATAAAAAATATTGAAACATTTTAGTTTAATTTCATTGGTCATCTAGAGCTAACAAAATCAACGGTTCCTGCTGTTATTTAGGCAAAATGGAATCTCCACAAGAACCCATTGTTCAAACATCTATTGGAGGATCAAACTCTCCTGCCACAGAACCCACTGGACATGAGGGAGTAAACCTGACCCCTATAGATGGATCAAACTCTCCTGCGACAACGACATCAAACTCTCCTGCCACATCAACATCAACCTCTCCTGCACAACCTAAAGATCCTGAAGTTGACACATCCAAACTAAGATCTGATGTGTGGGAACATATGACAAAGAAGATGATTGATGGAAGATTCAAAGCGGTGTGCAAGTATTGTGGTACCAAACTTGCAGCAGGACCCAACAGTGGTACAAAACACATCAAGCTTCATATAGAGGGTTGTCTAAGGAAAAGACAACAAACATTTCCCAAAGCTTTCCAGAAAATGTTAGTGGCCAAAAATTCAGAGGGAAAAACTACCATAGGAAATTACACATTCGATCAAGAAGGGTCTAGAAAAGATCTTGTGGAGATGGTAGTGTTGCACGAGCATCCACTCTCGATTGTTGATCAAGTGGGGTTCAAGGTTTTTGTTAACAACTTGCAGCCTTTATTCAAAATCCCAACCCGTAACACCGTGAGAAGAGACGTCCTTAAATTATACATGGTTCGAACAAAGAAGACCATGGCTCTAATAGACAACAATGAAGGAAGGGTAGCGCTTACAACTGACATGTGGACTGCAGACAACCAAAAGAAGTCTTACATGGTGGTTACGGCACATTTTGTGGATGATCAATGGCGCTTACAGCAACGTCTATTAAGGTACAAACTTGTTGTTGTTGTTATAAGTTATTTTTCTGTTCGTGGTTGCTTTTATAAGTCATTTTTCTGTTCAGATTTCTGGTGTAGAAGGTTGCTAGTTGTACACATGTACATTTTGTGGTTGTACACTTGTACTAGTTGAAATCTTTTAGGTACTGTCCTTGATTGCTATTATAAGTTATTTTGGTAATTGTTATTTTTGTAGGTTTCAACATGTACCTTCTCCTCACACTATTGAAGTACTTGTAGAACATTTAATGGATGTTCTTTTAGATTGGAATTTAGATAATAAGTTGTCTACTATAACGGTTGATAATTGTAGTACAAATGACGGAGTTGTTGACACTTTGGTCCATAAACTAAATGCTGAACAACTTTTGCATATGCGTTGTTGTGCACATATCTTGAATCTGATTGTAAAGGATGGGTTAGACACAATTGGCCAAAGTTTAGAAAAAATTCGTAGTAGTTGTGTATTTTGGTCCTCTACCCCTAAAAAAATAGAAAAATTCGAAGAAACAGCAAAACAATTGCGCATTAGTAGTTCAAAGAAATTATGTTATGATGTCAAAACACGATGGAACTCTACCTTTATTATGTTGGAAACAACCCTGTTATATAAAGATGTTTTCCATCGTTTAAAATTACGTGATGCACAATATAAATCAGCACCTACTGAGGAAGATTGGTTGAATGCCAAAATTATTAGTGAAAAATTGAAGATATTTTATACCACAACAGAGCTGTTTTCTGGAACAAAATACACAACAGCGAATCATTATTTTAAAAACATTTGCGAAATTCGTTTGGCTTTGGCAAATTGGTTGAATGATTCTAACCCAACCATTGCAAATATGGCATCAAGAATGTTGGAGAAGTATGAAAAATATTGGCATAAGATACATGGTATCATGAGTGTTGCAACACTGTTGAATCCGAGGTTTAAGATGGAACTTATAGTTTATTATTATGAGAAGATCTATGGTGATCGTGATGAGAGTGAAGTTGAAAAAGTTGTGTCTTTGTGTCGTCGATTGTTTCGTGAGTATCAAAGGAGAGCTTCGAGTGAACAAGTTGATGAATTGGCAGAAGTGGAGGGTGGTACATGTGCTGGTGATGTTCCGGATGATTTTGACTTGTTTACTCAAAGAAGAAAGAAAAGAAGAGTTGATATAGGCACAGAATTAGATCATTACTTGGAAGAACAATTGGTTCCAAGGGTTAACAATTTCAATGTGTTAAATTGGTGGATGTCCAATGGACCCAAATTTGCGACTTTACGAAAAATTGCTCGAGACATATTCGCAATACCAGTTTCTACCGTTGCATCCGAATCAGCTTTTAGTATGGGTGGACGAATAATAAGTCCACAAAGAAATAGACTTCATCCTAAACTTGTTGAAGCTCTAGCATGCGTACAAAATTGGTTGAAAGCTGAATTTGAAGGTATGAAATCTATGCATATTTATTTTGTAGCATTTTAATAAAATATATGTGTATTCATCTAACTGTTAGCTGTATTTTTCTTTCAGATTTGGGAGATCGTAATCCATTTAAAACATATTGCGATGATGCAGATGAAGATGAAGATCTAAGCGATTGCTCGGTGCTTACTGATGATGTTGAAGTTGACATAACAAAAAATAGCAGCTAGTTGCTCAGTTCTGGATTAGTTTAGATTTCAGGTACTTTGTTTGATACTTTTCAACTAGCTGATACTTTGCTCAGTTCTGTATTCAACTAGTTTAATGTTTTCTGTTCAAATTTTCTGTTCGGATTTTTCTGTTCAGATTTTCAACATATTTTCTGTTCAGATTTTTCTGTTCGGATTTTCTGTTCAGATTTCTGTTCAGATTTTTCACCATATTTTCTGTTCAGATTTATGTTCAAATTTTTCTGTTCAGATTTCAACCATAGTTCAATATTTTCTAAGTTATTTCAGGTACTCGAGAATGGTATAAATCTGGAATTTTGGATTTCATTTAATATTTTCTGTTTAGTTTTCTGCTCAGATTTCAACTAGTTTTATATATTATGTATATTGTTATGATGTTGCTAATTTTTTTTTACAGGTCATAACAGAAGCTGAACAAGAACAACTGAAGCAGTGTTGTGAAATTATGTTGTGTTTTGTGTTGTTTTTATGTTGTGTTGTAGTTTTTGTCTGTTGTGTTAATTCTCATGTTTATTACTATTAGCATCAGCAAGGGGTTGAAAGATTATGCCACTATATCATTATGTAGTGATGTTTTAATTATGCTACTGCCATTTTTTTTATTTTGTCACGTTGGACATGGAACATTTTATGAAGTTTTTATGTTATACTTGGATATATGTATATCTGTTTGACATTGCAAATGGGTACGGGTGGACAGGTATGAGTGGGTATGGGTGGACAGGTATGAATGGGCATGATCAGGCAAGGACAGGTATGAGTGAGTACAGGTGGCCTGTGGGTATAAGTGGGTAAGTTCAGGCAGGTACGGGTTAAAAACAAATACCCGTGGGTGGGTCAGACATGAATTTTGGTACTCGTTTATTCAGGTCAGGCACGATGGGCATGGTAATCAGACCAGGCAGGTCAGGTTTGGGTCCGTAAAAAACCCGTGGATATGACCCGTTGCCATCCCTAATACTAACCAACGACGCCCTCGCCCTCTATCTCTCACGACACAACCGATTTCCTCTCTCGCCTTCTCCCTCGCTTGGTTGGGTTGACGCAACCCATAAACCTTTCTCTCTCTCATACTCAATCTCTGCCCTCGCCTTTTACCTCGATGATTGGATGATGCAACGAGCGACTGATCCCTCTCCCTTCAACCATTCCTCGCTATTTTCCTTTCCCTTCTCTCCCATACGGGCTAATATCAGTTGACAATTTGAATATATATCTATTTATCAGAGCCATAGAAGAAAAAGTGGAAAAAAAATACTTCCAACGAAATTACAGGCACAGAATAAACATACAATCTTTCTTATTATAATATGACCAAATAAAAGACATTATTTAATCAACTCGACGGGTATAACATATATTGTACTGAACCATACTTCAATTGCTTCAATTGTTTACCAAATTTTCCTAATTCTTACACAGTCGTGAGTTTCGAATAATAGTTATTTCATCTAGCCCATAGGCTTTCTTTGACATAGCATTATATGTATCAACTCTGATGTGTCGGAGTTGTTCTGACAGGACGTTGTTCTATCTTAGGTTTATCACAAAACTAAATTTGTCAAAGTAGATTTTAGGAGAGAGTGAAAGAGGAAAAGAGACAATTATTAAAAGTTCGGTGAAGAGGAGAGGACAAATTTTGCTGAAGGGGAGGAGAGGAGAGGTTAAATCGAAGGAGCTTCACCATCGTGCAAAGGTAGTAGCAAGGTTTAGCGGAGTCACACATGGAGGGTTTTTTTAGGATAAAGATAAACGAGACAAACAAAACGAGAAGCGAGGGGACGAAGGTCGAAGGATTCCTCGGATAGAAATTGTACAATGATTAATTTGTCCTTATGTCTAAATTTTCCGTTAAATTTCACGGAGACACGAAAATGCAAACTCATTTCTCAACCGTGTGATTTCTAACAAATGAACGGCTCTTGTTGGGTCCGATTCATAGCAGAATTTGTCATATAATAATAACATCAAGATAATAATTACAACTGTAATAAAATAATAATTATAGTGACAATAATAATAATATTAATGATAATAAATAATAATAATTATAACAATAATAATAGTAAATAATGATAATGATGATGATGATGATGATGATGATGATGATGATGATGATGATGATGATAATAATAATAATAATAATAAATCATAATAATAACAATCATGATGATGGTGATGATGATGATGATGATAATGATGATAATAAAATAAAATAATAATAATAATAACAATAATAATAAAATAAGTTAGCTAATTTTGTGCAGGCTAACTTTACTAATTCAACCAAAAGGTTGGATTAGCAAAATAACAAAAATAGCACACTAATTTTAACTATTACTATTTCTAAATTTGTGTTTGAATCACTAATTTTATTAAAAATAGCAATTATTTTGAAATAACTACTATTTTCAACCATCCAAACACTTATAGGGATTTGATAGAAGTGACATTGAAGATATATTAAAACAATCCTATTTTTAAGTAATTGAGAACCACGTCTGAACTATATTAATTAAATATATAAGGAGTCTATATACATCTCTGTATATATAATTCCCTATAAACTAAAACAAAACAATCAACTTCCACAAATGAGCTGCTGGTTCGTTTTTATTTTATTGGAATATAAATTAGAAAACTCAAAACTCCCATTTGTTTATCAAAAACCTTTAACGTTGCATTTCTTATTTGTAGTACAATTCTTATTGATCAGATGTTGACCTGATAAGTATATGTATATTGAGAAATATACTGAGAAATATTCGAAATATATGATTGACATGATAAGTATGTTGCATTTCTTATATTAAACTGATAAGTATATTGAGAAATATACGAGTTATGACCAGGTTTTTAAAAAACTTCGTTTTAACTTGAAAACAATCTTTGACGTTAAGTTTTTGAAAAATAACTGTTTTTCTTATTTTCTATATTTTAACCGTTTAAACTTGAATTAAACCATTTAAATCTGTTTTATTTGGGTAGCGTTAAAACTGTTTTTTTACAATTTACAACAGAAAAAATTCACATGTTCAATCATGACCTCCAAAATAGTTTTATTTACTCTAAACTAACTAATTATACATAAGCAATTCACCGACAAATCCTATCACATGCCTCAGAACAAATTTTTATATTTCTGAATCAACATATTTAACTTAGTCGGGTAGTTACCAGTATTATGATGGAGTGTTGATTGCTTGAGTATATCGGCTTTGTGTATTATATTGATGCTAGCATGATATATTATTATGTTAGTGCGACTTATGTAATTAGATAGTGGAGCTTATAAAAACAAACATTGAAGCACATTCTCAAAATAAAATACATTTTAAATTCTAATTATTAAACATATCAGATCACATCATGCATATTTTTAGATGATAAAAAGAAAAAGCAGCAATGTTAATAATATTGTTAAATATATTATATAGTACATAGTTACATACATGCATACATATGACAAAAAGTATGTATGTTCGCATCATAATTTGATCTAAAATAAATAAATAATATATAAAAAATGATTGTTCGTTTTTAATTTAACTTCTGTATAACACCGTTTTAACGTTAAACCGTTAAGAGACCACCTCACCGTTAAGGACCGTTAAACGTTTTTTAAAAGCTTGGTTATGACAAATATGATAAGTACCTCATTACTCTGTGTACAATGTACATCATTACTCTTCCTATTTGTTAATTAATGGCCCAATATTCCCGAGATGGTCCATTAATCGCAACAATTTTCCCTATTCAGTTACCATTTTTAATGGGCTCATTAAATCAGAAAAATAATGAGCAATACTAACCATGAATGCATCATTTGATTGTGCACTTATGGTTTAAACAGTTTGATCAATGGACTACACTCTCTTTTTTAATAGTTTAATAATTTATTTTTTTCTCTCTCCAAGTAATTTAAGAAGAGAGAGTGTATTTCATTGATCCAATGATTCAAATTATGAATACACAATCAAATTGTGCACTCATGAGTGTACCTACTCCCAACCCGTTATCTGATTTGTTATATATAAATGAATAATGAATTGTCTATTTGACAAAGCGTTCAAATGACAGAATACTAGAGCCGACTTTGAACCATTCCAATGCATAATGTAATGTCTCCATATTTTATCAAATAATTTCTCAATTATGTTCGTAATTAATATTCCGATCTTATATATTGTGGAATTATTGTCAATAACTTTTTAAACATGCTCTAAGAAACGACAATTCCAGATTATTTTGGTGGCAATTTCATAATCTTGCATCTAACGACGGAATATGCAATGTATCTCACTTCGTATTATAATTTGTAAATACTGTAATAAACTTTTTTTTAATGATAAGTTCTAAGTAGGTCAAGTCTATTTTTCTCAAAAAAAATGACGGAATATGGTTAAAGAAAATTTCAATTTCAGAACCTGTGGAATATTATTCTAATTATTTATTTTTTATTATTCTAATTTCTTTTGTTTATTTTGTAGCTATTCTAATTTCTTTCTTTTTATTCATCACCATAATTGGGACCTAATTATTCGTTCTCTGTACCTCTCTAGCTTTCCCAGTTAAATTTAAAATTGCCAAAAATTGGAGGTATGCTAAGCGGCTGGTATTTTATCTATTATGCAATATTGTTTTCTTTGAATGATGTGATCAGAATTGCAAAAAATAGAAGCTTCGAAAGTGTCAGTATTTACTGGAAGCTCGTAGTCTAAAAGGCGACTTATTTTGGAAGAGCAGTAAATAACATTGACAAAACAAATAAATAAAAAATGATTTATTAAGCCATAAATAGAGCAGTCAATTATATTTTTCATTTGATTTATACTTGAGAAAACTGCCTCTTCCAAATGACTAAATAACAGTAAAATATATGATATGTAACTACATGATTAATTGATTATAGATACATAAATGCTCTACTGCTGGTTCAGTTGAATAATGCTCCATGAAGAATGAACACCATTTACCAGAGACATCTACAAGTGTCAGTAATACATGTTAGTACCATTTCTGAGTTCTCATAGTTATGTCAGTTCATATTATCTCAAAACGGGAATATAAATATATAAGTATATAACACATGATCACGATTGTTAGATCGTGATTAAATTTGCTTACCATATTTGGTCTAGAAAGGTAGTAAGGAAAGTAAAGTTCATTTCCGTATCAGTGAGGATAAGATCATAGGAGATTGAACCATTTCTCAGCATAGCATCTTGTACCAGTTGGAAGGCTTGTGTTCCATTTCCAACTGTTTTAACATCTGCTCCGGCACATCTCAACATTTCATCGATCGCATTTCTCAAAGGCAGATGATCTTCTACCAATAGAACACGCTTTCCGTTTAGCGGCCTGGCATGATATACAGCTTCTATTTTTCCAAAGAGTACTTCTTCTTGTTTCCTTATACCCTCATCGGATTCCATCAACCTTAAATTTTTGTGATTATACCATAAAGATCAGTAAAATTCAAAGAAATAATTTCACACAAGTTAAGTAAGCTGGTGATTACTAAATAGAAAATTACCATTTTTTAATTGAGGCCTCAACATGTGCAATTTTCACTTCTGCCATATCAGGAAGCGTATGACAATTTATTGTTCTGATAAACAGATAATAGAAAAACGTGGTTTTAGGCTTTTAGCACAGTAAGAAAAATAGTCTGCTTACAGTGATTCTGTCAGAGGTCTTTTGAAGTAATCTCCGATTCTCCGACAACAATCAACACATATATATTAGAACACGATTGTTACTCATTGATTCAGAATTATTCTATTGATAATTTCCCTAACTATGGCTTATAACGGTTCCCAAAAAAGGGTTTGGTCACTGTTGAACCCTTTCGGCTTTCTGATAATACAATCTGAAAACAGTGTAAAAAAGAGGAGAAGAAAATGTTGGAGACTCTTGGTATTACTACGAAGTAAGAAATATACCTTGTTTCGTGAGATCAATACATGTAAATTCATTTATATGGATTATTCTTTAGAAAAATATAATGAAAAAAAAATATATAACCTCACCACAGAATTTCAAAAGAAAGCTGTCAATATATACTTGATTGATGATGATCCTTTGCTGTTGGGAAGAGAGTTCAGCATCGCTCTGCTGCATATGATATAAATATGTGGGGTTCAGGCTATTCATAGTAATTACAGAAATAATTGCCACTATAAAATTACACGAAAATTTTAAATTTGGTAACAACCATAATAGTCATTAAGCAGATTTATAATTCTATATATATTCTGTAATGATTAAGTATATATTTGTCGCTAAAGAATATATGGCATATGCAAATTTAGTGACGACAATATTCTGTAATGATCGAGCTAATTTTACATCTTCACTTGAAGAGTAAAAAATTACAAGATTTATATTAACATAATTTAATATAAGTTCAAACTTGTTTTATTGAAGCAAGCTGACGTCTTTTTGAAACACCATTCAATCAATAGGAATAGACATTTTCTTATTCTAATTGCTCATAAGGAGAAATTTCTTACATGTTTTCATTTATATATATAAGGCGTGGCATGAAATCCATGGGACTGTAGGAATATCATGAAAGTATGAAAAAAATGTGAGGTAATGTCACTCTGAATTAAATGATTAAATAATAATTAAATCAATCTAAAATTTGACGAAATCTGGATCAGAAGCCCACGAGCGGGGCATGGCCGGCCCATTTCCTATGGGGCCGGTGTTTTATATTTCTCATGTTATTTTGGATTCTCTGCAATTCTCTTGTCAGAAGCTTTTTTTTTTTTTTTTTTGAAAAGAAGAAGCCTCAATATGATTTTTCATTAAACGAAAGCCTTCAAAATAAAGATCTAGTATAGGATATCTATAGTATTAAGCGGGCTGACTATTTCTAACAGTTACTGTGCAGGCAGCGGTGAGGATTCAAAGAGCTGATTATTTCTAACAATTTCTATTTCAGAGGATGTAAATTCAGAATATCCTGTTTGATCTGAAGAGTCAAAACGAAAATTGGAGGAAAGTTCCACTTTCTATTTATTTATTTTTTATTATTTTGAATATTAGAACATAGAAGGTTCTTTTTCGTTACTCTTCTCTAGTGTTTATCAAATGAGCGGATACGGGCGGGCACGGACACAGGTTGCCTGGGTCACGGGTTGCACGGATACGGGTTGCGCGGATGGGACAGGTTAAACGGGGCGGGTTGAGATGGGTTGAATTTGGAATGATGATCCAAACCCGCACATCGACCCGTCGGGTCGGGCGGGATGGGTTGGGACGGGTTTAATGTTTTTTAAATCCAAAAATTTCATATAACCCAAAAAATTCCAAAAAAGTTCGAAAAAATTGAAAAAAATTGCAAATGAATGTCAAATTTTTTTTTTCATATGAACTTATTTTTAAATTAAAATCCAAAAATAAAAAATCACAAAATATTCAAAGTGTTTGCAAAGAAAAAAACGGAAAAAATTGCAAAGGGGGGTTGGGGACGGGTTATGTGCGGGTTACGGGTCACGGGCATGAGCAAGGGCGGATTGGAGACAGGTTAGGAAGGGCGGGTTATCACGGGTGAAATTTCAAAGGGCGATCCAAATAAGTATGAAATCTGCCCTTAGCAAAGGTACGGACAGGAACGAATTGGATTCAAGGACGGGCGACGGGGGCGGACGGACGTGGGTCGGGTTGACCCATAAGGATTTTGTCACAACACTACTCTTCTCCCAATGCATTAATATCAGGGTGCAATATCCATGTTAGTTATTATAAATAGAGTAAGACTACCATGTTTTTAACTAAAACTATATTTAATTATTTTTAAATTTCGATTTATCATGCTCATTAAATTATTCATATTGAAATTTTCTAGAGAATCAAATTTCGTGATTTTTTTAGCTTCCTACCTATTTTTTTAATATCTTTGAAAAACAGCTTGAAGAGGTAATTTTTTAGTATTAAACAAGATTATTTTAAAATAGATAGAAAGCTAAAAATCAGGACACTAATTTGATTTTTAAATTTTTTTTAATATAAATAATTTACTAAACATGATAAATCAAAATTTGAAAATAATAAATATCTAATTAATTATCAGTCATGTGATACATTTTCGAATTAGAAGTACGAAAAACATTCATGCTTGATGCTCCTAACAGCACGATAGTCTTACTGATGTAAATAAGGTAAGATTGCATTGTAGTTTCTATAGGTCTAAATACGTCTAAATATTTCATTTACAATCATGTGAATTCCATTGGGGCTTATACTTTTAACATGGTTACTAGGGCTAGTTCTGAAGGCCCATATACAGCCTAGTAGAATTTTTTCTCAAGACCCATATAAGGCCCAAATTTAAGTAAAAGCTCAACTCGTACCTTAATCAACTAGCATTCATAAATAAATAGCCGACAGTCTTGTCAAGTTCTATCTAGTGTAGTTGTGAGACAGTTTTTATGGAGGAGATCTGAAATTTATGCTTCGTCAGAGGTTATTTTTAGAGAGGTTTTTTCAAGTTTATTTTTTGTTTTGTTTGTGAGTGTGTGTTGTAAGAATAAAAAAAAAAAAAAATAGCCGACAGTCTTAACGCAATCACGGTCACGGATCTAGCCATCTAATATGTACAGTATCAATCACAACTGCAGACTCAATTACAATATATCCTATCTTGTAAGTATTAATCGGTGCACATTCAATTCTTCCCTGAATTCTGAAGGCATCAACTTTAGCTGATCATTATAGTAGAAGTACTTGTCATGATATGATCTAAGTCGATCTTGTGCCAATATTTACTCTCTTGTACCAAGTTAACAGCTCTCAAATGCTTAAATGTTTCAGATTTTTGGTGGATGGTATACCAATAAGAGACTTCCTGCAGAACCATCAAGACAAAGAGCTCTTCTTTCCCAACAGCCAACCGATGAATGTTTACTGCAGAATATGTGACGCTGACGGGTGGGCCACGATGGGTGGTCGAGTAAAGACGGACTGGAACAAGGCCCCCTTCACCGTACGCTATCAGAATTTCAATCCGCAAGTGTGCGTGGCTCAAAAGGCCTCCTTGGTGTGCAATTTGCTCGATGAAGGCGACTGCACTTGGTTGTACAAGGTGCTTGATGATGATGAATCAGACAAGAAGAAGATGAAGTGGGTCTAGCTATGACGATTTTAATATCTATGACTACTGCACCGATTTGAAACGGTGGCCGAACGGGGTGCCGCTGGAGTGCTAGCTTGTTGAGGTAGATCAATAGCTTGTTGTAGCACTTATGAAGGATTGACACAAGAGAAGGATGTTGGAGTTGATTCATGGCATCATCAATTTATCGTTGATATAATTGGTTTATTCTTTCTCTAGATAATAAATTCATTACAGATGCATTATATTATTTGTTGATATATATAAGCTTGTTTAATTACACCCTATAAATATATGGACTTGCATTCATGAGCATTATTATTTTCATCTCGCATGTTAACTAATGTTTTGATACATATATGACTTTTCAATCTCGAGATTTTTTCATTTTCAAACAAGAAATCTTGTCAGACTTGAATGTAGGCCAGCACTATATATTAAGAGGAGGAACTATTATTTATTTTAGTAAATTACATAGATGGCCTCTAAAATATGACTCAAACACAATTGTTGCCCTCAAAATTTCAAAATATTATTTTGGTCGTTAAAGTGTTAAAGGTATCAATATGGTCCTCAAAGTATTATCTGTATACTATTTTGGCCCTTAATATTCTTTTTTCATAATAAATTCGTCCTACTATTATTTTGGGTAAAAAAAAGTTTCACACAAACATCCAAATTATAATGATATATACTCTATTAATGTATGTCAATTACGTATACTATATGACAGGGCGGATCTCCGAACACTGAGGTTGAGAATAAGTTTGGACACAAACTCATTAAAATTCACTAAAATATCGCTAAAAACTCATTTTCACTAAAAATAATTAAAAATAAACTAAATTTTGCATTTAAAAAAAAAATCAAGCCCGGACACTTGTCCGAGTTTGCCCTTGAATAGCTCCGTCCCTGCTATATGACAAAATATATTTGTGAGTCTTGACTTACATTTTTTATATAAATAATCAAATATATCTCATACATTAATATGTGTCTTCATTATTTTGCTAGCAATCATAATATGATTAATTTGTTACAAACAAAAATACTAAGCTAGAATCAAAATGATAAACTAGTAATACCTTAGGAATCACATACATTGATACCTAGGACCAAAATGATACGAATGCGATATTTTAAGAACCAAATTGATAATTTTAAAACTTTAGAGAGTAAAACGATATTTGAGTAATACCATAATAAATTTACTCCATTAAATAATACTAGAAATAAATTTGCTTTGATAGGCCAACGTCACTTAATTATACATGCATTTTTGAAAATAATGAATATAAGTATATAACCTACGGGCTTTTATCTCAATAATAAAAAGAATGAATTACAATTACAACATTGGTCAAATTTCCTAATTAAATCCAACCCAATATTTAATTTAAATCCATGGTCTGACTGTGATTATACTTATTAGAGAGCCATTATGTCGTGATGACGCATATAAAGGGGCTAAAGGCTGTCAATTGGTGGTAAGATGAAATAATGTATTGGGATTTGATATTTGTCACGTTAAATGCTCGCATGAATATTGGATTTATGCTCGGTAATATAATATATTATCTGATCCATCCTTTAATTAGTCTGCTTCCCTTCAAATTATAGTATTATACTGTTCGTTAAATTCGACATTTTCAATTCATTCGTTGCATCTTCAATGCATGTCATGTCAGATGTATTGTATCTTATAATAATATATAATAATTTATTTTTCTAATTTCTAAATTCAATTTCATCATCAATCGCCAGTAAAATACGCAGATGTACTCAGTTAATGGAGTACCAAGTTTTTGCCAAACACTATTTATAAAAGTAACTTCTCAACAAATTCTTGTTATTATCCTACATATTAGTTTCATTATTTTTTGTTTTCAATTAAGGGTCTATATATAGCTAAGATGAAAATGAAATAATTGTACGTATTATATGCTCGAATTAAGCCCAATTGAAAAAAAAAACTATAAATATCTCGATTCTGATCTGTATTCGGATGTGCAGGTTCCAATGAAATTAAAATATTAAATTCAATTTATGGTTACAGTTGTTCTTCTTTTTTTTTCTTTTCTTTTTTACGAACCAATCCGTTGACCATCCTTTGTTTTGACTTCTCGCCATGACCGTGTAATTTTTCGACCTCTCCTTTAAAAATGGATCTCTAGATTCTCCACTAATAGTAAACTAGTAATAGTAATCTAATGCAGGAGTAACTTTACGGTCTCAAATAATACACAACTTCAACTAGTAGCGTGTATCCTCAAATGAGATCGTCTGACGCGCGGCATCGCGCTGCATGTTTTTGAAATCGTCCGATTTTCTCGTGATTCGTATTTTAGATCTAAAAATTTCTGATCGTCCATCTGAGAATCGAGACGTGATACTGCGCAGTACCGCACGGTAGAAGAACAGCTCTCGTGTATGTGAACTTCCAATAGCATCGATTCTATACATAAATAAATAAACAAACAATCTATGATCTGTCTTTCTGATTTGAATAATAAACAATTCATTTCGAATTTATAGCCTTATAGGTGAACTCCAAATCTCCAATGGTGGTTCGAAAATAAACAAGTCACGGTAGATTTGATCGTACGGCCGCAAGTTAGTAAGCATTTTTTTTAATTTCGAACTCGCAGTACATTGTGGAATGTAGAGCTAGAGACATCAGCGTACTGCACCGATGTTCCCAATGCAATGGAAATTCGGAATTTGGAAATAACTCACTTTAAAATTTATAATATTAAGTATTAACCCAATGCAAATATAACTTTGGAAAATTTATTTTTTTCGCTCCATATTCTGTATTTTTTTTTGTGTAATACAAAATCCTACACCTAATATATATATATATCGGACCGTTAGATGTACCAGAATCGATGCACTCAAATTCCCATCTAACTGTTCATTTTTCATCCAACGAATATAAATAAAACTAGAAGTTTTCCTGCAGTTCATCATCTGATTGTACGTCATATCATCGTATGTGACTATGTGAGATGCTGAGAAAATATCTTAAACATGGTGCGAGGTAATCATTGTATCATTTCGAGGTCAATTTTGAAATTATAAACAAAAAGAAGTAATTGCAAATACAGTACCATTTCCTTTTGTGCGGTTCTCGAAGTCTGAACAAATTAAACATAATTAACATAGAAGATGGCTTTAGTCAAGTACCGTTTAATCTGATATTCAATTATTCAATTATCACGTAAAGACAATTACTGCATAGTCTGCCAATTGACATGCATGCCTCTGATTCATTTTTCACATGTTCTCACATGCATAAGAAAAATAGAAAATGCACTTTCTCCTATTATCCTGAGAAAAGTTGGTTTTAATGTATATATAATCATTAATTAATTAATTAATTAATTGATAATTTTTTGTTCGACGCTAAATGCTCTCTCACAACTGAATAACTGATGAAACTTGGATTGTAAATTGTGTGCTATAATTGTCGAATGTCACCTTTCTCACATGCATTGTAAATTGTGCATGTTCATATACACACACACACACACACACACACACGATTATCTTTAGCACTGAGCCAATGCATTTTTAATTAACTAATTATGTTGGGATATTTTCGTCAAAATTATGTTATTTTTTTTACATTGCTATTCACGGTTATTCAATGTAAAGCTGTTGATTGGGCTTTCACCACTATAGATACTATTGTTCAAATGAAAAATATATTTTATAAAAAAAAACATTGAGAAAAATTAAAAAAATAAATAAATTTGTTAGTCAAAAGATTTAAGTATGTGTATGGTAAACAATATAATTAATCACATGGTAAAACATGTAAATAAAACAACAAAGTTGTACCTTTCTGCATATCACATTCTGTTCAAATGAGAGAGCGAAAAGTGGCATATATGTAACTCATCTTATTAAAGTACATGAGAAGAGAGAATTAATTAAATTATTATAGTTCAGGATATATATGATATGACATATGTATCTAAAAAACTTGAAAGTTTAATCTTTTTAGTATTAGCAATTAATGTAGTAGTGTAGTTAATTACATAAAGATTTTAACTGTTTTAGAATTTCATTTTTCTATTATAGGTAAAACTTAACGTAAATTAATGATAGCTCAATTCAAAGCTGATGCAGATTAATTAAGAAATTGTGTCTATTCAAGAAATGGAAATAGAAAAATGCAATTCCTAAAATTGTAGCTTAAAGAAAAAGGCCAATTAATCCATGCATGTTAGCACGTGGAAAAGTGTTCCTCGATACGTTACTTGATTTCATTTTTTTTTCTTGCCACATGACTTTAATTATCATTAATTTATAAGCTTAGTAATTGCTTGTTACATTCCAACTCTCCTTCCACATATACATCTAGAAAAGCTCTGCTTCCTCACAATGAGAGATTATATGCAGTTGTATTTGGACGATGTTAATTATATAATTTCGTTTTGTCTTACAGTGTTCCTACTGTCTTTACCTATGGGGGCTCACCACCGCATGGGATCCACGAGTAATAGGACTGTTAATGAAACTCTTTTGACCATTTATCCGACCCGTATCGTATCCACTAAAACGAATATGAATAAAGATTTTTTTCGTTAGCTTATTGGACATGAATATGAGTAAGAAAAAAATTTCGTTAACTTATCGGGTAAGGATATGGATAAGAGCTATATCGTACCCGTTACTCATTGGATAAATTATATAAATATATATATATATATATATATATATATATATACTATAATTTATTTCATAGCTTGAAAACAATTAACTAAATTAAAATTAGAAAATTTTGAATTTCTAAAAAAAATCTATACACCATCGAAAATTGAAATATGCATGTCTGTTTTATTATTAAATAATGTATCATGTATATTGATAAAGAAATTGATTTGCATTCTATTTCTTTGATATATTTCATTAGTAAGTACTAAGTAGTATATTTTTTAGTGACAAGTGACATGATAAGAAATTTTGTGATTTTTGTAATATATATATAACGTTATTTATTGTTGTATTTTAGTAGTATATATTTATTTGATACTATTAATTTGTCAAATTCATACAAAAATTTTATTAAATTTTATCTTTTTTTTATCCATTATCTACCGTTAACCATTTAGTACTTAACTATTCTTCTCAGTCTTCAATTTTTCAACATGATTTGAGAGCACAAGGTGTTGTGACCACAAAAACTCCCACAAATCATTACACACATCAACAGAAAAATCTTAGTAAGAGAACAATAGCGAAATGACTCAAGAAAGACAACACAAGGCTACCAATACCTCCAAGCTCACCCCCACCTTGCTCAATGAAAAATTTTTGGTCATGGGTAAAAGCAACTTCTTGAGCCCTTAGTAGTAGAAAAATGCTAGAATACATCACATGAGAAGTTGAAAAATCGAAGGCAACAAATTAAAAAAAATCCAACAGAAGCAGCAAAAATGGAAAACAAAGAATGACACGATCATAACTTGGCTCATGAGCTCTATGCAGCCCTTTATTACTGACATTCTAATTTGTCGATACAACCACTGAGTTCATCACATGAGAAGTTGAAAAATCGAAGGCAACAAATTAAAAAAATCCAACAGAAGCAGCAAAAATGGAAAACAAAGAATGACACGATCATAACTTGGCTCATGAGCTCTATGCAGCCCTTTATTACTGACATTCTAATTTGTCGATACAACCACTGAGTTTTGAGAAGCTTTGAAGGCCATGTATGGGTAAAAAAATAGTTACTCTCAAATATACACCTTCAAACAATAGATCCAGCAAGAGAAACAAGAGTCTAAAAGCAATGTAGATTACCTTGGTCCTCTTAAGAAGAAAAAAAGATGAACTTCGGTTCTATCGACATCCAACCACTGATCTTGTGACAATTCATAAGTAGGGGGAATATGACATTTTCGAGTATCTCGCAAGACTAAATCTGACATACGAGGCGGTTTGATCTCAAATCATGAACACCAAACCCCTCCTAGCTACACAAAGGTTCAAAATATGATCCAGCAGCAAGAGGAGGGGAGAAGAAAAGCCATGAGAACTCAGCCAACCACAGTAGGCGAGAAACACGAAGCTCATGAGTTTGCCACAACAAAGAAACCCGGCTATCCTCAAAATACCAACTAGAACCAAAATCCTAGGCCGCAAAACCAATTGATCACAAGAAATGAGGAGTGTGCTCTCATTGTAGAAGGGAATGACACACCCATGAAAGTTGTTGGTTTCTCCACCCCCATATCAAGCCAGAAAATGGCGAACTCAGCAAGACAGAGACAGGATGAGAAATAATGGCAGAAGGGATGGCGAAAGAGAGAGAGGAAAAAAAGAATTGAGTCTTATGGATAATACGAAATAAATCAAGTCAAGACCCGACTCAAATCCGATTCGACTCAGCCAAAGCGGGTCAAAGTAAAATGGGTCACAAGTCACAACAGATGCAACAAATGTTTGAGCAATTCTCTATGTGGTTTTCAAATCAATGAGCACCGAACTCATGTGATATTATATCCAACTCAAAAGATTTCAATTTATACGACCAAATAATCCTAAATAGTGGTGCAACAAACCATATGTTTGGGGATTCAAAATTCTTTGCTAAATTAGACTGGACTAAAAACAATCAATATTTTGCAGTTGCCAACGATACCAAAGTAAAAATAAAAGGTTTAGGTGACGTCAAAATTGATGATCTTCAAATAACTAATGTATTATATTTAAAGGCATTCCTATAAATCTATATCAATTGCAAAATTGACACAAAATTTTAATTGTATAGCAACCTTCTCTTATAAAAATGTCAATTTTCATGACAGGACAACCATGACGAAGATTGGGAAACAAACACTTGAAAATGGGCATTATCTCTTAAATTTTAAAAAATTAGACATGTGTGCTTTCGCAACATCTATTAATCATGAGATTTGGCACAAGAGACTTGGACATCCATCACGAAAATGTTTTGAATAGGGTACTAGATTGTAATTTTAAAAACCATATTAATTGTGATATTTGCAAATTGACTAAGCAACCATTGCTACCTTTGAACTTGTCTTGTAGTAAAAATGAAGATATATTTGAGTTACTCTATTCTGATGTATGGAGTCCGACCTCAATTTCGTACAACGAATTTAAATATTTTGTTGTTTTTATAGATGATTTTTCTAGATGCATTTGACTATATTTAGTAAAAATCAAAATATGAGGTTTTTACTTGCATTAAGGAGTTTTTATGCTTATAGTAAATCAATTTAATAACAAGCTCAAAAATTTTAGATCGGATAATGAAACCAAATTTATAAACAATTTTAGTAACTTTGCAAAGAGAAAGAGATAATTCTCAAACAACTTGCATAAATACTCCACAACAAAAAATGAAGTATCAAAAAAAAAAAAAATAGACACTTAGTAGAAATGACAAGAGCATTGTTGTTTCAAAGCAATGTTCCAAAAATGTTCTTGTCCGATGTCATTTTCTGTGCAATGCATATTATTAATGGATTACCAAGTAAAGTTTTAAAATATAAAAGCTCATTCGAAATTTTATATAAAGAAACATTTAACCTTGATCATTTGAAAGTCATTGGATGTACATGTTTTGTAAAAAATAAAAGAAACGATAAACTTGACTTCATGTCAACAAAAACTATTTTCTTAGGGTATTTGTACTACAAAAGGGTTACAAATATTATGATCCAATAAATTGAAATTATTTGTCAAAGGACGTCATATTGAGTGAGAATGAACCTTTTTATAAAAGGATGAAAATGACCAGTTGAATCAACTTTTACCAAACGAGTTTGCTATATCTGGTGATACTAACCTGGAAAGAAGAGAAGATCTTCTTGAAAGAAATGTTGAGACATGTACTCAAAGATCTGAAAAACCGGACAATCAAAAGCACAAACATGACAGTTAGAAGATTCAACTGGACAATCAGAAGCACAAAGTGAACAATCGGAAATGCAATCTGAACAATCAGAAGCACAAATGAGACAGTTAGAAGTGCAATATAGACAAATACTAGAGACATAAGAGCCTTTAAGAATGTCAAGTTGAAAACCTCAGCCTTCTACAAGACTAAAGAACTATATCACCTATACGGTACAATACCCAATTGAGAACTTTGTATCCTGTTGTAATAATAATACTATTATTATTATTGTTGTTGTTGTTGTTGTTGTCATTACCACTATCTTATTATTTATTATATTATTATTACTTATATTGATTTTTTTTGTTTCAGACTGAGTTTTATTTCTAGCCTACTCCAATTTATTTGTATTAAAAAAATTGTTATTGTTGTTATTGTTGTAAAGATGGAAGTCAAGACATAAATATTCGCAAAATTTATTCATTATGATTAGAACCTGCAAATTTTGCATGAAAGATATTACAATTACCCATCTCTCTTATTTATTACTTCATGTGACATAATTTGAATTTTTTTCACTAAAAAATATAATAGTATATAATATGATAACAAATAAAAGAAAAATTGGTGGACATGACATGGATATATACCATAGTGCTTTCATCTTTGTCTAAAAGAATTTAATTGAAAACTAATTCAATACAAGATTAAACAATATTGCAATGTAAGTTACAACAACTTTTGATAGGTGTTAAAATATGAAGTAAGCTTAGGAAAATTATTTTGCAAAAACGTGCATACTTCAAAAGATGGGTACACTGGGTACTCTAACTCATATGGACCGTTCAATTCTTCGAGATTGGTGAAAATTGATTTTTTGGAAAACGTTGCAAAAGTTAAAGTGAATCAATTTTTACCAATCTCGAAGAATTGAACGGTTCAGAGATGAGCTAAAGTATCCAGTGTACCAAACTTTTGGAGTGCTAGGGGTGTACATCAATCGGGTTGGTCAAATTTTGATCATCTTTTCAATCGAATTCGTACTAATCATGTTATTGCTATAATAATCCATCATCAATTCTTATATAACTCAAAATTCAATGCAATCCATTGTTTCTTTTGTGGTCAGTTATGCAGGTCGTGAGTTTTGTTTTAAAAAATCATATTTTTATTATTCTACTAAATTATTATACAAAAAATATATTTATAAACTTGTTTCATATTTATATTATCCTACTAAATGTCTAATATATAACAACTCTTATATCTAATATATATTTTTATTTTTAACTTGTTCATGATACAAAACACCGAAATTTTTTTATTAACCAAAAAAAATTAAAAAAAACACGAAACTAGCAAAATTCGGATCAAAATCACCAAACTAGCCATTCCAGATTTATTTCGGAATCTCTGGCTCCAGAATAACTGCAGAATCATAGACTCCGGAATCACAGACTCCGGAATAACTCCGGAATCTATGATTTCGGATTAACTCTCGTTGCATGTAGAGAGAAGGTTGTTTCACTTGTTTGAATTATTTTATTAATAAAATATTAATATTTTAATTGATGAGTTAGATTGTATTTAGGTAAGTTTTTATAACGAATTCGACTGCACATATCGGGATTATAAATAATTTTTTTAAAGTCACAAATCATCGAGCTGTAGATATCCGAGTCTACTTCCACTATGTTGAGTTCGATTTGCGATCGGAGAAACATGCATCTCAAATTTAGCTCCATCTTGAACTTATTTCTTAATTAGTCTTTTTTATCATGAGTTTGCGTTGGATTCAATTTTGAATTGCTCATTTCTCCAATCGCAAAACAGACTCGACGTCATGAAAGTAGACTCGAATATCTACAGCTTGATGTCTTGCGACGATAAAAAAAGACTAATTATGATCCCGACGAGCGCAGCTGAACTTGTTACAAAAAAATATTAAGTACGATTAACATTTTTTGTACAAACTTCGACGACGCTCTTCGAGATCATAATTAATTGTTTTTATCGTCGCAAGCCATCGAATTGTAGATATTCGAGTCTACTTCCACCATGTTGAGTCTGATTTGCGATCGGAAAAACGCGTATCTAAAATTTGGCTCCACTATCAACTTATGTCTTAATTTGTAATTTTTTATCATGTGTTTGTGTCAGAATCAATTTTGAATCGCTCGTTTCTCCGATCGCAAATCAGACTTGACGCGGTGGAAGTAGACTCTGATATTTACATCTTGATGACTTGCGACGATAAAAAAAACTAATTACAGTCTCACGAGCACAGTCAAAGTCATTACAAAAACTTACCTAAATAGAATCCAACTCTTGTATTAAATTATTAATATTTTAATTAATAAATTTTTCAACATTCAAAAATGTGAAAATTGTTTTTCTGATTGACCTTAGGAAAATAAAAATAGTATTTATGATTTTTAATTCAAATCTTTTACAGCAATAACCATATTTTATAACTTTCAGTTTCATATGTGTTATCTAGACGTTCACATGTTTTGCGATCAGAATATTTTTTTAGTTTAGAATTTTTTTCAACTCACGAGATTAAACAACTATTTTTTTAGATGTCTCGTAACCAATAAAAACCAATAAAACTTTAGCAGATTAATTAAAATTCGGGTTAATTAAAATTCAATATGTAACAAATTCAAGTAAATTCAAATGTACAATTAATCCATAAAACACTATTATTTATCATTTTATGTATCTATATTTTGGGTTTTTGCCTAGATAAATGTTTCCTCCATATAATGAACCATTTTTTTTATGATACTAATTTCTATAATCACATTGAACCATCTAGCTGATTTTATTAGGTATTCCAAAGTGTGTATATACTAATTTCTATAATCACAGAGTATTAATTATTGAAGCCATAAACACTATAGTGTGGGTCATACCTTGTCTACATATAATAATACTCATTAAAATTGCCTGATCCGCCATGAACGCGTCAACTGTTTAGCACATAATATAATATTTTCCCATCTCATGCAATCTCCAATTTCCATCTATCACTCCACCCCAAAGAATATATAAACCCTACTCCACTGCACTTTCTCCCACCAAATTTGTATAAACGCAAAACCCAAACTAAACCCTCTTCAAGTTCTCTTTCTAGCTCAAAGAACAAAAGAAACCATGGCATTGTCCCTCAGTAACCCTAGACTCTTGTTCCAAGTTCTGGCAACTCTAATTGCACTCTCATCTGTGACGAAATTTGTATCAGCTAATTATAACTTCTACTGGAATACTGAGATAATCTGGGGCGGAAAGAATGTCCGGTATCAAAATGGCGGCGAAGTCTTAGCATTGTCGATGAACAAGGAATCCGGTTCAGGTTTCCAATCAAGGTTTGAGTATCTTTTTGGGAAGTTCACTATGCAGATAAAGCTCGTAAAGGGCAACTCGGCAGGAAGTGTTACCACCTATTATGTAAGTTACACATGCAACTATAAATTTTGTTTTAGTGATTTTTAGCAAGATCGATCATATATATTTCAGTTTGCTCTTTGGGGAAAAAATAGCACGTTCTTCAGTCATTGTAAAACCAAAATGCGCAATGACAATGTATTAATTCCTTGATTTGGCCTTTTTTTTATCTTGAGCGGGGTTAAGAATATCACCCGAATGGTAATCCTACAGTCAGGGCGGAGCTACATGAGATTAGGGAAGGAAAACCGTTCCACCTTGAATTTTTTTTTTTGCAAAATAAGTTTGTGTATTTGTACGATTTGTTTTTTTTGAAAAAATAATTATGTATATTAAAAATGTACATTATTTTGTCCATCTCTAAAAAAAATGATAGATCTTGTCTTTCCCTGACGGAAATCCTGAATCTGCCCCTGCCTACCGTCCTACTATTATTAGATTTGAACTTGTTTAATGTTTCTGGGAGAGAGATGTCAAACACATGGGGACCGTATTCTCGGACTCATTTTTTATGGGTGTTCTAGGAGGATTTTGTATTATAAATCAGATTCGTTAATCTGGATCGTCCAATTATATCTGAACGGCTAATTGTCAATTATATGATCTAAGAGGATTTTGTATTATAAAATCAGATTCGTTCAAATTTAATCAAATAATTCAAATTAAACGTGTGCATAGAACATCCATAAAATATGAATGCAGATATATCCTATCAAACACATGGAGATCAGAGATGGAGAGATTTTCTTTTCTTCGAGAAGGCAGTAAGGCACATGGTCAGATATCAGATACTGTGAGAATTGAGATACAATCCATATATTGTAACATTATAGTCGTCATAATTACGTTAGTTTGACTTCTTTTTTTTTTTTTTCAATCCCAAGTGTCTTTGGACAAAGCACTTGGCAGATCTAAGTGTATGCAACTATGCATTGGGATTTTGGAGTACATATCACATATGCATGGGGGACTATGTACATAATATTTTTTTACATTATATATATATATGTACTTTTTCTTAAGAATATCCATATTTAAACCTCAAGTTTTCTAAATTTTCAATATAATTATTGCATTGATTATATATTAAAATGATCGATGAAAATACTAAGAAGGCAAGATATATATACCGAAATACAGTTTAATTTTCCTATATTCTGGTGTTATTATTTCTTTTATGATCACAAGTTCACTATCAATTGTTATTATAGTTCGCATCGATCGGCGAGAATCACGACGAGGTGGATTTCGAGTTCTTGGGGAACACAAGTGGCAATCCCTACATTTTGCACACAAACATATTTGCACAGGGGAAAGGAGATAGAGAGGTGCAGTTCTATCTCTGGTTTGATCCTACTGCTGATTATCACAACTATACCCTCCTTTGGAATCCTGATAATCTAGTGTAAGTAAACAAAATAAAATCACCCAATTTACCTAATTTAATTATTGGTAATGCACAAAAGAAGTATACCACGTCAAAATGTTTCAAAAAAAAAGTTAACAATTTAATGCATGTCGTTTCAGGTTCTTTGTAGATGATTTACCAATCAGAATATTCAAAAACAACATGGCACACGGCGTACCATTCCCACACGACCAGCCAATGAGAACCTACTGCAGCATATGGAATGCTGAAGGTTGGGCAACACAAGGCGGTCGTGTCAAGACCAACTGGGCTCTGGCGCCGTTCACGGCCTACTACAGAGAATTCAGCGCAGACGCTTGCTACCCGGCTTACGATTACAGCAAATGCCACTGGAGCCCTGTTTGGGCTCCTGCATGGTTCAGCGAACAACCCAACTGGGCACAACAAGGGGTCTTGAAGTGGGTCAATGACAACTTCAAGATCTATGACTATTGCACCGATTACAAGAGGTTCCCGGCAGGATTACCCGCGGAGTGTACTTTGCCATAGATCGAATGCACATTTAATAAGCATTGTCAATTTGTTCCATGCCTTTCTGTAATGCAATAATCATTTGCATTCTTTTTGTATCTAGAAAGAAGTTTATTCAGCAGAATACTTCATTTGTTTGATTAGTTGTTGGGATATTTCAGATGATTGATTTGGGGTATATTAATTGTGTGCTTGCTCTTTGCAAGCCATATCTATATTAGTGTGAAAATATTTATTAATAATGATGTTAATTATGTCTGCCTTTCTTTTACATATATGATATAGGCATGTATCTCATCAAGTGATCACAGCATGTATGCTTTATTAAGCAATAATAGAATGGTAATCCTGCAAAATAAACGAAGGCATTATTTCAGATTGGGTTTCATTTCTAGCCTATCCCAATTTATTTTAAATATTCGTATTCAGTATTCACAAACACTGTGTTGCGAACTGCTGCTGAAGTCATGTACATGTATACGCAAACACTGTGTTGTGAACTGCTACTAAAGTTAATTCTGCTTATACAATTTGCCATCTAATATAAATATTAGGTGATTTATTTTCTTTATTCGAGAAAAGTGGAGATTCCTCTTGTTATTTCCTTTTGAAGATAAGAAATGTCAGCTGTCAAGTGTTCAGGTACTGAGGTATGTTGAAGGAAATCATCGTCGACTGAACTAAAGATCTTGGATTTTTCTCTCTCTTCATTTTGTGTAATGCAGGGACTATCAAGAATCCGGAGAGCTGTCTGATTTTAGATAATACTGTTAAAGAGTATGAAGATATCCATATTATAAACAACTTGCACCACATACTTTTTACCAGGCTGTGGTCTTAACAGCTCATCAGAGTTTACTGTATCCCTTATCCTTATAAGAAAAGAAAAAATTTGGCATAATCTGTCAGTCTGTCAGATCTATAAGGCATGCATGCTATATAGCACGGTCAAGGATCTGTTTCTGGGTTTACTGATGATTTTCATTGCCTCCAGTTAAACTGGACTCATGGTTCTATTTGAGATGTCATTATGTCAGGCAGTTATTTTAAATGATTGAAACAAAAATCAAGCACAGGTACGTGCACTTAATACATGATTTGATGATTATTTGACAAGGGAGGAGTTAATATCGAGGTCAAAGATATGAGAAAAAAAAATCAAAATCAAGGGAAACTGGAAGCAGAAAATATTGTTTACAGGCCAAAATCAAAATAATGAAATCAGAACAAATTATATGTCCATTCTATATTATGCCCCTTATTTACTATTCCAGATTGGGCTTTTCACAAGTAAATCTCACATAACCATTAACAGCAGGCACAAAAAATACCAAAAAAAAGAAGAAAAAATATAGGCCATATGTAGGTCTCTTGTAATAATTTAGCAAACCAAACCCAGTGCAAGTAAAAAACCACAGAGGATCATCACTATTATTTGCAAATAGTAATGCACAAAAGCAAACCAAACCAATGATACAATGAGATGTGTGATTCATAACTGAGGCAACCAGGCCCAAGTGCCCAACCTGCTTCAATCATACTCTGGTTCCTCCCCTTGCATCCAACCAGTGAATTTTGATTTGAACATCCCTATTTCATGACCTTCTGTTACCCTAATAACATGGGATTTCTTTCGCCTGGGGTCACGAAGCAATTCCTGGTACATTCAAGCCACAGTTCCATTAAAAAATTGTACATCAGAAGTTAGAAAGGTGATATATATAGGTCTCACTTATATCAGAATTGTACAGAAAAAAATGAAAACATACCTCAGCAGCCATACTCGCACCTTTCTTGTCAGAAACAGCTGTGCCTTTGCCCATCCAAACATAAATCTCAAGTCCTGACTGAAGAAGGTAACACTTATTTGTCTCCAGCAAGTCCAATGTTAAGCTTTCTGTATCAACAGGCACCGGTTTCCCATTCTGAATGCTGGAAAGTGTAAATGGAAAAAATTGAGAGGGATAGTGCAGGGTTTAATGCCAATGGGTTATTATGACTTGCGATAATTGATACCATACCCAGGATGTCCTTTTTGGTCTGCGTAGGTTTCGGGTTTTGCTTTAATTATTTTTTCTCCTGAGATGTTCTTTGTTTCTTCTGATGAAAATTTAATTTGTCTTTAAATAGAATTGGAGATTGAACTTTATTTACAATTTTGTTATGAATTGGAAAACTCATGGTACTGATAGACACCTCAGCAACAATATTTAGAAAATTTTAAAACCAAATATACTTTCAAGTGACTAGTGAAATACGAATATAAATGAAGACTGACTTGAACAATTGTGCACTTTGGCTCTCCTCCTTTGAATCCTCATGGCTTGTCTTTGCTGAAATAGTACCGAAACCTCCAAAGTGTCCCCAAAATTCACTGGCAGCATCATCAGACACCTCAGCATCCTCTATTAGAAAAAATAACAAATGCCAGAAGTTAAGCACTTCAACAGTATTGTATGTTAGAATGCCAGCAATTCAGCAATATTGTATATAAGAATTGGCATTTATGCATTTTACCAATCATGGCAACATCGCACGTGCCCTCATGGTACATTTCCTTGATGTGATGAACAAACTCCATGGCCTTGCCTCTCTCCAAAATTGATGAATCAGAGCCATTGAATTGGTATATCTTTGACTGGGTGTCAAGTATGAATATGTCACCATGGTTCAGAGAAGACTTCTCGAATGGGACCTGGCACACAAAAGAAAGTTAGCTGATTCAGCATAGACAATTACTAGTCCAGGACAAATTTAATACCCAATTCCAACATGATATAGTTATATTCCTTTTTCCATGTTTCAAAGTTCAAAGTTCAAACTACTAGAGAAGGAGAAAGATACACCATTAGGTATTGAGAACTTTACCAAGCTAGGGGTCCTTTCCTCTTACCATAATAAGTAAATGATGCACCAACCCAAGAACTTTTGACATCACGTTTCAAGTTTACATAGTCTTTTCAAGAAGAGAATCTATTGGTCGAGTTAAACAAATGTAGGTTATGTCATGTTATGTTTTGTTTTGTTTCTCTCATGAAATAGATTCTGCTCCAAAAGCACTCATCTTTGCAAATGATGAGAAGTTAGGTGACATTTGCAAACAAATTAACACATTCATCGTGTTCAGAAAGATAACTTAAATAGGCTAATTTGTAATTGCTTTCTTGACATAAGCATGTCCTAGTTATTGCCTTATTGGGTTGTTCATAATGATAACTCATTTGCAATAAATAAAAAGTCGGTTTCCAGTTCAGTAAATTGTTGAATATCCGAATTTAGAATTGGAGGGAAGTGTCTAAGCTGAGAAAAGCAGAATTAATGGGTTATTATGATGTGTCAGGATATGAAGGACACAGTGGTCAATTTCTTTACGCCTCATTACTGCTCATGTTGGTTATGGTATGTTCTGCAACTACTAATAATTGGATGGCATTCTGCAGCAACAAACAATGAAAAGAGACAAACTTGCCTCTTGGACGTTGCTACCCTTGCACTGATACAACCGAATGACATGCTCTTGGGCATTGACTTCAGTGTGTTTAAAACCTGACGCAGCACCACCAGGCTGTGTGATGATGCACGGCTTGAAATACGAGAGGAATTTCTCAGACTCATTGCCTTGCACCTCTCTGTACTGAACGGGCCCGCCACCAAGTGCCTCATCGAGCTCAATTGTCATAATAGCGGCACTTCCTGCCTCATCCTAAACCAAATGTTGTTTCTAATTTTGTTCAGGACTTACTATAACTGTAGCATTGGCATTTTAGGAGCATATTGAGTCCTAACCACCCAGTATAGGAATATGCCAAAAGATAGTGCCTTTCTTAAACTTTTTTTTTTTTTCTCATTTTGGACTTTTTTGCTTTTTCCTCTTTGTACCCCTTACTTACCAGCATCATTAATTTTGGGGTTTGCTGGATTATTTTTAACAGAAGGTGCCTTGGATAATAATTTTCAACTGAAGATTAAGAAATTTTTTAATGTATAAACTCCATGAAATTGAAATATCAGGGTGCATATGTTTTGTGGCCTATTTTGTCTATGCAGAAAATGTTAGTATCAGATTTATTGGTATTAACAAATTCAAGATGGATAAATAATAACAAAACCAAAAGAGCTTTATAGATTGAACAACTTGAGTCGGACCTGGCTAGTGTCTTTTCCAAGCCAATAGTGGATGTCATGCCGAAGAGCACCACCTTTTGTACCAGTAGTCTGCTTAAAGAGAAAAGAAAATGTTATATAGAAATCAAATATGTCCTATTATCTGGATCTGTAACATTCCTAATGAAAGGGTTCGCACAAGGTTGAGTTGGATGGGCAATTTTTTGATAAAGAAGAACCATGTTTGTATCTATGATGACTCACCAGCAGGACAACAAGTTTTGTAATTACAAATATCAAAATCTTCAAACTTATTATACTTCATTCTTTCTTATATATTTGTTACTGGATACAGGGGGTTTAACTTTTGTTAACAAAAGTTAAATTAATTTGCCAAGACTCAAGAGATTAGGACTGATCAAACCAGCAATCCAGTGTAACAAATCCTGATTTACCTAATTCAAATTATTAGACACCAATTATACAACAATATACCTTTTTTAAGAGGAACCCCAATACTGACAACTAATTTTTGAAGTATACTTAATCAGGTTGTTGGACTTCTATTACTTTTTGAACTGGCCCTACCATAAGTTAAATAAACAATTCATTGAAGCTCATTCTTCAAAAGCTTGAACCAATCTTCTGTTTAGCTTTCTGTTTCATTTCAAATAGGCATTTCAATTTACTTCAGTTTTCAAGAAATCATGAATAACATTTGGTTTCCTAGGGGTGGCATTTGTCAAATTTAACAAACCAATTCAACAATGAGATAAACTGAAAGAGAAAACTGAGGAAAGTCTGTAGGGTGGTTATGTATTTTTTTCTTTTAAACAGTTATGTAAATAATTTATGGCTTTGGGTTCTAATATTACAAATCAATGTTCACCTTCAGCACAATGTAAGAGTCACCCATGAAAAATTTTCCATGTGCCGATTTCGGAACAGGTACAGGATGAAAGTCCTCAATGCGCCAAATCTGCAACCCACTGAGATCAGTTAAGGCCCCACAGATTCACTGAAACTAAGAGATAAAAAATACCTAACTAATATCTTCTTCTCTTCTTGTTTTTTCAAGAAAGTTGGCTTTGCCTACTTAGAAAAAAATTATCACATCTTCAAATGAATAGGTCCCCAAAAATTCTTTTAAATTGAACTTTTAAAAGGATACGGCTCCTTTCCAGCTCCTTCGAAGGCAGGATCCAATTCTCCGGCGGATGTAGACATTCTGTTCGATATAAAAATGAAGAAATTTGATAACAAAATATAATTAGATACAATGAGGTTGAACAGTCAAAGGAGAGAATTCAGAGCAATTTGCCAGTACTAAGGTATCATGTATACAAAAAAGTTAGACATCTTTATCCAAACGGTCTAAAATTGAACAGATTAACTTATGCAAGCACAAAACGAATCTATTAACCCAATAAAATAAACAGCTCATTGAATATTTGCAAACAATCTCAATGAATTGAAGTAATAGATATCGCTTAAGAAGCTGTGTTCGCATAGGTTGAACAAAAATAAGAACAAAATTAAGCAAGGAAGTTCTAAATCACCTCTCCTAGTCCAATCGATGCGAAAAGAGAAGAAATTATCTCAAATCAAGTCGAAACTTTGATCTTATTAACCTCAAATCAAATCTCAATATAGAAGAGGAAAGAAGCAAAAAGATGGCAATGATGTGAAATTTAAAGTACGATCAACAAGTACTCCATTTCTCAGAAAACTGGAGGCAACAGTACGTTGATTAGTTGATACCTACCAAATGCAGATCACCTGTTTTGTGGAATTTTGATAATCAAATTATGATAACAATTTATGTTTAACTGAATTAGAATTTCGGAGCATAGTAATAATTCAATCAATTTTCAAAGTTTTGATGTACGTTGAAATTGTTAATAAAAGTATCACTAACAGTGATAATAGTGGATCAAACAATTCAAAATTCACGTAAATTGAGAAACTCATCTAGCATGATGAATTAATTATTCTTCTTCTTGTGGGGGTATGATAAATCTAAATTTACTATTTGTCAAAACCTCATAAGGAATTATTTTGAATTTTTCTTTTACTTTTATTTCATACTCAGATAAAATTATTTTTAAACAAAAGAACTATTCACATGCAAAACTATTTCATCTAGTTTAGTTTTACATTTTGTAGATTTAAAACAATATACAACTTCATAAAATTTAAATAAATAACAAATTTGTTGTGTTCATTATGATAAATATAAAAATTTACTCAAATATGCTTAATGCAATAAGTTCATAACTAATATGTTCTTCTTCTAATAATTAATTGATACAATACACTTCTCGCTTCAAGTTTACAATTTCGATTAATGATAGTATGTTTTTTTTCGAAATATTGTTACAACTTAGAAACTATCCGTTGGAATTAATAATCATATGTTAAGACTTTATATTGGTATACTCTAGTGACATGTCAGTAATTGTTTGATATTGCAAAATTGTGTAACTTAACTTTTAAGTCAGATTCATATTCTTTTTATGAAACGGTAAATAATGAAGTTTTGCTTGGTGCTAAGAAGCAAATTGTAGGTAATGGAGAAGTATCTTGCTTTTGAATACTGGAGAGGAACTGCACTATAAAATCAATAGTGGATAACGCTTATTTACTGAAAGAATAAAGGAAGAGGTGGCATCACAAAACGAGATTTTTTTTCTTTTTTTGGTGTTATTTGGAGCTGAAAGAGAACAATGCTCCTCAGATCCAATATCTACTTAAATTAATCATCTAGCATTGACGTGTTACCTGTCGGCAAGCACTTATTGACCGTTAGATTTCACGATTTTGATGATTGATGTCTACGTATGAATGGAAAAAAAAGGAAAGATGGTTATCATATCCCCCACAATGTTGGGGATAACCACTGAATGCTAATCTGAAATATTGCTTTCTGTAAAAAAGCATTTAAGTCCTCAAATTATAATGATATTTATTTTAATTTTAATTTTGAAATAGAAGTTTTGCATCTTATAATTGTCAATTACGAACTGATGTGATGTTATTAGCTCATATTCTTGTAACTAAAATTACAATTATTATGTCACTAATTGCGATTACTTTGTAAGTCAAACCAAAATGCTTGATATCAGTAACAAGAAAATAACTTTATAAGGGTAGTGATTGCAAGAGAATAACCTTTTATTAGCATTGCAAATAAATTTTGCTCTATATTTTTAATTTGAAATTAGGAAGTTTTTATCTTCTGTTGTTTAATCATCATGATATGGCTGATAGAAGTCATTTGAAGATTCATTAGTATAAATTGCAATCTGGTCCATATTTAAATGAGGTATTGCTTCATTTGGTTAATGTTATAGTTAGGGACGGAGTTAGAGTTGCTGGAGGGTGTTTGGCATCTCTCAATGTTTTTCAGAAACAAGTTAGTTAGTATAATTATAAGAGTATATTAATATGTTATTTACGGATTGACAATCTCTAATAAATTTTTATTGAAAATAGAAATCAGTTTGAAATTTTGAGAATCCTTAATCTAAAATCTTGGCTCCGCTCCTGATTATAGTCATATAGTTATAATTTTTATTATCTGATCTTGTATTTTTTTAAGGATACAATGATACATTACTGTCCTTTACATTTTTTTACTTCTTGTTTATTTTCCGAAAGGCTAATGAGGTTTTTCAGCATTTGACCCCACTTTTATAATTCTATAGTATGGATTTTCATCTATATTTCTTGTAAAACATCATTTCTGTAGTATTTTGTTTTGTATTTTCAATTTCGAAGTCTAAATGACTGATTTAAATTATTGAACATGATTTTCATATTAAAAAAAATTATGAAGATCAAATTTTATATTTTTTTAGAATTTTTTATTATTTTGAAAGAGACAAAGTTGGTTTAATGATTGTTGAATCATTCAATATGAATTATTTTTTAAAACAGTCCAACTTAATATTAAAAATAATGACATTTTCAGTATTGTTTTTAAAAATATTTAAAAATAGTTAGAAAGCTTCAAAAATCATGAAATTTGATTTTCTATAAGATTTTGAAATTAAGAATTTATTGAGCAACTCAGATTTTAATTTTGAACTCAAAAAATTATAAAATGTGTAATTTTTACACTTCAGACGAAGTGCAAACGTTTTCACAATAATCTAACTCTCTATATATATATTAAACGAAGACGTGATAGCTGTTCGACCTCGAAATTTCAGTAGGCCACTCATTTTTTTTTGTACCCAATCAGTTTTTTGGAACTTTTACAAACAGAAAAGGACGTTAATTTTGAAAATTAAAGTTTAAAAATCAGTTGCCAGTATAATAGAAGATTGCAAATGCCTTGTATTTCTTTTAAAAAAAAGAAGAAAAAGGAATTGAATCAATCAAGTTGTACAAATACAAGTTAGAAATTAGGTCTATCTTATTAAAAAGTTGAAGAACTGTACATCAATTTACAGAAGGCTGGCTCTCCATTCACAAAAAGGATTGTTAGTGTTCAAAAGCAATTTCTAAAGACGAAGTACAGAATTAATGTAGGAGGAATTATCAGATGTTTTCCCTGATTTACCTGGCTTAGTTGGCTATCACTAGAGCTTCATGTTCTTCTAACTAAATAATCTTTCAACCATCACTTTCCACATGGATACAAGTTTGAGACAACCTAGAGGTGTTACCCCTAAATTAAATAATGCTTGTTGGTCACAAAAACAGTCATCCAATGAACAATTGATAGGTACAAATAAGCCATTAAATTTGCTAAAATCTGCTACTAAGACACAATTTTAAATAGACAGGTAAACAATTCACAAGTACAAATACTGTCACATAATTATTTGCCACTGAAGTCATACACAACTTAGTAGAAAGAAAATTCTTAGTATTACCACAGCAAACATTTTAGTGGCACAAATGTTTGGGAAGCTACAACTTAAACAGTAAATGTTTCAGTCCATGCATGTTCAACAACTTTTGGTAAAAAAGTTGATTGCCAACTTATCAAGGGATTAAGGGAAGGATTAAGGGCATATTATCTTTTCATTTTATAATGATGGGATTTCTAATTCCCCTTTCTATTTGAGTCTTTGAATGTAAACATCTTCATCTCATTTACACGGCGGGTTTTGATGTTGATTTAAACAACAGCAACCCATACAAAAAGAAAATGGCAGGGTTTCAGGTTACGAGACCATACCCATGCTTCATTACTAATACAAAACTTAGTGACTGAAAACTATCACCAGGTCAAGAAAGATTAAGCACGACTGATGCATTAAATAGGAACAACCCAAACAATAGTTTGATGTAACCAAAGAAAGAGTTCTTAGTACAAATGTAAATATCAGATATATTACAATGGAGGTTCATTAAGGCACAGGCCCAAGACATCCTCAAGGTACTTCTCCGCTGCAGCATACTGCCTCTTTTTATCCTCTATAGCTAATGCGGCAAGAGTTTTATCCTGATTTAATTTAAAAATCAAAATAAAATTGATTCATAAGGTTAGAAATCTTGTACCCACTTAAGTAACATTTCTTTGTATTTCCCGTTTAGAAATGTAAGGTATCAGTTCAATGCATCACAAAGGGACTGCAAAAATAATATACTGAAAAATATGAGAAATGCTTTATTTTCTCTCTCTTTATGTCAAACCTGCAGAAAAGGATTCTATTTGGAGGTTATGGAATTGGGAAGAAAAATTTATGATATTAAGTAACAGGAAGCCCTTTTGCGAAGTCCTTAATATGAAACTACTTCTCTTTTCTAAATGTTCAAAAAGATGAATGGGTGTCAGGGGACCATTATAGCCTCAGTTTTTTTTCAATTCTATAAAAGAACAAGGTTTAGTTCATAAATGACTAACTCCACCTAATACGAACAAAATCAGTTAACCAATACGTACATCCATTTCAATATGTACATCCATTTCAGCCCTGACTCTATGTTGGAGCATAGTCTAAATGCGTAGTGAGAGAAAAAAAATGTAATTTTTCCATACTGGGGGTAAATCTTGATAGCTTCTGAGCGTATCCAGAATAGGCTTAGTTTTCTTCTCATAGTCCTTCTTATCCTCTGCCATTTGCATTAAAACGCCATGATTTATGTCTGAAGTATAACCTGCCCGATTTAGAAGTGCCTGTTTAAATATCAAACATGATTAGCAAATTAAAATATAATTTATGGAAGCATTTTGAACATGATGTTGGTATCCAAATGGTAAAGCACTTGTAGCAACCAGAAGTTCATAGAGGGAGGACGGAAGGAAGGAGGAGAGGAGTTCACATAAATTAGCCTTGAAATTTCATACTGGAAGAACAAATATTACATGTCTTTTGGGTCATTTGGATGTCACTAAACAGTTAAAACCGAAGTTGTATGCACTGAACATTGTACTGACAGGTTCAAGCACAGTACCTTATAATTAGCAAGTTGACTATTGTACTGGCGCTCCTTCTCATCTAACATTGCCAGATTCTTCTGCCATCGGTACATTTGTTCTTCATGCAATGCTGCTTCAGATTCAAATTTTGATAGCAGTCTACAAAATAAGCAAAAGGTTGCAAATTATAGTTGTAGTGGTTCCCATTTTCATCACCAAAACAATTGACTTCGAATATTTTACAGTTTAAATGCAACTTTTTTTTAACATACAAATTTTCTTTAGATACACAGCTACTCTAGAAGCACCACACCCATTCCAAAGCAAAAAGAAAAAAATGCATGCATATCGCTATAGAAACTATGAAATAGCTATATACCTTGTTTTCCCTCTTTACATGCCTAAACTACGCCTTATTACTCGAACATCTTCCACATAAATATTGTAGAAGGCAAGGTAATTTTGATATTAAAAAAGTGAGCAGGAGCACATAAAATTTCTTCCTTAGCACATGAATGTAGGACAAGAAGCATACTTTTTAAGTTCAGCAAGCTTGGCAATGGCCTTTCTGGTATATTCCAAAAGCATCTTAGATTCCCTTTGAACATTTACTCTCTTCTCTCCTACTTCAGTCTTTCTCAGCACCAAATCAGCATTAGCCACAACAAAACTATACAAAAAAGTAAAATGTAGACATTTTAGATTCTTCTGAAAGCAATCAGAGAGCAAGTAGAAAGAAGAGAGAATAGAATTTGCATAATGAGTTTCATTACTTGATTGAACTGATTACCTTTCCTTATATAGGCGTCTGCCTTCTACTTACATGATACTTGAACTATACAACCTAGTACAGTGAACTAATAGCTAATGTAATCTGTATTGCGCCAAAATATACAAATGCTGTGCTACTCCTCATTGTCATGTATGTTCGTTAACATCTTCAACTATAAAGTTGAACACCTGAACTAAAAATTTGTACGAATTACATCTTTCATGGACCAAAATTAAATAAGAATTAGGAATTACCTAGTTTTTGTGGTAATTTTAAGCTCTCCAGAGAAAAGTAAATAATTTCTAATTTTTCCTATCATATACAATTACACAAACCACAGCCTGAGAAGAATACTCATTTCCAGTGTTTTCAATGAATCAACAATTGGGCCTTGTTTTGGCTTAAGCATCAGTTTACCATCAAGGAAAGAGCTAAGCAATATAATTAGCCACACGGTTCACATCATGAAACACGCAAATTCTCACCTACTAGTCTCAGTATCTCTAATTCCAAGCAAATTAGCAACCTCCGCGACAGCCTGGGCTGAAGCCATGGCTGATGCAGAGAGATGCTCCCGTCCCAGCCCTGCCGAAGAGAGTATCTCCCTGATCCGAGCAGCCTCAGCTCGATACTCTGACGCTTTCTGACGTAGATCAGGAGCTACAATTGCGGCGGCACGGGATCTAGACTGAGAGAGCGAGGCGAGGGAATGCAAGAGCTTGATCGAGGCAGGGGTTAGGGTCAGGTCGGGAACTTGGCGGTTCGCTTGGTCGAAGAGAGAAGAGAGCCATGCCTGGACATCGGCGAGGCGCGCCGCGTCCGATGCGGCGGAGCTGGAAGAGTGAGAGTCGAGAGAGGCCATTAGGGTTTCCATGGATTCCATTTTGAACCTTCGTTAAAGAGAATCAGTGAGAGAGAGAGTACAAAGATCCTTTTTTGGAGAAAGATCAAAATGGTAAGGTGAAATGGCCAGCGAATTGAGAAAGAGGAGGCGCCTCTCGAGTCTCGATTGATCTCTCTCTGAAAATGGTATTTCTGGTGCATACACCGGTGAACTTGCACGATTATCACTGACAAAAAGGAACAAATACATTGAAATACACCTCTCAGTGAAAGTAAAGCAACATGAACCAGGTTTACGGAATCTATTATGGGAAAAAGAATTGAATTTGAAAAGGTGCTTAAGTTGTGATCTCGCTTACAAATGAGATAGGTAGTCTATGGGCTGATAAAGGGCCTGAAAATTAGCTACCTGCAAGAAATTATGGCCCAGTTCGTTTGGCAACGGATAAACTAGTGGAATCGTATCCTCAGAACTCCAGAAGTGGTGTAGAGAGCACTACTTATAATCCAGACCGTCGATCAAATTTCAACGTTTCTAATTTAATAATACAAAAATCTCTCATCCATTATATCATTAACGATTAAGCATTGAGATTTAATTTTACGACTCAGATAAAAAATGATGCCCTAGGCATCCCATAGAGAACACTCGTAAAAACGATGCATAGGATCTTCTCCCAAAACTAATAAACTATCGGTCCTTTTGTCCTCTCTACTCTCTAGATGCCCTCCTCTAACCTCTAACAAGCAAAAATGAATAAATACAGAACATTTATCATGTTCTAACATTGGAACATTTTCGTAATATAATGAACAGTATTTTCAATGTTCATGTAAAATCACTATAGATTTTTATTTTTTTTATTTTTCGTTTTTTTATTTTTTTATTATTTAAACGATTTATTATAATATTATTATTGTAATACAAAAATTTTAAATTTAACTTTTCCACACGAAACGAAACGCGAGTCGTACTCCTAATAAACTATCAGATTTATATATGTTGTCATAGTTGTTATGGCAGCCGGGTGCCATTGCATCTATCATGAGTTCCACTAAAATAAAATATAATACACATTTTGCATCAAATTCGAGTCACCCAACCTTGATCCGATCAAAATGATAATATATTTGAAATATTTTTTGTACAAACAATCATATAAAATTTTTTTTAAGAATAAATATCATATCGAATTACTGACAAAAATTCTATATTCTTTCCTGCAATTATGGCAGCGAATTTGAATCCATAACTACCAATCGGGTCTAAAAATTATAGCCCAGCCCCCTGAAAAATCATTCATAATTTTAATCAATGGCAAGTTTGCAACGTCCGTTTATTCTTGAATGAATAAGATTAAAATGTGGCGAACATATGGCTTATACAAATAAATTTTGTTCGTTTTGTGGAAAGATGCCTGCCTAGATAAAAGTTCACACAACATAAATTCAATAATAAATTTGAATTATTCAAATTTGCATCGAATTTTACGGGACGTTATGAATATTTTGTCCTCACGAAAAAAAGTAATCAGGAGAATCATACTATTCGCTAGCTTGAAACAGAGAGAGAGAAACAGGACACCAACTTTGCTGCTCGTCGAATCATGCTCGTCCTACCCGTCCTTCGATCTAGACCATTTAAATCTCATCTCACGACTTTTTCTGAATCAAATTACAACTATTCGTGACGATTGATCAATTCGTGACAGTAGAATCGAGACCAGCAGGACCCTACTCGCTGGCGAGATGAACAACAGATTCGGAGCTGAGTAACAGAGCACCATGCCAGAGTAAAATCATTTTAATATTTTTTTTTCGCCTGAGGTACAACCAACAGAAACAATAATTCAAATGGAAGACTCGTATCCTCATATACTAAAAATTGTCAAAAAGAAAAAAGAAAATAATAATAATAATAAAGGAAGAGCATAAAGTAAGAGCGCTTTTTTCCGGCTGTCAGAATATGCATTCACTTTTACAAAATAATAATAATAATAATAATAATAATAATCTATTCGTTACATCCTTCCTAAGTCCTGATCGTAACTTCTTCCAAATTTCTCCTACTTGTTATCACTGCTAATAATCAGAGAAGTCAGTGGGGAAGAGCAGACCGACTTGGATATGTATGCATGAACAAAATCAGTGTGCCGCTGCTTGATTTTGAAATGAACTTTCGAGTACTAAATTTTTCAGTTGAATTCAAAAAATTATAAGATGCTGCTACTTAAGTTCAAACAAAGCTATTAACTGCTTAATTTCAATAAACATGCTGCTACATAATTTTGGTTTGAATCTGCCCCTGTATACACCTATCTCTTAATAAAATTTCAGCTCATCTTGTATTTGTGTCCGAGCTTAAATTATTGGACTGTGTCTGGACTTAAGCATGCCTATGCGGCTATGCCTGGCACATCAATTGTTGACATGTGACACGCACATATATCACATAAATCAATAGCAGCTAAGCACGCATTCTAATTTTAAAAGAGAAGGATCACTTGACAATGGTTATTTTGACAATCATCGTAAATTTTGACAATATTTACCATGAGATCTCAAATAAATTAATAAAAATCTCAAAAATAAAAGTTATAAAAACGTTCTTGAACTTATAAATTAATTGTGTTTTAAATTTAATGTAATTTGAGTGTCTTTTCATGCTCCGACCTGAATAAATAATTGTTAATAGTTAAAAAAATTCCATAAAACTCGATGGCTTTTGAGTTTTGATGAAGCATGAAATGATACTCAAATTACATCAAATTTAAAACACAAGAATGTGTTTAGAAACTTTCTTACTTTTTAAGAGTTTTTATCTATATATTTGAAATTTTATTTATAAAATTGTCAAAATAACTGTGAAGTGATCCCTCCTCTATTACAAATCAATGAAAACTTTTTTGTGTATATTTTTTTGCAATACGGATAAAATTATGGATGATAATTACACTGTTTTTATTAAAAAAAAGTTATAATTTTTTTGTTGAAAAAAGAAAGTGAAAGTGTCTTTCTTTTTTAAGGTGCAATAGTATTGTTATTGTTTTTTTTTTTAAGAAACGATAGCAATAGAAACATCACCTATGATATTTTTTGGAACCAAATTCGCTGCTTGTCAAATTTCTTTTTGTTTTCTGTTTGTTTCGATCTGAACCGTTCAAAACTCATCTAACGGTCAAAGCATCTAACTTCTGAATCAAACCACAGCCGTTCGTAACGATCAATCGATTCGTAACGATCAGATCGAGACAAATAAGATGCTGCTCGGCTTTAATACAAGCATCAGATTCAGATCCGATATTTTTTTCTTTGTTTCTAAAAATCTGAGTCACATCATAAGTTCGTAACATGTCTTGTCCATAAATCAACTCAGATGTCAAGTCGTACGTCGCAGCTTGCAAATGCAAAACAGTGTGGAGTGGAGTCATGTTGCGAATTGTGCGGTCAGATAAAAGAGGAACGAGATCTTATAGCACGCACAGTAAATTTCAACTTTTATTTGCATACAAGCTAAATTTTATAATATTAAATGATGCACAGTAAATTTCAACATTTATTTGCATCGAGATTCGTGCAAGATAAATTTTATAATATCAAACTTCCGAATCAAATCTGAACCGTCCGTAACTTACAGTGCAGAAAATCTGAACCGTCCATCAGTACTGCGTGGCAGAAGATCAGCTTCTGATAAAAGAGGTCCATAAACCATAATCATTCATTCCTTCTATTATAATGAAGATATAGATTGTCAGTGGCGACGGATAAATATCTTTAAATGGTGCTGGACGCAAAACGGAGTCTTAATCGTAAGAATTCAGAATCGACAAAAGAAAATGGGAGATGACACACAGTTACACAATATGCATATTTTACAGAAGATCAAACTCATTGTTTCTATGAAATAAGATAAGAACGACTTATTTCATAATTAAGTCAACCGCGCTAGTATTATTATATTATAACATCTTTATAATTTTCAATTAAGACGAGTTTTTGCGATATTAATAATAAGTATTTTCTTATGAAAAACTAAACATTTCATATTTATCAAATTAAATACTCATAAATATAAATGACTAAATTTTATTCAATTATTTCATATCATAATTTTCTAGTGTCTTGTTCTCTAAGAATCACCCATCAAATTAAATAGATACTCTTATTTATTGATCTATGAAATATGATCAGTATTTAATTCTCATGCTAATTTTATAATGATAATTAGAAGTCCTTGCTAATTACTCAGTTAGAAATACTTAGAATTTTATCATTCTTGACAATAATATTTTATAATTCAAGTTATTGACTTTTAGAGTGAATTATAATAATACAACTCAAATATCAAATCACATATGTTATTAATTATTAACTCAAATGCAAAACTAATATTTGATCCTATGCCACATACACCTTCACTTGAAATGATTGTGAGTCGAGTTTGTGATAGGCCTAGTTCGATTCATTTGCAGTCATATTATGTGCTTTCCATATATGTAAATTCATGGTAAAATTTCATATATATTCTTATACAAAATCAAAATTACATATTTTTCATCTAAATATTGTATATCATATGTATTCTTCGAAAATATAAAACTCTTATATTTATCCAATTCAAAACTAACTCAAAACTCATCTAATTTGAAGTAATTATTATTTACATGAATAAGACAATATCTTCCAAAACTTTCGTATATCATTGGAATTAAGTATGCAAAACTTTAATTCATTAACATTGGTAAATAATTACAATTGTTACAAAAAGTAACAATTCGCATTATTTATGATTAATATGATGATCAACTTTTAAGTGAAAGATACTCAAATTGGTTGTTACTTAGGCTGAAAGGAGTTGAAGTCACATTGTTTCATAATTTGCTGATTACAAGGTTTAATTATGAGTAAATTACATATTTATATATATTTGGTGTATCTTGAATTATATTGGATAAATATGAGATTTTTATTTTTTTAAGGGTAAGGGCAAAAAAATTATTGCAATTGTTAGAGGAGGAAATACGTTATTTTGAAGTTTTTTAGGAATATACACGAAATTTTGTCATTCATTTAATTATTTTCTACAATTAAATTAGAATCAATTAATTGTTAGAATAATAAGAATTTAGACTCAAAACATCCTATTTCATCATGCACATTCAAATCCCCTGATCCACCTATTTAAGCAACTGAACTTCTAAAAATTTCCCACACCACAATCTCTCTCTCTCTCTCTCTCTGTCTCTATCTTCTCCTAGAATCTAAACGCACCAATCAAGCGAAAATGGCCTCTAGTGGACTGCATCTCCCCTTTGCTCTCTCCCTACTTTACCTCTGTAAGATGCTTTCTCTGGCAATGGCAAAACCAGCATACTTTGCAAGAGATTTTAGAGTCACTTGGGCTGGGTCCCACATCACAGAGCTTAACAATGGAAGCTCTTTGCAACTGTTACTTGATCGATCCTCAGGTTCTGTTCTTGTTTCCCTTCTTTTTAAAAAAAGAAAAAGAGTGTGCAGTGTGCATCTTCTCTATTTCTTATACAAGTATGAAGTATTAATTGGAAAAGTGTTAATTACTTGCTTGCTTTGCTTTTCTGTATTCTGATTTAATTTTTCAAGGCCTAGCAAATTAGATATTTCCTGTTGAACATCAAAAGTCTTTTTAAGTTCAAATTGACACAAAAATCAAATGTACTGATAATTGCATGTGAAATTTCTACAGGTTGCGGATTTGCTTCAAAAAACAAATTTTTGTTTGGGCGAGTAAGCATGAAAATCAAGCTCATTGCAGGAGACTCTGCTGGCACTGTTACTGCATTTTATGTACGCATCCACCATTGCTCTATTAATACATTTCGCACAAAATTTGGATACTTTAAAAGATGAATACACTGGATACTTCAGTTCATTTAGACTATTCAATTCATCGAGATTGATGGAAAATGATTCACTTTAATTTTGTTGTGTTTTTCAAAATATCACATTTCACCAATCTCGATGAATTGACCGATTCAGATGCACCGAAGTGCCTGGTGTACTCATCTTTTGAAATACTTAAGTTTTTGCCAAATGTTTTTGTAACACATCTTATTATAGGTTGTGACAATTCACAAATGACATAAAATGACACAAAACAAGGTAAAATAATGCACCAGTAATAGTTTATATATTAATTCTTTCTATTCCGAGCAAAACGGATTTACTACTGTCTACTGGTGCTAACAAATATTTAAAATTAGAGAGTTCCCTAATAATTATTCACCTCACGAAAGGCGTGTAGTATAAACTATGTAACAAAACAAATGTACTACAAGAAAAGCAACCGTAAGAAAAGACAAGATACTGAGTAAAATAAAATGAAAGACTAGCTTTACGGTAAATTTGGGAATATTTTGGTCTCAAAAGCTGCACGAGTAACTAGTATAAAAGACAACTACAGAAGACACGTGATTGAAACAAGGATCCTTAAATATATTTTCTTCTTTTCGAGAAACTACGATCTTTTTCATGATAAAAGTAACCATCTAATTTACCATTGTATTTAAAGTAGGATCAATTATTGTACACTTATTGATAAATATCAATAATTATAATTGATTTGTTTTTAAAATTTTAGTTCTTAACTGATTCATTCTAGTATTTATAATTACATTTATAGAAACAAAAGACATTGTTTAATTTTGTGGGAAGTCAATAATGTGTCAAATTTACGTTTGGACCCTGAACTTTGAATTAATATTTTTAATCACCGAATTTAGATGTATCTTCAAATTTAGTGGCTCCTTTCATTTTCCATAAAAAATTTAATGAAAAAATAGCATGTAGTACATTTTTCGTCAAAACTCTTCGTAATAATTATTTTTTTAAATATAGTTGTCATTTAGATGTCACGTCATCAAATCAAGCATTGCAGAAATATGAAGAAGTTAGAAATTAATATGGAAGGAAATATTAAATTGTTGACGTGACAGAATACCACCTTTTGCATAATACACTAATAAAGATGGTGTAAGATCCTTAATTTTTAGTTCCGAAATTACACATGATTATACAAACTGCAATTTATGTACATGGATTTTATGTACTTGTATGTTTATCTTTGAGTGTATACACTATAATATTAGTCTTAATTAATTGGAACACCTTTTATTTCCCTGATTGTATGCAATTTGTATGTTTGTACATGCAGTTGAGTTCAGATACTGATAAAATAAGAGACGAGGTGGATTTTGAGTTCTTGGGGAACAGGTCAGGTCATCCGTACACCGTACAAACAAATGTATACGCTCATGGCAAAGGTGACAGAGAACAGAGAGTCAATCTCTGGTTTGATCCCTCTTCTGATTTCCACACCTATTCCATCCTTTGGAATCACCATCATATTGTGTAAGTCTACTGAGATTTCTCTCTCCTTATTTGATTTGTGAAACACCTTCTTTTTGTGATGATTTGGTTTCTGCATTCTGTCCGACAAAGCAATGAAATGTTGACCCACTTGATTTAATTTTCTGGCATCTATTAATTATTTTCAAACAGAACCGCATAATTAAATCAGAAGTTCAAGTTCCAATAATAGTACAGATTTGAAGTTGGGTCTCTGTACCGCGTATGTAAGGAAGATAATACAACCAAATGAAGTTGTCACAGGCACATCAGAAAAAGAAACCAATGAGAAGGAATCCATATCTCTCGGAATAATAAGGGATTTCGAAATGGTTAGCGAACAATACTGTTACGTTGTAAATTCATTGATACTATAGTAAAATCACTGTGCGGACAGTTTCGTCGCTATAACAACAGTGAGAATGCAGAAGAAGTCACTGCGGCTGACCATTTTAGAAGATGTGTGAGAAGTGGCAAGGTAAAAGACAGTGGCTCCCCGCTCGACCCAAAAAAAATTCATCCAATTCCATCTGTTATTCTGTTTAAGAGATAAGTTGTTTTGTCTAACAATTACAATAATAATAATAATTTACGAAGAATATTTGAAAATAAATAAATTATAATTGTTAAACGAAACAACTTATCTGTTAAATAAAATTATATATTTGTTAAACATAGCAATGCGTGGACAATTTTGGAGTGAACTGCTCTTATAGACTCATGTGGCAAATAGTGCCAGTAGTCAAATCATACAACTCAATATATGTACTAATAAATATGCCCGTCTGAATCCACTGTCGTAGTTGTGAGGTACGAATTCCATTACATACAAATCTCAATCATCTGATTTGGATCGAACACACATGAAAGGTTGTGGATTTTTAGGAAATATTTCCGTATATAATTCACGATGGACGGTCAAGATTGCATGCATAGTTATTACAGAAGCGTAAACTATGGCGGTGGATGTAAATTTGATACATGCCAACTATCTTTGTGTTCAACTCCAACGGGTGTCAAAATCATCAATTGTACGTTTGATGAAAGAAATATTGATTTTTTTTGCTTATTCCTAAAAAAAAAATAACAATTATACGTTGATTTCAAAAAATTGACATATGCCGATTTTTTAAACGTATCGTTCAAAAGTACAAAATAAATACATACGTTTACGAATCAGGATCAGCTAGAAAGGAAGAAGTGCTAGAGCTCATTGTAAAAAATAGCATGTCTGAACGCATCGTCCAGACGTGCGCGTTCAAAGGTTAATTTTGAACTCCGTGAAATCACCAAGTTAGAAGCAGAGGAGTTTAGAAGCAATGGATATTTCAGAGCGTTGTTAGGTCTGTTTACCTATTTAGTTTTGATTAGTGAACGCATGCGTTTAGTTTGTACTTTTAAATGGTGTCTTCAAAATATAGACGTATTTTAGTCAATTTTTTGAAATCAGTAATATAGTTGTTATTTTTTTTTTAGTGATAAGAATTTTTTTTCAGAAATATGTGCATAATAACAGTAGCGTTACTGGTGTAAATTTGACTAATCATTAAAGGGGTTGAAACAGAGAGTTAGCATTCAATAGCAAACATTATTATTACCTCTTAATGACACATTTAAAGCGTTGTACAAAGTGCTATCAAGGCCATTATCAGTCATCCATTGACTATTGCACCGATGGTGTGTGTCTTTTAAGGCTAGCCAGTTATCTGGCTTACTGCAACTTGACTTGCAAGCTTTATTGTGGCCCCTGTTGCACGAGAGTTCTGACATGGAAGAGAAATGCCATTGATCCTCCGTGCTCCTTTTTCTTTCTTTGTACTTTACGACTTGAAAGCAAGATTCTTTTCTCCCAGTTCTTTGCATCAATTATTGAATTAGAACATGGCACTAATTATTTAATCTGATTTCAATGGATTACAGTTCTTTTTAAAATTTTGATTACTTCATTTCTCTAGATTTTTCATCGATGCTGTTCCAATTAGAGTTTACAAAAACAACGAGGTCAAAGGTGTAGCTTATCCGAACTCGCAACCGATGGGAATTTACTCCACAATTTGGAATGCTGACGACTGGGCGACACGAGGCGGCTTGGAGAAGATTGATTGGTCGAGGGCTCCGTTCTATGCTTACTACAGAGATTTCGACATAGAGGCTTGTTCAACTTCAGACTGGCTAAGTCATTGTAGCATAACTACCAGTAACTGGTGGGACACACCTTTGTACCAGCAATTGGGTCCGGTACAAGCCCGGCTGTACCGATGGGTCCGTATGAATCATATGGTCTATGATTATTGCTCCGATAAGTCCCGCTATCCGGTCCCACCACCGGAATGTTTGGCGGGTATATGATTTTTTTTACCATCATTCAGTCATTGTGTTTAGGTTGTGTTTATGTAATTAAGCATTTGGATACATTCTCTGTATCTTTGTATGCTTTTATGTCTACTAGATCTAATAGATTTTGGTACTTTGCAATAATACAATATATTTATTAGTCTTATACTCTTATGGATATTCATGCAAGTTTTTTACTAATTTCTGAGTTTCGACAAATCAAGAGCAGATTTCTGAACTATTGCAGCTTGCATCACCCTTTCAACCCTTTCAGCCCAATTTACGGCCCAGTAAACAACGCACAATTGCGGGCTAATTTTCTGAACCTTGTAGGACAACTGGAAAAGTCCATAATAAGAGCCCAAAAACAAAACTCAGAATTTGCTCAACTTTTTAGGACCACAGAGTTAGGGTTGTCTAACGTCTATGGCAATCACGAAAATGGAGTCTTTCATTAAACGTTATGTTTGAAGGACGAAATTTTTTTTCTTTTTCGTTGATCGTTGCGTATTTTTAACGGAACAAAATTTGCATGCGTTGGTCGTTTTGTTTAATTTGGACGATCAAAACGATTTACCCGTTCAGGTTATTTAATCGTGTTTTTCCAAATTTTCACCCTATATTTATGACTATTTAAGGATCTAACCTTTCAAAATCATGTAAGAAACCGACTATTAACGATCAAAACAGTTACAAAATCTAATCGTTTTTGTTGTCAACTTGTAGTGTGAAAATATTATCCAAAACTCAGAATAAAAAGAAAAAGAAAAAGTTTCATCATTTACCAGCACAATCAGCAAAAGACCATTCATTTAGACTTGAGCAATAAAAAAACCCAATAGCATACTCTATGTACCAATATCAACAAAAGACATTTCATTTACCAACAATAAATTATGTACCAGTACCAAAACTAATACACATACACACACAAAAAACAAAGTACAACAAGAATTACCAACAAAAAATAAAACACATACACAAAAAAAAACAAAATACAAGTCAGAATTATCAACAATCAGAAAACTAAACTTTCTGAAAATAAAAAAAGTACTAGCAAACCCTAGATCTATCATTTACCAGCAACAACGAGGTTTATCAAGGTCCGATATGGCTCTTCTTCCCAGCAATCCTAGACAAGAGGCTGACTTTGTGGATTTCTTCTGACTTGGTTTATAGATCTGAGACAACGATTTTCAAAGAAGAAAAAAAAAGGAGAAGCAAAATTGTCAAATGAGGCAAATAAGAGGCGTGGTTTAGGGTTCTCTCTTTTTTGTCACTTTTTCTCCGCCAAATATCACCTGTAATTTCAAGTATTCTAAACATGTAGAATACCAAACGAAATAACGAAAAATTAACGAAACGAAACTGGGTTGTTTCATCTATCATTCGTTTATATAACGAAACAGATGCATGTTTCGTATTTTGTTGTGCAAACCCAACGAAACAAAAAAAACCTTATGTTAACTGTTTTAGATCCACGAAACGAAACAGTTAAACGAATTGGACTCGTTGCGTTAGCAGGCCTACACAAAGTTAAGACAAAAACTTGGATACATAAAAAATAAATATATTATGTATAACGATCCATTTCAGACCGTCAGGTACATCAAGATACGCATTTTAGATCAAAATCTAACGGTTCAGAGTGACTAAAAACACTTATTGTATCTATCTCTGATTTATCCAAGATTTTCTCCAAAATTAATACAGGACCGTAATATATTACCTAGAGGCTACAAGGCTAAAACATTACAAAAACTGCTACTCAACTTTGTAGGACTAGTCTGTAAAAGTTGGAAACCCTAATATATTTGGTGGCCATACTTCTTAGCTTTTTTACTTTGGAATCACAACAGAAGATGAAAAAGATAGGACCACAAAACCAAATTTTGCTCCACCTTAAAAAATGTAACAATTAACAACTAAACAAAAATTGAATTGACTTGAGATAGAAATATCAAATATCTAATTACTTGTATTGAGGACAATTTAGTTCTTTAAACTGACTTATACTTCACATCAAATTGAACAAACTAAAAAGACATCAATTAATTACTAGCTTACTTTACTTGCCAAACTAAAAAAATTAACTAATTGCCTTTGTCGTTATTTTGCTTGTAATTTGTAAATAGAAATAATGAACCAAACAAAAGCTACGTCTAAAAGTTTCAACACCCTGACCCAAATGATTTGGTAGTTCCTTATTATATGGGGCCAAATTTTGTTTAATAAATATAAAACATCTATTTCAACTTTTCAAAAAATTGCACCAAATTTGTCAGTAAATTGATTTGAAAAAGGCTAAACATGTAATCCTAACCCTGACCACGTCATAAATTTTCACCAAAGTTGTCAGTAAATTGTCCAATCTTAAGGAAAGCTGTAATTAAAATTTCTGACCTGATCAGCTTGATTTTTATTTTATTTTTATTTTCATTGAGGTCGTCTGTGGATTTGTATTCTTTTAACCCAGTCACCCTAATAATTGAATGGAAAATTTCACAACATATATATAAATGATACAATCAACATTTTTCAGGAACTTGCTACAATTTCATAGATACATCCTACATCCAACGTTTTAAATTTTATAAGCATAGTCTCAGACACAACTCTCTATACATACAGCTGTCCTGATCCTGACAACTCTTAAACCTCCAAATAGTACAAAAACACATTTTATTTCGGACCTAATAAGTAGTTCCAAAAGAGCATACATCTCAAAACAAAATGCAGAGACACCTATCTTCATCCAGTATTGCAGTGAACAACGGGCAACAGAAAAAACAAAGCATATTTGTACATGTAGACATCTCTACATGGAGTGTTTTTAGATCATGTTATGTTAGTGCAAAAATAGTACTATTTAGATTAGTGATTGAAATAGTGATTATTTTTTACTATCTAGATTAATGCAAAAATAGTACTAATTTTGTGTTATTTAGGTTAGGAAAAATATTATTTATATTGCATATTTGAAGTAGTGATAGTGAGAATTAGTAAAATAATTAATTATTTTAGTATTGAACGAATAATAATAATAAAATAATAAAATATTGATATAAATTTATAATATAATAACACAATAAAATGATAGTAATATAATAATAATAACACAAATGACAATAATAATAAAACAAATTAAATAATATAATAAAATAGTAATAATAATAAAATTATGATAATTAAAATAAAAATAACAACAATAATAATAGTAATAGTAATGATAATTACAATAATAATAATAATAATAATAATAATAATAATAATATCAAAGATGATGATTACAATGTTATAAAATAATATTTTTGCTAACTATGACATGTGCTAATTTGCTAATGTTATCATTTTGTTGGATTAACAAAATAACACTAACCCACACTGCTCACAACTTTCTATTCATATTTGAATCACATTTTTTAGTAGATAGCAACACTAATTCATGATTAGTGTTATTTTTTATAATCCAAACACACCCAGTGCTATAACTGTATAAATCGGTCCTTCAACAAAGTGATTCACTATCTAATGACTTGTTGAAGGTGAAAAATGGAATCTGATAGGAAGAGATGGTTTGAGAGGATTCGAATTAGGAAAGAGAAGACAAAGGAACGGGAAGGGAGGGATCGATATCCACTCCATAAAAAAAATAAACAAGTAGAAGAATGAAAATAAGAGATTCGTCAGTGGTGTGGAGACTGGAGAGAGGAAGAGGGACAATGGCGAGAAAAATTTCATAGATTATTGAAATGTGAGCCTGAATAATAGTTATGAATTATGACTCAATAGCCTTTTTAGCAGTAACGCTCCTAAAATTTTGAGAAATAATATTTTAGAGCCACTATGAAATTTTTTCCTGCATAAAGAGTTATTCGGTCCCACATTTCAGCCATCTATGAATTTTTTTCAAGTGCGAAGTAAAAGCTTTGTCGTAGGGTTACAACATAGCACCTGTGGTTCACGGACATACCATTAGGTCATGGTTCTAGTACGTAAATTGCTAAATTTCAAGCATTCTTATCTCACGCAAATTCTTTGGAGACTTTTTATGCATTCATGTCTTTTTTTACTGCTTTATCTCATGTTAATATCGGTCGACTCCTACTTCTTCTTGTGTTTTCGACGCGACACAAAACTCCATACGTACCGATGCTTCACACGGTCTCCGTTGCATATGTTCATACCATCTCAAGTGATGTTGGACAAGCTTTTCTTCAATCGGTGCAACCCAGACCTTGTCACATATATCATTATTCCTAATGCGATTCCTTTTTGTATTACCACATATCTGCCGCAACATACGCATCTCGGTCACGCTTATCTTCTGGATGTGTTATATAGCTCAGCATTTTGCATCGTGCAACATTGCAGGTATAATCACCGTCCTATAGAACTTACCTTTCAGTTTTTGTGAAACCTTTTTGTCACATACTTGTCGTTATTTTACCCAGCCCGTTATTATTTTATGACTGCATCTTCATCAATCTCGCCACCACTCTGTAACATCGACCTCAAACATTAAAATGTGTCATTTATGAGCACCACTTGTCCATTCAAACTAATATCTTCATCTTCTGTTCGAACGTCGCAGAAATTGGACTTCATATACTCGATTTTAGTTCTAATAAATCTAAAACTTTTGATTCTAAAATTTGTCTCTACAACTCTAATTTTTTATTAACGCCTACATTACTTTCATCAATCACAACTACATCATTAGCAAAAAAAACATGCACAAAAATATCTCTTTATATGTCTTTATAATCCCGTTCCTCAGATAAAAATGTAAGAACTCCGAGCTGAATCTTAACGTAATCCTATGTTAACTGACTGTATGCAAATCGAATGGTTATGAAAAATCGAAAGTACACTTCCTTCCGCCCCAAATAAAGTGAAGTTGAAACATATCCTCCAGTCCGTTATTTTTCATTTTTCTTCATTATTCTCCGTTCTTTAGAGATAAACGGTAGTTGGGGTTTCTCCCAAAAGAAAATTTTATAGTTAGGTTATTTTTCTTTGAAGGAAAGGATAAAATCAAGGGAGCTGATATATCGATACTTTTATTGATAGCTTCATCGATATCAACATGACATGTTCAGTTGAATTCAGTTTAAATGTTGTTTTTTTTATGATGCATGTTGTTTTTTGTATTATGCATATTGTTTTTGTTATTATGCATATAATTGATCGGACGTTCCGCTGAAAACGAATGTTGCTACGCTCACTGACGCGGATCGCTACGCTTATCGATGCGGACTGGACGAATCCAGTTGCATTTATTTTGAAAAATTGTTCTAATTATTATGCATGTTGTTTTTGTTATTGTGCATGCTATTTTTTGTTATTATGCAAGTAAATAACATGCAAAATAATACAAATAACATACATAATAACAAAAACATCATGCATAATAACGAAAACATAATAAATCATAAGTATAACAAAATAACATAATGAACTTAGCATATAAATCATAAGTATTTGACTATTATGCATGTTATTAGATGCACAATAACAAAAACAACATGCATAATAACGAAAATAATATGCATCATAAATAAAACAAATTTTCATAATAAATCATAAGTAGAACAAAAAACATAATGAACTTAGCATATAAATCATAAGTATTTGACTGTTATGCATGTTATTAGATGCACAATAACAAAAACAACATGCATAATAACGAAAACAATATGCATCATAAGTAAAATAAATTTTCGTCGGAATTCAACTAGACGTGTCTAGTGAGAATCGATGATGGTATCAAAGTTGGTATCCGCGAAACATTTTCCTAAAATCAGATCTCCAAACAAAGTACATCCAAGATGAAAAAAAAAAGTTTCTTGTTACGCAGCTGCCGAAGGAATGGGGAGGAAGCATTAAGCATCCACCGGTTGTAGAAGTCTACAAAGGAATTTTCAATTTTTTAATATTAAAAATATAATAAATAAATTATAAATAGAAGAAAAGATTGTTGTGAAAGTTTTCAAAATAGAAAAGTACAAAATTGATAATTTCGTATTTTGAAAAAACAAAGCACGAAATTGACAATTTCATGCTTTAAAACATGAATTTTTAATAAAAAATGTTAATAATTTAATTCATGAGTTGAGTTATATTTAGATAATTTTTTGTAGCAACTTCGGCTACGCTCGTCGAGACTTTAATTAGTTTTTTTGTCATTGCAAGTCATCAAAGTGCAGATATCTGAGTCTACTTTTATCGCATCGAATCTGATTTGTAATCTGAGAAACGAGCAATTCAAAATTGAATCTGAAGCAAACACGTGATAAAAATTACTAATTAAGACATAAGTTCAAAATGGTATAAAATTTGAGATGCACATTCCTCTGACTTCAAATCAGACTCGACACGATGAAAGTAGACTCAGATATCTACAACTCGATGACTTGAGATGATAAAAAACTAATTAAAATCCCGACGAGCGTAGCCGAAGTTGCTACAAAATTATTAAGTATGATTAGCATTTTTCTAATTTTTTGTAGCAACTTCAGCTACGCTTGTCAGGACTGTAATTAGTTTATCTAAACGTTGCAAGTCACAAGTTGTAGATATCCGAGTCTACTTTCATCTCGTCGAGTTTGATTTGTGGTCGGAGGAATGTTCATCTTAAATTTGACATCATCTTCAACTTATGTCTTAATTAGTAAATTTATCACGAGTTTGCGTCAGATTCAATTTTGAATTGTCCATTTCTCCGATCTAACAAATTAGACTTGAAGAGATGAAAGTAGACTCGAATATCTACAGCTCGATGACTTGTGACGATAAGAAAAATTAGTTACAGCTCCGACGAGCGTGGACAAAGTTGCTACAAAAAATTACCTAAAAAATGCTAATCGTACTTAATATTTTTGTAGCAACTTCAGCTACGCTCGTCGAAACTGTTATTAGTTTTTTAACGTCGCAAGACATAGTGTTGTAGATATCCGAGTCTACTTCCATCCCGTTGAGTCTGATTTGCGGCCCGAGGAATGTGCATCTCAAATTTGACACCATCTTTTACTTATGTCTTAATTAGTATTTTTTATCACAAATTTGCATCAGATTCAATTTTGAATCGCTCGTTTCTCCGATCACATATTAGACTCGACGTGATGAAAGTAGACTGGATATCTATAGCTTGATGGCTTGCGACGATACAAAAAATTAATTACAGTCCCGACGACTGTAGACTCATTAATTAAATTATTAATATTTTTTATTATTGAAAAATTCAAGTTTTAAACAATTGCGTGCCTTTGAATTTTTAAAAAATACAAACCAGCTCCTTGTTTTTCTATTTTTCAAATTTCCACAATTTTTTTTCATTTTATTATCATTTATTTATTATATTTCAAGTATTAAAAAATCTGGCGAGATCTCAACCGTACGGTCCTTGCGCAACAACACTGAAGAAAAATGTCTCCCTCAGTATATCCGACCCGATACTTTGATGTTATTCTCTTCTGTTAAGCATAATCTATTCCAATAGTGATGGACAAAACGAGGCAGCCAATCGAAGCCTTGCCAATATGTTGCAAGCACAAGTTACTTCATTCGGGATATGGAACACCATCTTTGTCGAAGATTGAATTCGAGTACAACTGTTCGGTCAATCGTTCCACTCGATTTGCTCATTTCTATGTGGTGTACAGATACATTCCCCGAGGCCCCCTCGACTTGTTACCAATCGAAGGCCCAAGCAAGAGTTCGAAGGATGCCACAACACATATTCGCAATCTGCAGGAAATTCACGAGCAAGTTCACAAGAACCTCGTAGCAACGTACGAGAAGTACAAGGCTCATGCAGATAGAAGGCGCTGGCAAGTAGATTTCAAAGTTGGAGAATTCGTATGGGTTTATTTGAGCAAGGATCGCTACCTGAAAGGTGAATACAACAAGCTCACCCGTCGCAAGTTTGGACCTTATTCGATTCTCGAGAAGTTTGGAGAGAACACCTATCGAGTCAAGCTGCCCGAGGACATGCACATCTCAAACGTGTTCAATGTCCGACATCTTCATAAGTACTATGGCGAGAACACAAGCTTGAGGTCAAGCTTTCGACAACCCGAGGAGCCTGACGCAATTCAGGAAACAAATCAATCTGTACTGATTCGAATTCTGACCCTGATTGATTACTTTAAGTGCACTCCAAGCCGTCTAGAATATTTGTTCTATTTTCTACCTTCTAGTCCTGTAGCAGTTATTTTTTTAGTTAGTTATTTTTGGTTAATTACCATATTTGTGGTTATTTTTAGATATTATTTTCTTTGGGACCAAGACACATGTCGCCTATAAAAGAGACCCTAGTCATTGTATTAAGCATGAAGTTTTGAATACAATTAGTTTTCTTTTAGAATTTCAAGAGTTCTCTTTGTTACTTAAAAGTTATTTTCCTTTTGTGTTTATTTTCTACTAAACCATTTGTCTTCTTTTTGTCCTCGCAGAGTTGAGACTTGGGATCCGGTGAGTGTCAAATAGCTTCTTAACCAACCAACCGTGTAGCAAACTGCACACCTCATTTATAGGAGATTAAGTGAGAGTGTGAGAGACCAGTGAGTGTCAAATTCCAAGAGTTCTTCTATGCTCAATCTTTCTCAGACTATCAAAGCATCACTTGTCCGGTCTTACGTGGCAGGTCTGGCAATATCCAGTGGTACGTGACACTGCTATATTGCCACGAGCATACGGTGCTATTTTATATTTACTTTGTCACTGATCATTAAATCGATAAATTTGAGCATACGGTGCCAAATTCTATGTTCGGTCGATCGTTTCACTCGATTTGCTCCTTTCTATGTGGTGTACGGATACATTTCCCGAGGCCCCCTCGACTTGTTATCAATTGAAGACCCAAGCAAGAGTCCGAAGGATGCCACAACACATATTCGCAATCTGCATGAAATTCACGAGCAAGTTCACAAGAACCTTGTAGCAACGTACGAGAAGTACAAGGCTCATGCATATAGAAGGCCGACAAGTAGATTTCAAAGTTGGAGAATTCGTATGAGTCTCTTTGAGCAAGGATCGCTAACCGAAAGGTGAATACAACAAGCTCATCAGTCGTAAGTTTGGACCTTACCCGATTCTCGAGAAGTTCGGAGAGAACGCCTAACGTGTTCAATGTCCGACATCTTCATAAGTACTATGGCGAGAACACAAGCTTGAAGTCAAGCTTTCGACAACCCGGGGAGCCTGATGCAATTCAGGAAACAAATCAATCGTACTAATTCGAATTCTGACACTGATTGATTACTTTAAGTACACTCCAAGTCGTCTGGAATATTTGTACTATTTTCTACCTTCTATTACTGTAGCAGTTATTTTTTATTAATTACCATATCTTTGGTTATTTTTAGATATTGTTTTCTTTGGGACTAAGGCACATGTCGCCTATAAAAAAGACTTTAGTCATTGTATTAAGTATGAAGTTTTGAATACAATTAATTTTCTTTTAGAATTTCAAGAGTTCTCTTTGTTACTTAACGGTTATTTTCCTTTTGTGTTTATTTTCTACTAAACCATTTGTCTTTTTTCGTTCTCTCAGAGTTGAGACTTGAGATCCGGTGAGTATCAAATAGCTTCTTAACCAACCAACCGTGTAGCAAATTGCACACCTCATTTATAGAAGATAGAGTGAGAGACCAGTGAGTGTCAAATTCCAAGAGTTCTTCTATGCTCAATCTTTCGCAGACTATCAAAGCATCACTTGTCCGGTCTTACGTGGTAGGTCTGGCAATATCCAGTGGTACGTGACACGCTCTATTGCCACGAGCATACGGTGCTATTTTAAATTTACTTTGTCACTGATCATTAAATCGATAAATTTGAGTATACGGTGCCAAATTCTATCTAATGTAGTGGTGAGGGGAAGGTCTGAGGTTCAAGTCTCGTCATAGGCTACTTTCAAGGGAGTTTTTCAAGTTTATTTTCTGCTTTGTTTGCGGGTGTATATTATAAGCCTACGGGTAATGAATAACAAAAAGTTTGTATTTTTTTGTCAAAAGTTATCCATGATGATTATCCAAATTGCACAATTCTTTCTTCGTTTTTTAGTTTTTTACACAGGAAAAGTATATATGATCATCCATAAATAAGAATGATGATTTGAAAAGAAAAAAAGGAAATGGCTGCAACATACATGTCACGACGATACTAGTTCATATTTATATTGTATTAACCATGACTTATATATAAGAATAAGAAAGGCATCATTATTCGTTGTCCCCATTGTCATGCCACCTTTGGAACAAACCCAAGAACTTTTGACACAGCCTACAGTCTGTAAACAAGCTTTCGTTATCAGAACTTGGATTATAGAATGTTTACCGCCGCAAACTTGTCCCCAAAGCCTAATACTTTCATATTACATCACCTTTACTACTGTAATTCATATAATAATACTTTCATACTAAAAGTCTGAACTTTATATAACAACAACAACAAGTCAACAACAACAACAACAATAATAATAATAATAATAATAATAATAATAAACTTACATTCCGAAACAAAAATAGAATAACTATCCAAAATTATTGCCCATAAGATGAATTTTGGGAAACAATTATGACAAAAATGGAGGGCCTCTATGTAAAGTTGCAAAGTTCTTGTGCCATAGAGATAGAGGAGAGCATAGTGACGAGCACGCTCACTCGGTCAATCCCACGAGAGGCTATGATCCAATCCATCTCCATGATGATTGATGATGCGCTCCTCATGCTCCCTTTATCCCTAAATAACCTTATATTATTTTATATTTTCACTGCTCAACCCTTTTCTCGCGCCTGGCATCTTCTCCTCTCGGTCTCCTCTCTCTCTTAATCTCCGATCCGTTTCTCCTCCATCCCTTTCGATCAATTTCCACCGATTTTCTTCCTCCTTTGCCCATTTGAAAAACAAAGGTTAGACCAAATCATGGTTTTAATTTTTAATTATTACTATATTTCTTCCATGATCAATGATAATAATTCGTCGTCGGTCGTGCTGAGACGTGGGTTCCTTAATTTTTTTAAAAAAAATAAGAAGAAAAAAAGGAAAAATGAAAGGTAACTGGGATGAACCCTGTTTGCTTTTCAATTTGGAAGGGTAAAGAGAATCTATCTGGTATGAAGAGAATCGATATGGGTAGCCCCAGATCGGGTTCTTCTTCAAATCCTGCTTCGAGTTCTACTTCGTTTAAGGTATTGTTGTTAGCTTAATCGAGCTGTGTTGTGATGGAGATCTTTCGTTTTGTGAGACATGAGACGAAACGATCTTGACCAGGTCGTTAAAATCGAGGTCATGGTTAAATCGATTTGTTTGGTATTATTGAATTTTCTATGATCCAAGCTCAACTATGCAAAGGAAGGATCATCATTTTGTATTTGACATGATATTACATCGTACATTTTTTGTGGATTATTTTGTTCTCTTCTTGTAACTTCAAATTTGTTTTATTGTGAAAATTTTAATTACATTTTGTCATAATGTTCTTGAATCAGTATGCATTTGAGTAAAATATTTAGTTTGATATTCAGCTGTTATTGCAGTTTGAAACTGTATTAATCTGTTTTTCGTTTTCCCCTTCTACACTATCTGCAGAGTACATTTGGATCTCTTCTGAGAACAAAACAAGGAAAAGGCACCTCAGCAAAACTTAAAGCGATGTCAGCTTCTCTGAAAGATTTAGACCCTGCTTTTCAAGGCGCTGGCCAAAAGGCGTATCCTTTGTTCTTATATTTGATTAATTAATGATGTAGTTTTTGTTTTCTGGAAATATTATCAAGAAAAATATATATAATTGTGCTGTCAGGCTGTGTTGATTGATTTGACCTTGACATTTAAACTAGCGGATTGGAAATATGGCGCATTGAGAACTTCAAACCCGCACCAGTTCCAAAAGATTATTATGGAAAGTTCTTTGTGGGAGATTCATATATTGTATTAAAGGTAATTTTCAATTGCTTATGTGTTGTTGAGGAACTTGCTACTTCCTAGCTTGATTGAACCATGTAACTGTGACCGGTGCATGACTATGGATTAGTTCCGAATACCTTTAAATGGAAACCTTTACTTTGTAAATCAAACATTAGGATGCAACGACCTAACTTAAATGTGCACATTTTTGTCAGGATTGGTACCAATAGTAGTTTTTGTTGCCTAGGAAAACACAAATAAGGTTGTGCCACTATTTATACCAGCATTGGTATGCTGATTGACCCAAGTAGTCAAAAGCAGTTGTGTCACATTATAAGTTAAGTTAATACATTCGCTCTTCTTATTATCAGAAAAAAAGAACAGTCATTCATTCTTGTTTTGTAACATAATTATATTTGTTTTATATCAACAGACAACGGCGATGAAGAATGGCTCTCTTCGCCATGAAATTCACTATTGGCTTGGCAAAGATACCAGTCAGGTATGTTATCATAATATTCTTATGATCTGAATTTTTATTTACATTTAAGGCTACAAAGAGTATATCTCTTGAAATATTTGTACCAATATTTCATTTTGGAATAACTAGTATGGCACAATACGGTTAATAAAGCCGTTAAAGTCTCAGCTGAAGTGCTTTAAGCACAAATTAGCAAAGTAAAAAAGAAAATCGTTAATTTTTGTCACAATTGGATTCAAAGAAAGCCAAGAAAAACCATAACATATAATTAAGTAAATCAAACTGGCAACCACATATTCCTTTTTACATAGTGGTGATGAACCAGTTTTGGGACCAGCTGGCTGTTTCTGGCAGTCTGGTACTAAACCATTATTTGGGTGGTTATTAACTCAAATGTACGTATGAGGAAGTATCATAACCTAATTCAGAAAGTATTGATGCTTTTATTCTGTCATTCCTTTTCTAGGATGAGGCCGGTGCTGCAGCGGTTAAAACAGTTGAGCTAGATGCTGCTCTTGGAGGGCGTGCAGTGCAACACAGAGAAGTACAAGGGAATGAGTCAGATAAGTTCCTATCCTACTTCAAGCCCTGCATACTTCCTCAGCCTGGTGGGGCTGCTTCGGGATTCAAGCACATTGAAGTCAATGCTGAGGAGCATGTGACACGCTTGTATGTGTGCAAGGGGAAGCATGTAGTGCATGTCAAAGAGGCAAGCAAGCATGATTTCTTTTAATATTCTGTTCTTTTGAAAGATTCTCATGCATGTAGTGGATGCCAAAGAGTTAAACAAGCACCTCTAAATTTTTTCTTATGATCAGATGTTTCCCTTTGCCTATGTCTTTTTTTACATAGCCTATCTGAAGCCAGGAAAAGGAGGGTTGTGATAGGCTTGGCGGGCCAATGTGAAAATTCAGCTATTCTCTTGGAAATGAAACCCAATCGGAGTAGCCGATTGGTTTTCATCTCTAGCCTACCCCAACTTGTTTTGGGAGTTGGGACTAAAGGCTTTGCTGTTGTTGTTGTAGATGTTACACTATTCGAAAATTACTCTAGCTACCCTCGTTACCTAATTTTGATTGATTTTCAATACAACTGTAGGAATAACTTAAGCTTTTGAAAGAGGAAATAGATTACACTGATGCTTTCCTTCGCTATGCCTGATTTTCTGTTAATCAGTAGATGGGTGGAGAGATATTTTAACGTATCTGCAAATAGTATTTATATTACCTACATAATGTACACTTAAATAAAAAGATCCACAATGCCTTAAGGGCTGTGCTGGTGTTTGGCCTAAATTCAAATCTAACATCGACAGAGAAATAGCTGAAAAGAAAAATAAGTGGGCAAAGACTTTAGAATGCTACATACACTTTGTTTTGAAAGAATCTTCTTGCCAAATTTCTTTTGTAAATTCAATTTCAGGTTCCTTTTGCCCGATCCTCTCTGAATCATGACGATATTTTCATTCTCGACACAAAGTCAAAGATATTTCAATTCAATGGTTCCAACTCTTCTATCCAAGAGAGAGCCAAAGCTCTTGAGGTGGTGCAGTACATCAGGGATACATACCATGGAGGAACATGCGAGGTTGGAGCTGTAGGTATGCCAATTCCCGCTAATTCAGTTCACTGGTACATTATGATATTATACATAATATAAAGCATCCTTTGGTTGATCATTAACCACATGATTTTGGAATAGATGATGGTAAGCTCATGGCTGATGCTGATGCTGGTGAATTTTGGGGCTTCTTTGGTGGCTTTGCACCTCTTCCAAGAAGGACCGCTTCAGATGACAGTGGAAAGATCCAGGTCACCTCTGCAAAGTTGCTCCGGTAAACTTCCCTTTCTTATTCATTTTCTGTTTCTATAATCAAGTTTACCCATCAAAATTAAAGTTGAGATGTAAGAGTTTGAACTTGACATAGTCATAAAAAAGACATTCATTTTAAGTGACCTCATCGAGCTTCCCTGATGAAAGTAAAAGTTTTTTATGGTCTTTTTGAACATTCCATGATGATCTTACACATAAGATGTCAGGCAGAAGTTTTTTTCTGAAGTGTAAATTGTTTTTCCAATTTCCTGTTGTAATGGTTTTTGAACTTTCAGAATACGGGATGGAAAATTGGAGCCCACCCAGTCAGAGGCCTTGTCAAGAGAATTGCTAGAAACGAACAACTGTTACTTACTGGATTGTGGGGCTGAATTATATATCTGGACGGGCAGAAGCACTTCAATTGAAGAGAGAAAAGCTGCTATTTCTGCTTCTGAGGTAGGCAATTTCTTGGAAGAATCTAGTTATGTGCCCTTACAGAACATCAAAATAAGCATTTAGTTTATTTTTTTAAATGAACATTATAAAATCATTCAAATTGAGCCAGAGAAAAAGCATTTTGCTATTTTAGGTGCAAAGAAGGGGGTGGGACTAGAAAGGGCTAGAAAACATTCAACGTTTGTACCATATGCTCCCAAGGTTACCCATTTCTTATAGAACATTTTTCTCCAATATTTTTTAAAAAGTTTGCCAGACTACATCCCATTTTCAGATAGAAAGACAGTTTTGTGGGCAAAGAAATGTTTTGGAGGGTGGCAGTGTATGGGAAAGTTGTAGGCCTGGTCCATTACTCGATAAATATTTTTTCTGCTAATAAAATTATTTTTTCTAACTTATAACTTTCAAAAGGAGTTGATTCGTGATGAAAATCGGCATAAATCAAGTCTTACACAAGTAATAGAGGGGTTTGAGACTGTTATGTTTAAATCAAAGTTTCATACATGGCCTCAAACAACTGAGGTGGCTGTATCTGAGGAAGGGAGAGGCAAAGTTGCTGGTAAATTCTACAAACTCTCATAGTTTTGGGCTACTAATTATTTGAATCTGCTGTTTTTTGCTAAAATCTTTTGTGCTTTGCTATACCATCATATATCTGTGAGTTGAAACAGTCCCTACAAACTTTTTTGTTTGAAAATTTTGTGTAATCTGCATTTCAGCTCTTCTAAAGAAGCAAGGATTGAATGTCAAGGGTCTAATGAAGACTACACCTGCAAAGGAAGAGCCTCAGCCTTTCATCGATTGCACTGGCAACTTACAAGTGATTATCTGTTCTTACCTCCTGCAAAATCTTTAGCCAGCATATAAAAGAAAAGAAAAGCAAAAGCAAAAATCATGATAAGTCCCAGATTTGTGGCTGTAAAATTGCAATGTGTTCAAGTTTTCTTCCTGAATCTTGATAGGTATGGCGAGTAAATGGTACAGAAAAGACACCTTTGTCGGGATCTGAAAATACAAAGTTCTATAGCGGAGACTGCTACATCTTTCAATACACTTATCCAGGTGATGACACTGATGAAATTCTAATTGGCACATGGTTTGGGAGAAAGAGTGTTGAGGTACTTTTAATTTGAGTTTTCCCTTTTGTTTTACTCACTCCCCTCATTTACTGTACAAATAAATAGGATGAGTTATTTTGTCATTTCAGGATGAAAGAACTTCCGCAATTTCTCTTGCTACTAAGATGAACGAATCCCTAAAATCACAAGCCGTGCAGGTTTTAACTCTTAGACTTCTCCTTTTGAATTTTTCTTCATGTCTTATTTATTATGATTTTTCTATATTTTATTTATTTTTTATTATTCCAAAACTTTTGTAGGCCCGGTTTTATGAAGGGAAAGAACCGATACTGTTCTTCGCCATATTCCAGAGTCTTGTTGTATTTAAGGTTTGTCTATTTCTTTATATATTAGTTTTTGTTCAAGAATGTTACATATAAATATATAATTATGATTTCTTTTTATCTTTTTGTTATGTTAGGGTGGTCTAAGCACTGGGTACAAGAATTATATCACAGAGAATGGCATTTCTGATGACACCTACTCAGAAGATGGATTGGCACTATTTCGGATTCAGGGATCTGGTCCGGACAACATGCAAGCAATACAAGTCGACCCAGTATGTACCTGCATTTTAGTCTATTTATTATTATTATTATTGTTTTAATTTGCAAATCAATCATCATACTAGCTTCAAAAGTTAAATTTACAAATATGAATGTATGGTTTTGTGAAATATTTCAGGGTTAGGAGTTTAGGATTACTGAATTATTGATTACATCAGTTCTGCTAGACATTTTGTTCTAAATTAGGGCGAGCCAACTTTAATCTTTTATTTAAGTTCTGCTAGGCATTCTTTAACAATTATTTTATGTTGGCCTGTCATGTCAGGTGGCGGCATCTGTTAATTCATCATATTCATACATATTGCATGATGGAAATACAGTATTCACTTGGTCAGGAGGCCTTGCCACAACCCTTGATCAAGAGCTTGCTGAGAGGCAATTGGATGTGATTAAGGTATAGCTCTTGAATGTATCTTTTTTTATTTGATTTCCTTTTATCTTCAGGACCTCAGCTTTGAAATATTTTGTGTTTTATTTAAGCCCAATCTTCAAACCAAGACGCAAAAGGAAGGTACAGAAAGTGACCAGTTTTGGAGTTTGCTGGGCGGCAAAGCAGAATATCCTAGCAAAAACATTGTAAGAGAACATGAAGGCGATCCACACCTCTTTTCTTGCACTTTCTCGAAAGGTTCCATCTTTTCTTATTACTTTATATTTTAATGTATAAGTGATAATTATCCTCTGTATCTTCACAAGTTATTAACAGTGTAAATGCCATTACTACATTCTTTTTGCATAAATTAGCTAATATATATCTCTGTTTAAAGAAAATGAGAATATATCATATCCCCCTAAAAACATGAATTATGATTCATGTCGTCTGTCTCCTTATATATAACAGAAGTGCCTTAACTACTCTTTTCTGCAGTTGGAAAAAAAACCTGTATACATGGAGCAATAGTTTTGGGCATCTATTGGGAACAAAGTGTAAGGATCACAGGGCGTGTTATATACAACAAGAGAACATAACACAATAGTATTAGGTTTTATATTTATATATATATATACAACATTCCCAAGGCAAGATCGCAAAACTTATCTTTTTCCAGGCGTGTTATGTTACTCTGCAATTTTGTTGGATCATACATGAAATTGCCTTCCCCAGAAAAGCTTGTTAACTGATGCTGATTATTAACTTATCTATTGCTATTAATTTCTGTTGTGAAGGGGATTTGAAGGTGAAAGAGATACACAACTTTAGCCAAGACGACCTCATGACCGAAGACATTTTCATTTTGGACTGTCATACAGATGTCTTTGTCTGGATAGGTCAAAATGTCGATGCAAAAATCAAATCCCAAGCTTTGACGGTTGGAGAGGTACTTGTTCTTTTCTTCATTTCTTATCAGTGTTTTATGAATTGCAAATGCTTTGCATGCAGGTCAATTTGCCGCATTTAAATTTGAATTTACTCAAAATGGTTCTTCTCTCTCTCTCTCTCTTTCTTTCTGAAATGTCATTTTTGAACAGAAATTTCTAGAACTTAATTGGAGTATGGAGAACATCTCAAAAGAGACCCCATTGTTTGTCATGACTGAGGGATGCGAGCCACCCTTCTTTACCCGATTCTTCAAGTGGGACTCTGCTAAATCATTGGTAGTACTTCATTTCCTGTGCAGTGTGCATGCATCTCTCTAAAAAGACAACAGTATATGTTAAAAGTTCCCTTTCAAGCTATAAAAAAAACTGTATGCACTATTGAAATTGTTCTCACAGTTAGTGCAAGATTGATAGACTGCAAGATACCTACCCTTTATTAGCGAAGTTTTTTTTTTCTATATAATTGCTTGCTCGAAGTTGACTAATGCTATTTTTTTCCTGGACAATGTACTGTTGCTGCAGATGCATGGTAATTCATTCCAGAGGAAGCTGGCTATTCTGAAAAATGGTGTAGCCCCAAGAGTTGATGTAAGACATCTAAACAAAGGGTACCAACTGCAAAAGAAAAAATAAATAAAGAATGGACTTCACTCATTTGCTTATTACTTTTTCAGAAACCGAAGAGGCGGGCCCCTGTGACTTCCCAAAGTGGCAGGTCGAGTGTGCAAGAAAAGCCCTCTCAACGTTCAAGAAGTGTATCTTTTAGCCCTGAAAGGGTGCGAGTGCGAGGCCGCTCTCCTGCATTCAATGCACTTGCTGCTAACTTTGAGAAACCCGATAACCGTAACCTCTCAACCCCACCTCCAGTGGCCAAGAAGCTGTACCCAAAATCTGTCACGCCTGACAAGGCAAGCCCAAAGTCTTCATCCATTGCTGCAGTGACATCTTTTGAAAAGCCGACCACTACTATGATACCCAAAGTAGTAAAAGGTACTTCGTTGTGGTTCTCTCTGTATTCTTTCTCCTATGCTAATGAAGTAGCATCGGAGATGTACTGTTAGGGTTCTTATTTGCTCTTTCTTCATTTACTGGCATTTTGTCCTCTGTATTTGGTACAAATTGTGGATGCATTATATCTGATTCCCTTAATGTTGATATTTTCTTAGAAGTACACCATAGTTTTTTCGTGTGCAGGTAATAGTGGAGGTTAATTAAATATATCCTAGTTACATGTTATCCTCAAACACAGTAATATAAATCCACCATTCATGATTTTTTTTTTAATGAAAAACTGAGTCCAGATGGAAAACCGAAGGAAGGAGAAGTTAGCAACAGAATGGAGTCTCTGACAATAAAGGAGGATGCAAAGGAAGATGTGGGAGAAGATGAAGAAGGTTTGGTGGTGTACCCTTATGACCGCCTCAAAACTAGCTCTGATGACCCAATGACGGATATTGACATCACCAAGCGTGAGGTACAAATATTGCCTTCTTATTTCATGCAAAAAACATCAGTATTGCCACTAGAATCAAAGAATGAAGAAAGATATTTACCTTGCTCTCTTCTCTTTATACTTATTTCCTCTTCTTTTATTTATGAAGTTTATTGATTTCCTTTTAACATTTCCCGTATTTATATGAATGGTTGATTGGTTTCTCGATTTGAAATTTATAAAAACACGTTTAAACTGACACTAGTTGGTAATTTTTCATACAACTCCTAGACCTTGAAATAATAGTTCTGAAATTGATTTTCAGCCTCTTTTTACCCTGTTCTTCTCTCTGTTTACTCCTAAAAATGTCCAAACTTCACACTCTGTTATTGAGATTTGGGGTTAGTTTGGGTATTTAATTCCTTTTTCATGGTTGCTTGGATATTATAATTGTTATGGACTTATGGCTGTAAAGTAGGGAGGTGAGAGCTGGAAACAGGAGGGAAGAATCAGAGATATACAAATTTTCTATCAACTAATTCTACAATTCAGATTTCTTTTAGGCATGCATGGATACAAATAGACAGAAAAGTTGCAATTATAATGCTAAAATACGTACTTATTGTGGTGAGAGTGAATAGATACATTACAATCTATACCATGACTCACATAATCACCAAAAATGTGAAATAAACTTGTGACAGATTGAAATCAGCTCCACAGTAGTTCTCTACCTTCACACATTAGAAGAAGATATCACTTGTAAGCCCAGTAGGTAAAATCAAAATGCCTGTATATAATAAGACCGAACAAAGAAACAGAAAAATTACAAAGGTTACCCTAAAACACATACTAATTTCAGTGAAAATGGAGAGGCATGTATATCTATAAATGATATTGAGAAATGGTTTTAGTAGCAGGCTTAATGGCTTGTAGAAGTCTTTTTTCTGCAAGTTTTTCTTATTTATATTAACAGACATACAGCATTTTCAGGTTTTTGAGGTATGGCAGAAATTATCCTAAAGTCGGTGTGTTTTTTTGCTATAACAAACTTGCAGGTCTACTTATCTGCAGTTGAGTTCAAAGAGAAATTTGGTATGACAAAGGGTGCTTTCGCAAAGTTGCCGAAGTGGAAGCAAAACAGGCTTAAAATAGCACTTCAGCTATTTTAAACCGAGTTTTTTATATATCTATATATACCCGTCTTAGGTCCTTCGACCAAAGATTCGTTAGGCATGCTTGAGCATTCTCCATTCATGGATCATGGGAGGCACCACTTAGGTTTTGAGTCAGGTTCATTTTAGGATTTTCTTTAGTTGGAATTTCTTATTTTTTTATTTTGTAGTTTTGGTTGCTTGGTTTATTCCGCAAACAAAATGTTTTTCTTGTCTATAAGCCCACAGGTTTGGTTGTGAGCTTTTTTTTTGTTCTTTTACCATAACCTTTCATTTTTTGGTAATATCTTCATAAAGGTACATAGAATTTAAAAGGTAGTGCATTGTTACCTTTGAGTGCATGTATAGACGGAATATTGTAAGTGTCCGGTTGAGTTTCTTTATCTATAAGATATTTTATTTCATTGTAAATCTTTAATGCCATTCAAAATATGTCACAATTTATTTTGCGGGTTTTCTTTCTTATTTGTTATTCTCTCTTCATACTTTTTCGGGGTTTATTATGTGGATCTACAATTACATTTGTAAGGATTGTAGAACAACATGTATTACATTGGAATTAGTCGATTAGTGATTGAGAACCAGCCTTCCTGTCGTCAATTTTTGATGTGTTCCAACTTCTAGGGTACTTGGTCGTATTTTGTGAGATTAGTAATCAATTTTCAGTTCATTTTTTCAAAAAAAAATTGGAAGGGATTTACTGACAGTCTCCCTAACAACTCTCTGCTATCCGACAAAATTAACGCTAACATTCTTTTACTGTCATTCAAGTTTTTATATTAAAATTTTGCAATAATTTCTAAATTTTACTGTTTTTTTCTATTTTGCTACAAAATTGTTGAAATTTTATTTTAATATAGAGACTTGCAGATTTTAATATAGAAATTTGCAGTTTCTAATATAGAGATTTGTTTGTTTTGATATAAAAATTTGCAAATTATAATATTGAAACTTGCAAGTTACAATATTGAAACTTGCTGTTTCTTTTTTTTCTATCGAAAAAATGAGGGCGACCCACCGATTTCATTAAAACTAATAACAGATTGCAAAGTTGGCAAGCATTGATTTTCAAATAAAAAACCAACATAATATCTAACGAAAGCAACAAGTAATCCTAAACTACATAAAACAACCACAAGGTTGCTGACCAATCATAACTATCGAAGTACAAAACTAATTATTTCATCTAACATAACAAGCAAACACTCCAAAACATTTATTACAATCACATAGATTTCATAACAAAATAAACTCCAGAAAAACACATAAGTCTTCAAACGCCAAACATAGATAATACCTCTCCAATTCATTAGTGCTGCAATAGATTTGACTCCTCCTGAGTGTTCTCCAGATTCAGATCCATGTCCTGTAAGGATTAAGTATCTTGAGGCAATATGAGTGTCAGTTGAAGAGTATTATTCTTGAATGACTGACACCAAAAGATAGCAGCACTAATGATTTTTGTTCCTATAGTCCTAACTAATGCTACTTTATTATCAGAAAAAACTAACTTGTTTCTTTCAAGCCATACATTTCAACAAACAACACCTCTAATTGCTTTCATAAACTAAAGTGTCTTTTAAAGGAATACCATAATCTATTTTCCAAAGGTCTTTTACATATTTTCCTAAAAATACAAAATTATTAAAATGTTTTCCAATTTCCATATAGTCTGAATATATGGACATGTCACAAACAGATGGTCTACGATTTTTGTCTCATTACATAATAGGCATTTAGTATCTACTATAATTCCTCTTTTAACAAGCACATCTCTAGTTTAAAGTTTTCGATTTCTAAGGAGCTATAAGAATTTTTTTTTATTTCTAGAGATATATTGTTTTGACAAATAGAGTCATATGTTTTATTTCGAATTCCTCCAAATTATAACCAATCATATAAAGATTTAAGAATTTTCCATTGAAAGCCCATCTCTAATTTATTTGATCTTTTGTATCATTTTATAAATGTACCTCTTGTATTAGATTTTTTTAATAGAGAATGAGGAGATACCCAACCTGTTTCGTTGAAACAAGTCTCTATTACAGAATAACTATTCTAACTAGAGAATCTAAAAGATCATTGTATCTAAACCTCGCATCACAAAAAAACCTCCAGAATCATATCTACCCTATTCAGTACAACCACAAAACATCACAGAATTAACAATATCAAAACATCACATAATTAGCAATATCAAAACCTCTTGTATTAGATTTACTAGAGAGACTAATTCATGTTGAGCTAAACTGGACAAGTAGTCAGTATATCTAAATTGCATGTTCGAGGCTTGCATGTTCTAATATTAAGACTTGCATATTTCAATATAAAAACTTGTTTGTTATAATATAGAGACTTGCTGGTTTCAATATTGAGACTTGCAGGTTTCAATATAGAGACTTGTTTGCTATAATATAAGACTTGTTTGTTCTAATATAAAAACTTGTAGGCTCGAATATAGAGACTTGCTTGTTCTAATATAAAGACTTACAAATTTTAATATAGAGACTTACTTGTTATAATGTTGAGACTTGCTTGTGAAAATTCTGAGATCTGCATGTTCCAATATAGACACTTATTTGTTATAATATAGAGACTTGCTTGTTCTAATGAGAGAAGTGTTGGACATAGCAGCCTACAAAAAGGAGTTGCGATACAAAAAAAAATAGAATCATAAAGCCCAACGAAAGGCAATACTTTGATGAGGACATATGCGAGAGAAAATGCAATTCGTCAGATGAAATTGGAATCATGGGCGCTGGCTTGGCGTATTTGTGAAGATAAAGCAGAACAACGAGATAGAGATCGAGATAAGAGAGCGAAATGGAAAGAAAGGCACTGGATTGGCAAATTTAAAAAGATAAAGCAGAACTGTTAGACAAAGATCGAGAGAAGAGAGCGAAATGGAAAGAAAGAAGCGAGAGATGATAAATTACTATTGTCGAATAACGGGAGACAAGTAAGAGGGACGAAAAGTATGGAAACGATATAAATACTCTTTTTGAAATCATTAGCAAACTTATCTAAGCTTTAAAACGAACTCCTTGTTAATGAGCGACCTCAACAAGACAACAAAATGACGAAACATTACTGAGATCATTCATTTTTTTTTACTCATTAAAGTATTTGTCATGTTTATTGGCTGATAAGTGTTGGTCATATTTATCACTTGGACACAAAATTTAGTGCTCAAAGGTACGACTCGAAGTTTTGCTCAATTCAATGATAGAAGACAAATTCGACTCAGGAGAGGGATTAGGCAAGAAGATTCCATCTCACCATACTTATTTGACATCGCAATAGATTTCTTAGGGAAATGGATAGAAAGGCTTGGATATTTGGGAATGTTTTCGTAAGATTTTCGAGGGTTCAGAGGTGTCTATGCAGATGATACACACATAATTACACAAGCTACTGAAAACCAAATCGCTAACGTCAAAAGCATACTTCTTTTGTTCCATGGAGTATCTGAATTGAAAATTAACCTAGCCAAATCTGAAATCATGGTTGTTGTATCAAATAATTTCATCATATTTGTCTATTTGCAAAACAAACTTTAATTTTACAAACTTGTATGTTGTTGAGATTCTTACAAAGAATCTTTAGGTGGAGTTTTGAGTCTTCAAATGACCTCCGATAGGCCTTAAATTGTTCCAGTCCAGGCAAGTTCGATACTGACTGTAGATCTCGTCATGAGCTTTTCAATGCCAAAAAGAACGCCAAAATCGAAGTTACGAGTAAAAATATATAACCAATTGAAGAACAAGCTAACTCAAATGCAAGCTACAATATTCAAGATCAGGATGAAAAATTAGTTAGATTATCTGTAACTCATAATATTTAAATTTGAGATGCAAAAGAGCAAACAAATAAAAAATCAGCTTCAGGCGCTATAACGCTATCTTTGGCGTTATAATGCCAGACTGTCTTAACCCTCGAATCAAGCACATAATAAAAACCAGTGACATCCGTTATGTAATGTCAGACTAGCGTTATAATGCCAAACCAAAGAAAATCAGAAAATGACTAAGTATCAAATTGCTAGTGACATTCGTTAGGTAACGCCAGATTAACGTTATAAAGATAGGCCAAACAAACTAGAAAATTTGTCTAGTACCAAATTGACAGTGACATTTGTTAGGTAATAATAAAATAGTGTTATAACTATAGCCTTGAAATTTTCTCAAAAAAACTATAGCCTTGAAACAAACTAAAATTTGTCTAAGTACTGAATTGCGAGAACCATCCGTTAGGTAACGCCAAGATAACATTATAACGCTATCCTCTCCAGTCTGAAAGTTTGAAAATAAAATAAAAAATAATCTTTCGGAAATTTAAGATAGCGTTATAACGGTAAAATTTGTACGCAGTTGGCGTTATAATGCTAGAATTAAATTTGCCCTAATTGTGTCTGATCTGAGATATATAAATATATGGTATTGACTACCTTCTTCTCCACGAATTTACAGCCTCATTTTCTCTCTGTTAGCAACCACCATTGATAAAACCTTTGAATCCAAATCCTTATTGCAAAAGCTTTGCTCTACTTCTCAAATTTATATATTCAAACTAGATCAATTTTATTATGTGAGAATTGAGAGATATTCTATCTTCTCTTTTGTTTATTTAGCCCTTGTGCTATCGTATTTTTGGCCTTGTCTTTCATCATTTGTGTGTAGAGGGCAATGTTCAACTGTGTACAAGACTTGGTGTATATGCACACAGCTCGATCTTGTTACCGCGTCGAGGGGGGTCGAGTTTCGAAGAGTAGGCTCGTCAATAGCTGAACTCAATTAACATATCAGTGTCTCTTGCATGATAGCTTTGTTTGCAATTTCTCAACTCTTCAATTTATTTTTAATTGCTATATTATTGTTGTAGAAGAATAGAATTTTTATTGTTAAGCTTCCAAATAGTATTTTTAGATAAATCTTGGACTCCTCTACTGATAACCACTTGTATATCAAAAAATTGTTAAATTGTTTAAGCTCTTTCTTTTGCCATAAAATCTTATCTTTCTGTTCCTGTAATGGTAGCAGTAGTATCATCTTTTCCTGTAAGATTGAGTTGGGGATAGTTGTCTCTTTTTATGTTTAAGACTTAATTGGAAAATATAAATTAGTACCAACCCCATTAAGTTGCTCGAATGCACACAAAAATCAAAGATGTAGCTTTGAAGGAGTGGTAAATTCCATTTCAGAAAAGAAAATTAGTACCGTATTTACATATAAAAAATAAATCCTGAAATTGCATGGGACTCTCGAGTCATACATTATAAATCAAATGAAACCTTAATACAAACGCTACAAAGATAGAGTTTAGCCGGGGACAAATTCAAAATTTTCGTCAAAGGAATTTAAGATATATGATTTTTTTTGAAGAGGTTTGAAATAATGTATATTCTTAAAAGTATTTAATATTATAAGCATATTTTTTGAAAAAAAAATCAAATACATGATCATTTTTTATTTTTTTCAGGGGATTGCAACTGATTGCACGTGGTTTCGCCACTGAATTTAGCCACATCTATTCAATGGCATCACATCGGCTATTCGGCTCCCTACTCAATTGCCACATTTTTGCACCTATTTGAACATTTGTACAGAAATTACATTTTATCAAGTACTTGTTTTTACCATAATCAAGTCAAAATAACCATATCATATTAAGAATTTAAGATGGAATTGCATTTCTATTATATTTACGGGTACAGAGATTTTCTTATGTTAGCTAATTCTCTGTTACAGATACAAAAGAAAAAAAGTGTTACTTCTTTTTCTATCCAAGTTCTAGACAATTTATTTCACCAAAAGCTGAATTTTGTCAAAGGTTTTAAACTTTTGTAAGAATTAAATTTAATCTGAAGCAAATTCCAACAAATATCTGTTCATTTCAGAATAGATTTATAATTCGTCAAACATTTTTTAAAATAGACGTATAATTTGAATTCTCTTAAAATATGTCACATTTTGTTTTCTTCTGAAAAAATTATAAATTTTGTCTCTCTCTCTCTGACGAAAATCTCGAATCCATCCCTGAAGTCATCTTAATTTTTCGTTGATTTTTTAAGCGAATACACTTATTCTCAATCGTGATGTCGCGAACGATAGAGAGCAAGTGTGACCGAGGAAGGGCAAAAGCTTCAGCTTGAAGGTTTTCAAGCAACGAAAGGGAGGAGCTTCGAGAGCCTGATTTGATTTGCCAGTGAAGAGAGAGCCACGAGAGAGGGGAATGAGATCTTTTATCGCGCAACACAAATGTTGTACGTGCTGCGCAGCAAATTTCAGTCTTTGATTTGCATCGAGATTCGTACAAGTTAAACTTTATAATATCAGACTCTCCTGAATCAAATCTGAACCGTCCGTAGCTCACAACGCAGAAAATCTGAAGCGTTCATTCCTACCGCGCGGCAGAGAATCTGCTTCCCGAGAGAGGAAGGGGTTTGTCTCGCGCTTAAATTTTTTATCTATACTTTTTGTAGATTAGGTTCTTTAGCATATAACAGGTAAGCAATGGATGAGAAATTAAATATTTTTAATATATGATATGAAGGGATTAATGTTGTTTTTACGTGTGTATCAATATGGTAAAAGATTCTATACTGATGTATATATAAATAAATGTTTTATAATAATTTTTTTAGATAGAAATGAGGGAATATTTCACTCAAGTCTAAATGATTTAAAGTTCTCTCATTCTGATTTAGAATTCATGACCTCCAACATGAAGAGCATTGCTCTTAGCACTAGACTAAGGGAGAAATATCCTCAATTGAGTTTTTTTTTCTCAGCAGAGAGCTGCTTTTTATCTAAACCGTCATATTAAATCTCAATGCTTGATTGTCACTTATATGATGCATGAGGAATTTTGGTATTATTAAATCACGGCCGTTGAGATTTAATCCGATGTTTCAGATAAAAAACCCAGCTCTCTACCGAGGAAAAAACTCAGCCGAGGATATGATTCCCTAGACTAAGGGTTGATTCTTCCTATAATTATAATTTTAAAAGGTGTTCTTCAAATTTTGTATGACCGTGAAAAGTGATTTTTTACTTTCTAAATTTGTAATTGTCATATGATTTTCTAATCATGAAAAATCTTGCACTAAATTATTAAACAAATCTTCACTAAAAATTGATACAAGAGTAGTTTTGCATGCCATAAAAAAGAGAGGAGAGAGTTTTGCATGATATGTCATGCAAGTATTATACGTTTGTTATTTAAACATTCTTATATAATATAGAATGAGACTAACCATTTCTTATCGGGAAAAAGTTATAGAATTATACTTTCATCTTGTAACATTTTAATAGAACATGCATATAGTAATATCATACATGGTTTCATACGTGTATTTAAATTTTCTAATTAGATATTAGAAAAAATCAACTAATATGAAAAGAATGGTATCAAAGATAATCAGTTAATCACCAAAACAAAACATTTTTATATTACAAAAATGCTTTACAGATAAAATTCAAATGTATGAATATAACCTCTTTCTAATATTTATGCATTTTCATCACTATTTTGTGTCGTAATATATATCTAATTAGTTCGATTATCTCAAATTTATCAAAGTTGGGTTTAGACAATTTTTTATATATGAATTATTGTTACATGTATATTCGTTTGTTTAGACAATTTGATTATAAGTGGTGTTAACATGTTACCAGTAAATGCAAAAGCAAAGTTTAGCTAAGGTTTAATTTTCAATAATTTGAATGTTCGATTTTGAGATATATAAATAAGGGAAATTTAGTTATATGCCACTCTCTAACGATTCAATTAGGAGAATGCCACTCGATATTTCAAAATTAGAGAAATGCCACCGAACTACTAATTAGTTTATAAATATGCCATTATTGACTTTTTATCAGATTTTAAAAACAAAATATTTACATAATTCCAAAAATACCCTCAACCAAAACCCAATCAAACCCTCTCCCCACTTCTGATGCAGTTGATCCTGGATGCAGTCGATCGAAATTGAAGACTGCCAGCGACGAAACCCTAGGTCGGCCTCCGCCTCAACTCTATGTACTCCTCCGTCGCTCACTTCTAATGCAGAGTCGAATCGCTGGACCCATTCAAACCCATTCGCTGAACCCCACTTCTGATAGAGTCGATCGAAACCTAGGACTTCCAGCGACGAAAACATATTGAAGAATCGAAATCGCCTAGGACTGCCAGCGACGAAACCTAGGTTGGCATTTGAGGTTAGAACATCTGGAATCACCTTCACAGAGTCACCTCGAACTGCTCATCCTTTCGCTCCTGCTGCATTTGAGGTTAGAACTGCTGATTTCGTATTGCCTTAAATCTCTGAATTTGCTGTTTTGAAATTGTTGTGTTGAAATTGACAAAACTTGCTGTCTTGAAATGCAGGAAGCAATAGATTTCTGCAAGTGTTGTTGTCTTCAGGGTTGCAAGTGTTGCTGTTTTGGGATCTTAGAGTGAGTTATCTATCAATCCGGTTTCTTTTGTAGGATTGAATTTGAATGTAGAATAGTTCGTGGGGTTCAATTTTGCATTTAGTTGTCTGATAAGTGTTAAACTTAGATGTTTGTGATACTGCCCTAGTTTTATTGTTTTCTGCAAACAATCCATCAACATGAAATGTTCACACTCTACAAGCATGAACAATGCCGCCAGCACATGCCCAATAGACAGTGTCTAGAGACTGTAGTCTTTTACCAGAACTGAATTATTTTGCAGCATGTAACTGAATGAGAAGCTCACAGTTTCCTTCATTAATTAATTTACAGGGAGCAACGGGCCCTATTATTTAATTACTTTGACCTTCAGATATTGTGAGTAATGTGCGGCAGTATGCATACCTGTGTGCAGAAATGCCATTGCGTGGAAGTGTTGCTGTCTTCAAATATGCGCAATAGTGTTGCTGTTTTGAAATTGTTGTGTTAAAATTGACAAAACTTGTTGTTTTCGAATGTTGTTGTCATTAAACTGTAGTCTTGCTGTTTTGTGCAATGTTGGAATTAACTACATTGATCGTTTTGTGCAATGTTGTTGTTGGAATTAACTACATTGCAATGTTGTTGTTTTGTGCAACTTGCTGTTTTGTGCATATAATCTGCAAGTTATATTGAGTTGGCCATTAATTTAGATATATATCCTTCTAAGTTCTAAAGAATAATTAATTCACCTCCAGAGCCCTAATTAGACTCGTATATAATCTGGGAGAAAAGCATATAAACTCTTAAATAAATATGTCGGCTAATTTGGGAGAAAATCATATAAACTCGTATATATTCTTTGATAAACGCTGGGATCAGAAGTGGGGAGAGGGATCGACTGCATCATTTCCAGATGTTGAGGTCGGTGCATCATTCGACTCTTCAATTTCGATCGACTGCATCACTTGGGAGAGGGATCGACTGCATCAGAAGTGGGGAGAGGGTTTGAGTAGGTTTTGGTTGAGGGTATTTTTGGAATTCTGTAAATATTTTGTTTTTAAAATCTGATAAAAGGTCATTAATGGCATATTTATAAACTAATTAGCAGTTCGGTGACATTTTTCTAATTTTGAAATATCGAGTGGCATTCTCCTAATTGAATTGTTAGGGAGTGGCATATAACTAAATTTCCCTATAAATAATGATAATGTTATTGTATATGTGGGATGGTTTAATTGTTCTAGAGAATTGTTGTGTATCAATTTCATGTGGTATTAATTTGTTGCATTTGATGACTTTTTAACTTAAATTGAAATTTTATTTGTATTTTTTATTTATTTTGATTGCAGGAACTTGAGTAAAATCAAAATGTAAATCAGTATATCATATATTCAGGGCACTTACATGGAAGAGAAGTGTATTTCTTTTAGGTTTCTTCTGAAGTTCTTAAAAGACAAATTCAATATTTTAGATTTTAGTTAAAAACTAGTTTAATTAAATTTTTTATGTTTGTGGTGAATAAAATTGGGTTAAATAATTCTTAGATATTTTTTTAGGATAATTTGCAGATTATATATTTGTTATTTGAATTGAGATAACATAATTTTAAGATCTAATTTTGTTTTGATGAAATTGTTATTGTCTTATTTGGAAACTTTTTTTTGCAAAAATAAATTAAAATTAGTCTTAAATTTCGTTGAGAATCCATTAATCCGTCGAGTAGTAAATCCATTAATCACCATTAAGGGACAAGTTAATAAAATGATGTGTGCAAACCGTAAATTGGAGATTCAAAACGATGCAATCTCTAATTGAGCCGGCGCTTTTTTTTTTTTTTTTTATTATCACAGTTCAGCCAAAAGGGTTAGTTCCTAATATTATGAAAGCAGATTCTGAAAAAAAAATGTGGATTAATCTTGAATTTTTATATTGCAAAAGTTTCAAGAAATTTTCTTTCAATAATTTTTTCTTCAATTGAAAATAATTAATTCAGATAAAGACTTTAGTGTAAAAGCTGATATGAACACTCACACCCTTCTAACCAAAAAAAAGAAAAAACTATAGTTTTAGCAAAATGATTTTAAAAAAAAAAAAAACAGATATACCGCCTGCTTTCATTTCTTCTCGAAAGCCAAGTTTTAGCAAAATTATAATTGATAAAATAAAGGAAGAGTTTGTTTTATTTTCTAGTGTCCTTCAAGGAATACAAGAGATGTAATCAACTGAGGAGATTAGAGCGTTTGTTCGTAGAAACACACTTTTATTCATCACAGGGTTAGTTTTGTCCTTAAAAGACTATAGAGCTGTTCGGAGGAGAATTTGACGCTGTCCAAAGCAAAGCAGCACCCCTTAATACCCCTGCATCTTTTTTTCTTTTTTATATATATTTCTCTAGGTCAGGTTCTGCAGATCTATCAATTAAGAAATTTAGAATATTGTAAATAAGAAATTGATGAGCAATTAAATCTTTTTTTATACTCTACTAATACAAAAATAATATTTTATTTGCACAATAATAAGTTGGACATCAGAGATTGAACAAAAATAAAATGTACCCATATAAGAGATTAATGTTGTCAAATGTAATTTATATTTCGAAAGTGATATCTGGGTTTCACAACAAGCGCTGAGAATAAATGGACACTGTAAAAGAATCGAGTGTTGAAACTTACTCTAATATAAAAAAAAAATCTTAATAAAAAAACAAAAATGATATTTGGATATGTTGGCTGTAGGGGTGGATCCAGAGAGACGACATCTATTTATTTATTAATTGCTCATTAATTTTCAAGCACAGATAATATAACATGATTTTGTTAAAGTCATTAACTTCTAATGAAGTTATTAAAATATATATATCAAATATTATTAAAATTGAAGTTTCAAGAGTAGACATTTACCTAGATTTGCTTCTTAGAGCATATCCAATCCAACAATTAAAATTAATTGCTAAATAAAGATTATAGAAATTTTAGAAATCAAGCAATACATTCCTACATCAGTACAATCAAGCAAACAATTAAAAATTAAACACTTGACCAATAAGAATCCAACATTTGACCGACTCATCTTTAGAAAATGATTTCTTATTAAACATTTTTTTCCATCCAATTCAATAATTACAAAAACGGTTGACACATCAGCATAACCAATCCATATGCAATTACTATTGAAAATGCTCCCAGTGGATCTGCCACTGTTGGTTGATCATAAACAATTAATCCATCCATAATAACAATAATAATAAAATAGTAATAACTGACACATAATAAAAGGAAGAAGCAATTATGTTAACTAAACTGAATAAGTATATGAGATGAGTATAATTAAATTTCAACATACAATCAATCACCCAAGAAATAAACATGTAACGCCTCGCCGGTATTTGCCCAAACAAATAGACAAATCTTATAGTACATGCATCCAAAAGCAAATTATATTTACACAAACCACACACGACACACCTATTTGACTATTACAAATGCAAAATACATGCATACAATTCAATCTCAAGCATACCTATTACAATTGCAAAATACATGCATACAATTCAATCTCAAGCATAAGGTAATGCAGACAAATGCAAATCTAAGAGTCTAATCCCAACCCTTTTCTGGTCTTGCCTAGAAACAAGTCCTTAGACTTGATCATGCCGGGGAAGCGGCCGGATACCGTCATGAACGGGAATTGTGCAACCCCGCTTTTGCGCCCTAAAGAAACAATTGCCAATGCGGCACCTGGCTTGTAACTGGATAAGCTTGACTCTTTCACCCCTCCTTTCATTAGCAATTTTATGTTCTTAGCAACCAATTCAGAGTGCATATGAGCAACGTATCCTTGTTTCAGTTCCTGATCTCAAATCAAATTTCAGGATGTCAGAAAAATATATGCTATGTTTATGTGGAGACTGTCATAAGTTGAAAGAAACATGCAATATGAAACAGACAAAGAGAGAGTTTTACTTGATTTACATCCATTTTTATCATATCAATCTTTTTTTTACAATAGTTGTGAATTATTCGGATAAAAACATTTAAAATTGGTATTGAATTGGGCCGAAATTAGTAATACGTCCAATCTATATAATACAGTACGCATTTATGACTCTTACTTCCTTATTTAATTTAATAAGATAACATTATTAAAAGATAAAACATGCATAGATCAGTAAAATTGCTCTTCTCTAGAATTACTCATAAGAAAATTTATTTATGTTGAGTTGCAAACATATTCTTAGATCATAAAGAACTTGAGATATATCCAATACCTTAACATCAGTAATATCTCCAATGGCAAATATGTTGTCATGACCCTTAACCCTGAATTTATCATCAACCTTTAGTCTCCCTTGTTCATCCAAGCAATCCTTCAGTATAGTTTCCCTCATCCAACCGGTGCTTAGAGGCTTTCCTATAGTAACAAAGTGGCAATCTGCCGAAATAGTTGTACCAGTCGATGTTTTAACCTCGCTGGAACCCTCTGAAATAGAGTCCATGTCTATGGTTTGTTCCAAAAGCACCTCTACATTCTTTGATTTCAGCCATTTCAGTGCCTTTGTGGAGGCCTTGGTACCTATGAACCCAATCAAACGTGGCCCTTTGTGAACCAGAGTGACCTTTTTACCAGGGAAGTCGGTTACAATTTCGCCAGCTAGTTCGACTCCGGTGGGGCCACCTCCAATGATCAGGATTGAGCTTGCAGATTTTATCTTTTCATAATCTGTTTAAATTATTCAGGTTAACTTAGAGTCAGTAACAAAACCATCAATGTTCTTTAATATTTAGCAGCATTTCTATGAACATGGTTTAGTTGTTCTGCATTAATTACGACAGTTGAAGGAGACAATCTAAAGGAAAATTCTATCAGTCAAGAAAAGATGAAAAGGACAAATTGGGAGACTAATTGTGTAAGCACTTAACAAGTCTTCCTTTATTAAGAAGAAATGAACCCACGTAAAGAGAAAACAAAAATTAAGGCCCTGTTTGGAAGCCACCTAAGTGTGGGAATAGGCATGAGATTTGAAACTGAAAATTACTTTTTGCATGAGAAAAAAAAATACTCTCAGAGACATTATTTTTCTTCCCACGCAAACAGTACTGGAGCCGAACAGGACCTAAATGTATCAGGTGAAGTATCATAGTATACATTAGGCAGATATGTGTGTACGCATCCAAGTGTTAATATTCCAATTAGCCATGCATCGGCAAGGGAACTACTATTTAAAACATCAGACTTATCAATAAATGCGTTGAAATATAAATTTTCCGTTTATTCAGTATTTGCGAGAGGTCACTGATTTTGTGAGGTAAAATATGGATGTTCAAATTTATGGTAATACCTTGTTTAAACTGATCAAGCCTGTCGGCCTTGCTTTTCGGTATAGCCTCGTCATGACCAGTAGCCAAGACAAGAAAATCGTATGGCACGACACGGCCTTCATCAGTTACCACCTCGTTTGCTTTAATATCAATTGCACGCCCATTGATGATTGTGCCATTGCTGAGGTATTCTGAGTGCTTAATAAGTGTTTTCTCAGCAAATTTGGGCTCCACCATCGATCGGAGATCTGTCCATGGTATGTCATAATACTCTTTTCTGTTAAATGAAAGAACAAACAAGCAAGACATTTCAGCCAGTAAATTCACATTTGTTGATCCTTACTTCTGCGTAAAGGACATAACTCTTTTCAGTAAAGTTGGAGATGAGCCACACAAACAAAAGAAAATTTGCAAATTATCCTAATGGTAAGAAGCAAGTGGAACTCCATACTATTGATAGTTGTGGTTAGATAACAATAATAAATCAAAAGTTCATTCAATTGATGTAACATCCAATTAGTATGATTATTTTCCAATTTTTTTTTGAACCAAAGACCTAGCAAAGATGGTAATACAGCTCGTCTCTGTAGTCTCTATGAGGTGGCATTTATTTTAAGTAATAGATGCCCTCAACATTTATTTAAGTAAATAGATGTTAGGACTTGAAATGATCTAATAATTTAATGGTAGCTAGCTAAGTCATGTATTCAATCCGTGAGAATTTTGTTAAGACGCATTTAGTAATAGATGTCCGGGTTTCGAAAACCTCTATATATATATAAAATGTCGGGACTAAGAGCATTTTAATTTTTGAAATTTTTGGAGTTTCTAAATTATTGCCACATCAATTTTAGAAATTTAATTTTTCTTTAGTTTCTAAACTCTCTATCTCTAAAACTGAAAAATTAGAGTTTCTAAATTGCCACGTCAGCAAATATTACCAATATTATGAGAGATCGATCAATTTTAACCAATAATTAAGCCATGTCAGAGTATCTACATCCCTGAAACTTTAGGAGTTTCTAATCTGACGTGACAGTTTCTAAATGAGCTTTAGAGATGTAGATGAGTTTCTTATTTAGAAATTTTGCTCAAAAGTTTCTTATTTAGCAACTATGCTTTAGAGTTTATAAATTATGACATGACTTAATCATTGGTTAAAATTGATCGGTCTCTCATAATATTGGTAATATTTGCTGACGTGGCAATTTAGAAACTCTAATTTTTTAGTTTTAGAGATGGGGAGTTTAGAAACTAAAGAAAAATTAAATTTCTAAAATTGATGTTGCAGTAATTTAGAAACTCTAAAAATTTTAGAGATGGAGATGCTTTCATAGTTTATAAACTCTAAAGCATAGTTGCTAAATAAGAAACTCTTGAGCAAAATTTCTAAATAAGAAACTCATCAACATCCCTGAAATTCATTTAGAAACTGTCAAGTCAGATTAAAAACTCCTAAAGTTTTAGAGATAGAAATACTCTAATGGGTAAATAGATTTATCAAAAAAAGTTTCAAACTTTTTATTGAATCCTAAACTATGTCGAGTTTTAATTTTAGCTTTCAATGAACAGTTGATCCTCTTTGGCAAAAAAAAAAATGTAAAGAATTATTACTTCACGAAATTTATAAAACAAATTGTTATACAAATATGTCAATTCAGAACTTTTAAGGGCTTATATGTCAAAACGCCATAGCAAATTAGCATATCCCTAAAAACCCTCAATCCAGCATGTGCAAAAGAAGCAGAAACCGAAAGGAGAAGGCTTGAACTTCAACACGACAACAACAAAGAAAAACCCTCAAAATCGATCAAAGAAGGTAGCAATTTAAACACCAACCATAATTCCAAACAATTAAACCAAATTTTTTTATTAAAGTCCAAAAGTGAAATTTGAGAAATCATACGGATCAATAAGCGTAAGGTTTGAATCAAACTGAAGCGACTTGGCGAGAAGAGAACCGGCCACTCCGCCTCCTATCACCACAACGTTCTTAGTTTCCATTATTTAATACTAAAATAGCCAAGAAAAGAGAAATGGATATAAAGTTTCTTCTTTGCTTAAGTTGAGAGATTGGAGATATCTTTGCTGAGTAGTTCTTCGTCTTCCAATTATGAAACTACTTATAAACGCGTTGAGATGCCTAAACGGCTAAACCCCACAATACCTGGCAGTTCACTTTGAATACTGTTAACAACTGTCAGGTGCACCTGTTCTATAGTTAAGTTCTTGCACCGTTCACTTGTTTGTTCAGTCAATTTTTCTAACTTTATAATAACCTCTTAGTTTAGTGGTTAAGAACAATGATCTTTATGTAAGAGATAATGAGTTTAAAATTCGAATGAGGGAGATTTTAAGCGGAGAGCTGATATATCGATATCACCATCGATATCACTGGAGGCGTGCAGTTGCATTCAATATGCACATGTTTTACTTATTAAGCACATTATTTTTGTTATTATTCAGATAGTTTATTATGCGCATTGTTGTATCGTCATATCGATACTAGTTATTTATATCTATTCGCATTTATTTTCATAATGTGCATAATAGTTCAAATAATATGCATAATAATAAAAACAATGTGCATAACAACAAAAACAATGCATAATAGTTTCATAACTTGCATAATAGTTCAAATAATGTGCATAATAATAATTAGATGCATAATAACAAAAACATTATGGATAACAACAACAACAATATGCATAATAAAATAAATAATGTGCATAATAACTACAATAATGGGCAAATTGAATGCTACTGGATTCATCTATTGAATCCAGTCAAGCGTTTTCAGTCGAGCATTCAGTCAATTAGATGCATAATAACAAAAATCATGTGCATAATAACTACAATAATGTGCAAATTGAATGCAACTGGATTCGTCTATTGAATCTAGTCGAGCATTCAATCAATTAGATGCATAATAACAAAAATAATTTGCATAATAACTACAATAATGTGCAAATTGAACCCAACTAGAGCCGTCCATTGATTTCGATGGTGATATCGATTTATGATATCGCGGAAACATTTTTCTTGAAGTCATTTAAATTTTGATAACTTTCACTTCCATTTTTATCTCTAAAAAAACTTTTCTACCTTTCTACTTCTTTTATTACTTGTAAATCCATGATCAAGGACAGCTGCACAGGGGCACAGGGCAATTCTAGAAGATGCCCAAGGCGTTATGGGTTTTGAAGGCTCCAAGATTCCAAGAAGTGCCCAGCCTATATAAATGATACAGAAACGAACCAACAAATCATCAAATCATTCCTACAAGCTTCCAAGCATCAAATTTAGCACATCAAAGAGTAATTTAATTATCTCCAACTACCTAACCTAGAGAGCATTATGATAACTTTATTCTCTTATTGTCTATTCGAGAACAAACCCTTAGCTAGTTTTTAGCCTTTGGTGCATCACATTTGTGTTGTCAAGTGGTTCATCCCTGTCCTTGATTGTGTTGTCAATCGGACCTTTTTACCGTGTGTGTTGCCCCATACATTGGTCTAGGAGAAGAAGATTGACTTGCTTGTGTAGAAGAAGTCAAAGATCGTCTCCGCACTTTATAAAGAACACTCGTTTTATAGTGAAATCGGCCCGAAATGAATATTTGGTCCTGGGATTCGTGGTCTTAGGCCTAAGTTGATTGATAGGCCGAACCACGTTACATAACGTGTTCTCTTGTTCTTGATTGCTCTCTCTCTTCACCCCTCTCTCTCTCTCTCTCTTTATTACTTTGCTCTTTGTCGATTTGTGATTTGTGATTTGCTCAATTATTTCTTGAATTTGCTTGCTCTATTATTTGGTTAGGTGATTAAGGTCTAAAAGCTTTTAGTTTGAAATTATTGATTGAAAACGCTTCCGTCTGGTGAATTGACATTATTCTTGCGCTTTAAGCCTCAACCTTAATTCTAACAGAGAAGTAGTGCTACAAGACCAATTTCGATGTGCGAAGGATCGTGAGGTGTACTCAACATAACTAATTGAGATATGTCGCGACAGCCATAATATATCTTGTGAGCTCGATGACGATTGAGAAGTATTGTCTTCTCAAATTTTAAGTTCTTGTATCGTGTTGTTACTTGTAACTCTCTCTTTATTGTTGTTTTCGTGTTTTTTGTTGTTGTTGTTTCATATTTTTTGTTTCGTATATTTTCTCTCATTTGTTCGTTCTGTAATTCAAAATATCACATTTATGAAATTGTCATATATATAAAATTTGAATGACTTAATCCTCATTTTTTACTTAAAAAAATAGTTAAATACTTAAATGCATGAAAAACTTCGAAAGGAGGACTCAGATCGAATAACTTGTGCATCAGTATGATCTCATTTTGTTAAGGTCGATTCTATTGCATTATCCAGAGAAAACATTATAAAAATAGTTCTTTCTTCTTTTTATACAGTGCAGGAAAAAGTGCTTACAGTCTTTACTTCTCAAGGAAGAGATTCTGAGTGAATTTAATTATACAAACATGAAACAAACTTCAGAACCTGGACGCAATACACCTTTAATTGTAATGCTGGTAAATTAATTAATCATTGTTTCTGTAATAAGGTACACTTTATTTATTAGCAAATAAAGCTTTAATTGGCAATTGCGATTCTTTTGTTCCTACTTAAACATAGTTAATTTATGGGTTTTTCTTTGTTATATTAAAGATTCTTCCCAATTTCAATATTTATTAGTATGTGGGTCCTGGCGCATTATGGTGTGGACATGAATTACCATTTACGCATGCACTGTCGTGGGTGTGTGTTTGTTTTCTAATTTCTTTTTGTAGGTGTGTATCGTAAACTTACGAATAATAAATAAAAAAAAATGCATGCACTGTCGTGACATTATCAAATATAATTAATTATGTTTCCATTCACCATGTCATGTCTCCAACAGAAAAAGAAAAGGATACATTTTTTGTGTATTATGGGGTTTACAATTTTATTTTATTATGTTTTTATCCCTTAGTTTTTTTTCTCAATGTTCTCTCTATACAAAAAGAGATTGTTATGACAGCAACGACATTTGAGTTTAGCACAACTATAGAGTCCGACTTTTGATGACATGCAAATAGGGGCGCAAACTGGGGCGGATTCAGAATTTTTTTCAGGGGAAAAAATTAGATACATTTTTAAATATACATGATTATTTTACAAAAAAAAATTCAAATCGTATAAATATACAGGATTTTTTCGCAATTTTTTTTACAAGGGGGGTGGCTGCCCCCCTGGCCCTCTCTAAATCCTCCCCTGGGCGCAAACGAATTTAATACGGACAGATAATAATCAAATCGTATTCATATATGTTATTATTTTCAGATACGAATACGAATTTGGATAGTTTCGAATATTGATACAGATCGAATAATAAACCTATGCAGATATGATACGAATAAGATATTATCGGATACTGATGTCAATACGGATATAGCTCATATAGTTTAGTGAAATAAATACATTATAAAAATAATAACATTGATATATCATATCTTAATAATAAATTAGTTTAAACTATAGTACTCATAAATAAATAGTGAGATGATTCATATTAATTAATATGAGTTTCTTTGAACTTAAAAGAATATAAATATAATGAATTTCTCTTTCAAATATCATGAAGCTGGTATAACATAATACATATCCGAAATGAAATTGATATCACATTCACAAAAAATAAAAAATAAAATAATTTGACTACAGCTACCTCACAAAAATGTACAAAAAGAAATATAATGGAATTTTTATATTTATCAATACTATAAAAGAGAAGTAATAATGTAATAGGCTTGTTAGGGCCTCCATGTTTGGTGGATATCCGAAAATCTGAAAGTATCTAATCCAGATGATTATCTGAATATGTATTCGTATTCAGTTTAAGATTCGAAATCGTATCTGTATCTGATAAAAAATTATCTGAATTCATATCTATATTCTAAAATATCGGGAAAATTGATATCCGTCAAAAATTTGAATTCGAATCTGGATAATCAAATAAATATCCGATATGGTTGCACCCTACCTGCAACCCTATATTAAATAAATATTGTATATTTTAATTAAATAAATAGTATTAAATTACTGATTTTCTTTTTATTCTGCGAGAGAAAATCAAGGAGTCACATTTTGTGAATGGTAAAGTTACACGCTCACACAAGGATCAAAGTCTGAAGTGCGTGCTTACATAAGGACCGATGTCTAAATGAATGACAAAATTGGACTATGGGGAATAATTAATCCCTATTTCAAATTTTAAAACTCTAAAATACCTTTAATTCAAAAAATTATCAAGGAAAAACTTCTTATACGGGCGAAGTATGTATTGTATATGGGGAATATGAAGTTGCAAAGTTTGAAACTCAATACATGCCACTATAATGAATTGAAGGTTTATATTCCATTTTATGCTAAAAAAAATGAGTGTAAATAATATCATAGACAGAGCTAGAATTTTAGTTTGGACATGCAGAGTTATGTACCTGATCCGATCTCATATGACTCCAACACTTGAAAAAAAATCAATGATGCTCGATTCAAATTATGAGCGGAACTTGTCCGATTTGACCCAAGAGTCATATGTTGTCGGAACTTGACGATTCGAAATCTTACTCTATCTAATCAATTGTATATGTTTATTGTGAAGCAGATTTTACATAGACAACTATATAACAATATTGATTGTTGTAAAATACTCATCATTTCTTATAATTAATGTGAATCAATGATGTAGATATTAATTTACCTGATTAGATGCACATTTATTAATATTTCATTCTAAAAAAGTGATAGAAAATTTAAATTTTCAAATTTGATTAATTTATCTATTTAAATTATAAGGGATCAACTTGTATATGATATATCATTATACTCTAAATTAAATGGTCTTCTTAATCACTTCAGTAAATTGAGATTATTTGACTATTACTTTGGAACACCTTAATGCCTCATTCTATCAAATTGAAGTAATTAATTATTAATATCAAAATTTTCCTCCTAAACAGATTAAAAGCAACACATGAGAATTTTTACACATGTTTTCATCAAAAATCTGAAATTTGTACAATTTTATGCTTTTTCATACAAATCTCATCTAAGTATTTATGAAAATTATAATGTTCTTGCTTTTCACATGAAAAAAGGTGCATGATGAATCACTATGTGATTCACTTTGCTCTTATGCATATGAGTAAAACACGATACTATATTATAGAGGAAAATGCATATTATATTGAAACACGTAGCAAAACGAACACGACAATTTATTGTGAATGATCAAATGTGACTAAATTCTTGTCTTACACTGTATTATTTCTCACCATTCAATTTCTGAAATTGAAAAACGCCGGTTAGCCTTCAGATTGAGAGGTTAGATCTCAATTTCTAAACTACATTTCACTGTTGTTGTATATAAGTGAATTTTTTTTTTAAATATTGGAGGTGCAAGAAACCCCAACCGTCCCGTCTGTCCGTCTCAGAAATATATTTGAGTAAATGTGACAATGAATGGAAAAAAAATGTTTTTTCTCTTGAAAGAATTAAACCCAAAAGCTATCAACTAGGGGATTGAACCCAACTCACTTTACAAATAAGTCGTTTTGTGTAGACAAATTTGCAAGTAATATAAAAATTATTATTGTAAAAGGAAACAATTCATCGGTTAATTAAAATTATTTATGTATTATTCGAATAAAGAACAATATTTATGTGTTAAACAGAACATCTAATAATTGGTGATGGACAAAATTGAATTAACTGCTCCGATTACACTATATTAGATGAAAGATTATTGAAAGAACGTACAATCTACCTACAATTAATCAACTGGCACGTGTATATATATATATATGCTTTAGACATTAGCTGGCGGAAATTGCCATATTCAATTATCAGCTGTCATAGTGCCATGTAGTACACATTTTTTTTTGTAATTATGAAAATTATACTGATAAAAGTAGTTAAGGTGTTGGAGTTTTTCAATTGAATAATCAGAACGTTAGAAAATTATCGTGCGTCACTTGATTTCATTGCTATTGTTCGACAGTTTTTTTAAAAAAAAATTCAAGTACGTGAGTTTTTGTAACGTTCAAGAGCATTTTATTTTTGTTCTGAAAATTATTTATAACTCTAGTCATGTATAGTAAATTAATTACAATTGATTATAAGTAATAAAAGTTTCTGAACATTTAATTATGATTTTGACAAAAAAATATTTAAATTAGATCCACTCAAATTCATAATACAAAAATAGAAATGAATATATACTGCAGCTGGTGCGGACTGGAAAAAAAAGGACAAAATTAACATTAAATGATCAGAACTTTTTGCTATATATGGTCAAAATTAAAATTAATTTTCTATGCATAGTCATGGTATTTAAATGTTCAAAAAAATAATCGCCGAACAGTAGAAAATCTACCGTTCTGTAATGAAATCAAGTGTCTCACTATAATTTTTCTACCATTCTGATCATTCAATCGAAAAACTCCAACTCGTTGGCTATTTTTATCAGTACCATTTCGTAATTAAAAAAACTGCATTACTAATCATATTCAATTATTCATGCAAGCATGTAGCTGGAAATTCAGTTATTAAAATTTAATACGAATTATGAGATTGTATTTATAACTAGAAAAAGGCACGTGATTCTGTCGTTATCAATATTTTTCCTGTATAAAAAACAACTTTGTCATTATCAGTGTCTTTTATGTAAAAAGAAATACTAAAAAAATTAAACAGTGAAAACATTGTTCACTTAAACAACGAAAACACTATTTCTTATTACTGTAGATTCTATAGTGTCAATACATAAAACAATCATATATTGTAGATATATATGGAGGTTGGCACGTGGCCAGCTTCTAGAAAGTCAAACTAACTATGTTGTTCTAATAGAAGCTTGAGAAATACAAACTCGAGAGTTCTAGATTTATCCGAAATTTGGATAAGTAAAAACACCCTTGCCGTCTTATTTGATTCCCAAATTTAATTTTAACCTTTCATCGGAGTGCTCTGTAAATGGATTCAAGTCTTCAAGTTGCGAAGAAACGTATGTTATTATTATATTAAGGGTGGAGCTAGTAAGAGTCACGAATTTGTAAAATATATTTTGAATATTTATATAATTTGTTAATTTTAAAATATGTTTATAATTAAATATATTTTTTTAAATGTTTCATTTTATTTTTTTATGAAAATTCTGAATCAACATCTGATTATATTTTATTATGTATTGAGCGATTGATTGATATGTGGTATATACTAATTGCAATTTGAGAACGTAAACATATCACTTTAGCTATAACGTTGCGGGATAAGCGGCGTTGAAAAGGTGATTCTTCATGGATGCTACAGGATCGACCATCATTTCTCGTCGGAGAAGGCTCAACACACGGGAAGAAACATTCAGCAGTACCCAGCCACCGCCTAAGTATTCTCGCTATTCTTCTCCAACTCATCCTATTTTCAGGTTCTCTCAACGCCTTCACATGTTGTTCTCCTAAATTGATTACTTCATGCTTCACTTCGTGCCCATCAAAACCTCTCACCTCACACTGAGCTGACATCAGCTCAACTAAGCTCTCACTACCACAAATCGCCCTTCCACCTCGACTGAAGGGAATGCTGCTTCAGATGTTGCAGAAGGGGTAATTCCATGACGGTCTGTAGGAACTCCAAAAAAATGCCTAGCTTGTTGGAATGATGGCCATGGCTACAAATGATGTCTCAACAAACCAGATCCCCTCAGGCTATACCGACCCAACAAACAAATATGGCAATCATGTTCAGGTTTGGTTGGATTTAATTGACGGTCCTTATCCATATGTCTCGCCTCCTATGTCAGAAAACAAATCAGCAAAAGTCACCACACACGTTCACAGAGACGCAACCTACTTGGTTTGCTCCCAAGATTACTATATTGTTATTCCACCTATCAACATCTCGAGGGATAAGATGGTAAAGACAAACCCTAAATGAGTGTGGGATCTTGGTATCACATTTGCCTCTTGGTCACCTCTTGAGGGGGCATATATCACAATATCATCCTTTCGAATGTGGATAGGCTTAGTTGATGTTCCAATTGAAGCATGGAAAGAATGTGAAATTGTAAGGGCGGTTAGTCAAATTAGCACCTATCTTGATTCTTTAGCTCCTTAAAAATCGAGGAACCTAGCTGTATGATCGGTGGTTCTTGCAACCACAAACCTTGCTAAGGTGCCTGAGGCATTGTCATTTGTGATTGGTGGTAGGGAGCTCACAGTTGCCAAGAAAATCCGTCTAAGTACCCAATATGCACAAGAGGGGGACGAAATTGCAGCCTGCAAGAGGCCTCTTGCAGCATGCAACACCTCAGAAATCATCACAAATTCGACTAATTCCCCAGAACAGTTGGAACCCAACCTTGTGGCCTGCAACTAGGTCCTTGCGGTCTGCAACTGCGCCTGAGAGAAGAAGAGATGGGGAACAATGGCTAAGTCCAACTGTTGGAAGGAGGGATTGTGACCTGCAATGGCAGTGCTCAGACCATGGAGAGAGTTGCAACAACAGCTAAATATTGCAAAGGGAGAAATCCGACCTTGCGGCCTGCAACCCCTATCTTGTGGCCCGCAATTTGTCTCTCGTGTAAATTTGTTGCAGAATTTAGCTAAGTATTTGGCGTTTTTCTTTTGTAGATTAGTCATTGCCCCTCATGCTAATATAGATTTGGATGTCAAATTTTAATGATCGATTCGAACCATTGAAACGTTCGTCATACTAATATAGACTTGGAGATCAAATTTTATATTCTTTTTAATCTAGAAAATGCTTTAATCTCAAAAATTTGTTTGTGAATTTATCCACATTTTCGCGTCTTTACCATTTCTCTGAATTTTTTTGGACATCCTCTCAGTTTTGTTCTTCGCATTTTCTTTTGGGAGCTGATACAGTTATACGTAATTTGATACGCAATTGATACGCTCATCCATTTCATCCTAAAATCTTCTTCATTTTACAAACTGTTCTCTCCAGTTAATTTGTAATGCATGTTAATTGTTTTGAGTTACAATTTGTAATGCATGTTAATATATGATAGATTTTAATTTCGTATATATGTGAATTTGTTATGCATATTAATTTATTTATAATGTAGATTAATTTATTTATAATTTGTAATGTATGTTAATTGTTTTGAGTTACGATTTGTAATGCATATATGATAGATTTTTATTTCGTATATATGCGAATTTGCAATGTATATTAATTAATTTATAATGCATATTAATTTTTTGGTGCATATTCATATTTTCTCAGTTGTTATGCATATTAATTTTTTTCCAGTTGTTATGCATGTTATTACAACAAGCATGCATATTAAATTGACTATCATGCATAAAAGAACAAAATTAAATTTAAACTGCACAAAAACTACAATAACATCCATAACATCAGAAATAACTTGCATAATAACAAATATAACATGCATAACAACAACTAAATAAGTATGCATGTGTTTTTCAATTAACATGAATAACAACAGAAAATTAAAGTATAAGCTACATTACATCACAAAAACTACTATAACAATTATAATAACATGCATAACAACCAAATAAGTATGCATAGTAAATTAACTAATAAGCATAACAACAGAAAAATGAAGTTTAACATGCATAACAACTAGAATAAGTAAGTATGCATAATAAATCAAATAACAAGCATAACAATTAGATTAACATGCACGACACTAGAATAACATGCATAACAACTTGTAACAAAAAATAAGTATGCATAATAAAATCAATCAACATGCATGACAACTAGAATAACATGCCTGACAACCATATTTTGTATGCTGGAATTTTTAATTAACATCCATAATCGAATTAAGTATGCATAGTAAAATCAATCAACATGCATGACAACTAGAATAACATGTCTGAAAATCATATTTTGTATGCTGGCATTTTCAATTAACATGCATAACAACATAAATAACATGCATAACAGCAAAAATAACATGCATAACAAATATAACATGCTTTCCAAAGAAGAAGAGATCGGAACCAGGAATCAATCGGAACGATGGCGCGATGAAACAGTTTCAAATAGGAAAGAAAATGGAATTGTCATGTTGTCAAGGTGAAAAAAATTACTAGAGGGCGTCCATTGACTGGAAACTTCCATTCGGTATCAATTGTGTATCAAATTCGATATCCCCAGAACATTTTCCTTTTATTTTATGGGTAAGAATTGCTCCTCCTTTCTTTCTTTAGCAAGTATTTTATGTCCCGTCTTTGTTGTTTTATTCTTCTTTCCTTTATTATTTGTTCATGTACAAATACCTACTCATACAAATATAAAAGCCAACATGTACAATAAGAAAAAAAAAATTAATACATCAAAAATAGATACATTAGATACTCAAAGTCACTTCTAATCATAAAATATATCAAGATTCACATTATAGATAAAGATCGAACGATCCAAAATAACTCTAAATATTTAATATATCTATCTTTGATGTACCTAAATTTTTTCAGTACAATAAAGACACTAGTTTCTCCAAAATATGTATTTGTGGAAAAAAAAAAATAACATGTGTATGAGCACCTTCAAACAAGTACAAACACCAGTCAGTCTAACTATACATACCAGTCTGTACTGGCATTTCCAGAGGCATCTCCATTTTGATATTTCACTATAAACAAAAAAGTTTCAATTTTTTCATTTTATTACTATTTTATAGAGGTGAAACGGTCTTATGAGATGATTTAGAATCATTATATCAACAAATTATATCTCTATATAAAATAGCAAAAGTTTAATAAAAACAAAAAATAGGTTTCTGATGAGATTTCAAATGAAGATGACGTTGGACGATCTAAATCGCCATTTGCATTTTAAATTTAAAATTAAGAATCTGAAGCCAAGCATAATCTTGACTTCACAAGGCAATAATAGCATAACTCCTTATTAACATGTTCTAGAACTTATAAATTGAGTGTGTATCAAGTTTCATAAAATGTTAGTTTATTCGATACTTCATCAAATAATATTTAATATACATTGTTGTAATTTTAAGTTAATTGATGAAAGGTAAATCATGTATGAAATTCTCACTTTTAAATGCATCATATAGATTGAGAACAGATCATATTTGAAGGCCGAGTTTCAAAAGTACTAATTATTTGTTGAATAATATTGTCAAGTTAATTTATTGTCACTGGATTGGCATACATGTATATGTATCGAAATCACGTAGCCAAACCTGCATTCAATTTCTAATACTTTTTAAAAAATGATTTTGAAATTGTAGAATTATCTAATAATAATGATCTTATTCGCTGTTAAAAATAGTAATATTTGAAAATTAAAAAGATACCACCTAAAAGATTTCACATTTGTAAATCACACTAAAAGACAAATTGACTCTTCACCAGTCAAAAATTGAGATAACTAATTGAATATTGCATCAGCCTATCAATAAAACATGGTACAATGAATTGAACCGTCAATAAAAACACATAAATACAAGAACTGGTAGGTAAGCATGGATATATACCTTATCGGAACGAGATCTTCTACCGTGCAGCAGAAAATCTTAGTCTTTAATTTGCATCAAGATTCGTGCAGCATCTACCGCGCAGCATCGTCATTGTGCATGCTGCGCAGAAAATCTCAGCCTTTAATTTGCGTCAAGATTCGTGGAAGCTAAACTTTATAATATCAGACCCCCTGAATCAAATCTGTACCGTTCGTAGCTGACAGCACAGTAAATCTGAGCCGTCCGTCGGTGCTGCGCGGTAGAAGAATCAGATTCATACCTTATCCCTTAGTTGGTCTTTAGTTATATGGATATTTCAAATTGTCGTATACCATTAGTCAAGGTCTCAAGGGGCATCCATAGTCAAATGAAAAGGCCAGAAATGATGGAATGAGATCTTCTAGTGCGCAGATACTGTGTGTATTGCGCAACAAATTTTAGTTTTTGATTTGCATCGAGATTCGTTCAAGCTAAACTTTATAATATCAAATCCTTCTGAATCAAATCTGGAGCGTTCATTCCTGTTACGCGGCAGAGAACTTGAACCGTTCATTCCTGTCGCGCGACAGAAAATCTGCTTCCAAAAATGACAGGTATGGCTATATTTTTTTTTCCCCTTAACATTTACATCTTACTATCCAGATTGACATTCCCAGTCATGAGAAAAACCAAAAAAAAAAAGTTGGAATAAACAAAGTTGAACAAGTCTCGTCGTAATATGAAATATTTGTTCCATATAGAAGGTTAAATAATAAATTTATGAGTTAATATTGAGGATCATGCATCTTAAGGCCCATAAAAACCCAACCCGGCCGTTTATTGGTAAGATGTCTGATTGCTGGGCTCGTTAATGGGCTTGATGGATTTAGTGTATGATATTAGTAACATAATAATTTATGCATTAATATGTATGATATTACAATGCTCTACATAATATATTGTCGGTTTATTTGTTTTATTTGGTTTATTTTATTTTTATAAAAAAAGAATCATATATTGAAATAAACTATCATAATTTTAAACAAAATTGAATCAAATAACCCAAACAATCGACTATTCGAAAATCATTTTGATTTTTAAAACAACAAAAAGTGACCATTTCGACGACCCAACTCGACCTGTTTACTTTTAGTTTGGAAGTGGTAAATCTTTTCTCGAAAATCATTTAGACTAGAACCAGATGATTTAGAAACAGATGATCCAAAATCTAATTCAATTTGTGAATTCACAATAATATTTCGAAACTAAACTAATTTGATCCGATCTGACCTGTCCTTTCTAATTATTCAGTTTGTGTACTAAATTAATAATTAGTCTGAAATTTGAACTTCGTTCAGTCTAATTTGAGCTGTTAATATATACATATACTTTTATAAATTATTTTTATATTATTTTATATACATACAATTTTATGAATTATTTTATGAAAATATAAATTATATATATACATACAATATGAAAATAATTATATAAATATATGAGTTATATACATGCGAGTTATATTAGTTAACTCAAATTTGATCTCAATCACAGTGTTCGAATTTAATTGTATACAGACTTAAATATCTTTTGAATCCGCCCCTGCATTCGACTCCTATTGTACCAATTGAATTTTAGAGAGCTGCAATTCGCAACAAAATTGAATTGTTTTTTTTTCTATTCGAAATTAAATGTCCACTGCCTGAATTTGAGAGCACGATCTTCCAAAACACACATGACACAGATCAAACAGCTCTCGTTGCGTCTAGCGCGATACGACACAACGCCAGATGTGATTTCCTATCTGTGATCTGTCCAGGTAATTTGACCACACCAAAATACTTTGTAGCTTGCACGTCTCCTCTATTTCATATCTGCCACAGAAGATCTTTCTCCACGCGTATGGTGGACATGGAGGCATGGAGCCATGGAGGCGACGGATGATAAGGGTCCCACATGCAGTTCGAAACGCCTAAGATGGCAGCACGTCATCACACTAGACGCCATATTACATCCGGATAGTTTTGGTGTGAGACCCACGTGTCAGCGTGATGCTCCAAGCCGCTGCACTGTAACAGAAATCCCTCCTGTAAAAATTATGGAGCACAGCGGGAAAAGAGGGTCGCATGCGGATGCGGTCAAATCACTTTGGCAACTAGTCATTTTGATATTGATACGCAACTATTTTCCTTTTGTACCCTCGTTCCTGATATCAGTCTCTGACAGTTTGACTAAGACTTTTTTTTTCTGAAAAATTGGCAGAAGCTGGCAACGTGTATTATTAATGGAAGAACAGGTTTACATCCTACAACCTAGAAACAGTTTGACTAAGACTTGACTGATGCTGTATTGACTAGGGCTGCAAACGAATCGAACTTGAACGAACTCACATGTGTTCGAGTTTGATTCGAAATCTATTTCAAACTGTTTGATTCGAAATTGATAGATAGTTTCGAACTTATTTGTTTGTTCGAGTTTGATTCGATATTAAATCAAACAGTTCGATTCGTTCGTAATATAGTTCGAATTTGCCTCTGCCGGTCTGATTTTTAATCTTTTTTGCAACCATAAAAGTCAAAACTCATCAATTTCAGATGGAAGCTACTATTTAACAGAAACAAATTCAATGCAATTTCAAATTTAAACACCAAATCAATTCAATTTGAAGCACAAAATCAAGAAAACTAAGGCTAAACAGTAAGCATTAATCAACATGTTCATAACAACTAACCACCAGCTCAAAATAACAACTAACCTGTTCATAACAACTAACAACCAGTTCAAAATAAACAACTAACATAGGAATTAAATTCACAATTTCACATCCCAAAGACCCAAACATAGAAATAACATTAATAACAACCCAGTTTTACACATACATCATACATTCATACTACATGTTTTTGCCTTCTGTTTTTGCCATCTTTAGAACCTGAAAACAGAGATACACATACATCATACAGAGATTCATACTACATGTTTTACACATAATTAAACAGCAGGCCAAAATCAAAATTTCTGTGTTTTTTCTTTACAACCCAGTTTTACAACCTAATTTTACAAGCCTTCTGTTCTGCCATTTTTTCTTTACGACCCAGAAAACCCAATTTTCTTTACAAGCCAATTTTACACATAATTTAAAACCATGTTAGTATAAGAGCCTAAGAGGTACATGTTTTACACATAAAAAATCCATATAAAAAACCAACCCAGAAAACAGCAGACAAGAAACACATCAAAAACCCATATAAAAAACCCCGATTAACACACTTCATATTCAGTTTCAGCCAAAAAATATACGAGAACCAGAAAGCACAGATACATAAATTGAGAAATAATAGATAGACCAGATCACCATAACCAGATAGCACATATCAAAAACCTCGATTAACAAACTTCATTCTCAGTTTCAGCCAAAAGCAGTATAGCACAGATACATAAATTGAGAAATAATGACATTCTAACTTACTTTTTGAAAATTAGTCACCAAACTCATCACTCATCAGCCTTTTCAGTTTTCACCAGACTCGGGAACTTGGACTTCAAGGTTCTCTTCAGTTTTTGCTGCTTGCTGAAAATTTGTAAAACAAAATAAATTAGTATAAAACATAATTTAATTTCCAAATAAACATAGAACTTCAATAGTTTACCTGTAAGGTGTGCAACATGGCATTTGAGCTCGCTCTTACCCAATCTCCTCCACAAACTAACAATTCAACCATATCTTTAGTTAAGGAACTCCGATAGTCATCCAAAACACGACCTCCGGCACTAAAAGCCGACTCCGATGCAACGGTTGATACCGGAATGCAAAGGATATCTCGAGCTAACCTACTCAAAATTGGAAACTTCACACAATTCACCTCCCACCAATTCAACACATCAAAAGTCTCTCCTTTTCCAACAACAAGCACTTTTTCCTCCAAATACACCTCAAGATCAGATTTTGGAGACTCCTCAGTTTGATTTTCAATAACAAAACTGAAGTAATCATCCTCAGGTTTTGTATTATCATGAACAGAAGCATCTCCAACCGAGTTTGACGAACCCGATTGATTATTAGATGTCACATAATCATTCTTATACTTCTCAAAAATCACTTCTACTTTCCTTCTAACCTCTTCAATTTGATTCTCAACCTCATAACTTTGATACAACTTATTGAAACAAAAACGAATCAAACTAAATTTAAACCTTGGATCCAACATTGCAGCAACAACCATTAGAAAACTAACATCCCCCAAATATTTCTCAAATTTCTGAAACATGACTTGAGTCATTTCTTTTAAGAAACCATCAGAAGAAGCATAAGCTTCACATATGGTCTTCTTCACCTTAAACACTTCATTGAAGTATAAATTGCAAGTGGGATATGAAGTTCCAGAAAAGAGGTTGCTAGTATTGGTGAAAACATCAAGTAACTTCATTAATTTTTCAGCTCTTAACCATTCAATTTCCGAGGGCAACCACTCAAAGTTAGAATCCCTCATGGCATATCTTTGGAAAGTGCTCTTGTAATAAAGAGCCAATTGAAGCATGCGATGTGTTGAGTTCCATCTAGTTTTAACATCGGAACACAACGATCGCTTTGTGGATATGCCTAAGCTGATAGCAATTTCCCCAAACTTGAAAAGTCTAGCTGGAGATTTTCTAAGATATTTCACACCCTCCCTAATTTTGACAACACAACCCTCAATTTTTCCAAGCCCATCTTGCACTATCAAGTTTAATATGTGAGCACAACATCTCACATGAAAAAAAAGACCATTAAAATGCAACATCCCTCTTTCCTCGAAATTAGATTGTAAAATGCTAGCAACCCTATCATTACTTGATGCATTATCCAAAGTAATGGTCCCAACTTTTTTTAAGATATTCCATTTCATAAGAGATTCAGTTATTGCATCAGCAATCACCTCACCGGTGTGAGGTGGTGCAAGCTCAGTAAAACTAATGATTCTCTTTTGTAAATTCCAATCTGAATCTATATAGTGAGCGGTTAAACACATATAACCAACGGTCTGATTTGAAGTCCAACAATCTGTTGTAAGAGAGATCATCTTGGCATTTCTGAATTTTTTTTAATCTTCTCTTTTTCAGATTCAAAGATCTTAATGCAATCATTTTTTATGGTAGTTCTACTCACTCTCTGATACAAAGGATTGTTGTACTTCATTAGTATGTTAAACCAGTGGTATTCAACAAACATGAAAGGCAATTCGTGAGCTATGATCATTTTGGCAATTATATCCCTACACTTCATTTGATCATAGCCACCACTTTCTCTAATTGCCTCACAATCTAATTGATTGCTACCTTGAAAGTTAAGCGTCCCTTTAGCCTTTCCTTTGGCTCTTTTTATGTCAATACATGATTCAATATGCCTCAAAAGGGGAGTAGTACTACCTGTTATGGTCAAAGCATACAGTTTTTTGCAGTAATTGCATTTTGCCTTGCGCACGATTACATTCTTCTTATCTTTGATTTCTACTTCCGTGAAATAATTCCATGCATCTGAATTCTTTTTGCGCCCACCTTTCGATTTTTTTTCCCACTTTCTTCACCTGTTACAGCCAAGTAACAATAGATTAGTTAACAAAACATACAATATAATATCCACCTGTTGCTAAAAACATAAAACAAATTATTTGCTAAAACAGATTATGCTAAAAAAATTTACCTTCTTCAACTGTAACATCCACCACATAGTCTGTATCTTTGTCTTCATCATTATTAGCTTCATTGTCACTTCCAATATCGATATCTATAGCCTCATTTGCATGCAATTCGTTTTCTGGTGCATCAATACTTATAGGATAAGGAGTTTCTGACATCCTGCAAGAAAGACAGCAGAAAAGTTAGTGCAATAATAACTCAGCAAAGTTAGTTGTTGTAGTTGTACATTTGTACTGCAAGCAATTTAATAAGGTTTACCAGATCACATAATGTACTGCAAGCAAAAGACAGAAACAGAAAAAAAAACAGAAAAATAAGGTTTACCAGAAAATAAGGTTTACCTGGCAGTGAACTGTCGAAGTGGCCTGGCAGTGAGCTGTCAAAGTGTGGAGGAAGGAGGTGGCCTGTACACAAAATACACAAAATAAGTTTTAATATGATTATTATACAAGCACACAAAAGATAGAAACAGAAAAAATACACAAAAGACATAACAGAAAAAATACACAAAATAAGATTTATCAGGTTTACCTGGCACTGGCAGTGAACTGTCAAAGTGGCCTGGCAGTGAGCTGTCAAAGTGTGGAGGAAGGAGGTGGCCTATACACAAAATACACAAAATAAGGTTTAATATGATTATTATACAAGCACACAAAAGACAGAATAGAAAAAAATTACACAAAATAGAGTTTACCAGGTTTACCAGCTGGCACTGGCAGTGAACTGTCGAAAGATCTGTCGTCGGAGATGGGAGGGAATCAGGGAGGTTGCCTGTGTAAAACAGATTATGCTAAAAAGATCGGTTGAAGTATTTTGTGAAAGACAGAAATTTGGCAAAAAGCATCTTATATCTCTTTTTATTTGCAAAAAGCACTGAGGATCTTTGGAAAAAAAACTTTAGAGTCCGAGGGACTATTGCTGTAGAATTTATAAATTGCTTTCAAGGTTGTAATTTAAAGGTTGAACAAAAGAGGCTAGAAGAGTTGTTGCATTAAATTTAGGATTTTGAAAATCTGGTGGTGCTACCAGCTACCCAAAGACTGAAATAAATAGCCATCGCTAAATTAATTGGTGCCAGCCCAGCACAAGCACTTCAAAGAGTCATTCAACAACCGGATCCGAGCCCCAGCAGAAAAAATTTACCTTCTTCAACTGTAACGAGGTATGTCGTCGTTACAATGACGATCGCTCTGTCGTCGAAGGTCTGTGGTCGTTACAGTGACGAAAGGCCTGGAACTGTGACTGTGACGAAAGGTCTGTCGTCGGAGAGCTGTTCGGAGGTCTGTCGTCGGAGATCTGTCGAAGATCTGTCGTCACCTCTTAGATTTGTCAGAGATTTGTCGTCGCCCGGAGAACTGTGAGAGATCGGTGTCGGAAACTCGGACGGCTGGGTTAGGGTTAGGAAGTGAAGTTGTGGAAGTGTGGAACTGTCGGCTGTTAGGGTTAGGTTAGAGAAGCTGTGGATTGGGGAAGAGAATGGGAGTCTGGCCCGCGGCTGTGTAAGGCAGGGTTTATATATTAAAAATAAACGGTCCAGATTATATCAAGATTCGAACTTCTATAGTTCGCGAACTGATTTCGAACGAACTGAAATCAGTTCGAGTTCGATTCGAAACCGTTTCAAACTAGTTCGATTCGATTCGAAATTATTTCAAACTAATTTCGAACGAACTATTTTCGAATTTTTTTCGAATCGAACTCGAACGAATTACGAACTTCGAATATTTCTTGCAGCCCTAGTATTGACGTACCTTTTTTTTATGATAAATCAATAATTTTTATATCTTTGCCTTGTTCACATGTTCACATGTATAATCTAGTAAAAAAAAAACAAATAAATGTTATGAAAGTAAATGATCGATGCGTCAAAATTTCGTCTCCATAGTAACTTAGTAAGTGTGTAGCTAGAAATTTATATGGATTATAAATTTTTATTTTTATTTATTTTAGTCACTTGACTTGTTTTAATCAGATCAGTAAAGTCCAACGAAATATTCAACTAAAATTTTTAATTATTTTATTTACAATTAGATCACCAACTTATTAAATTTAACTTATTTTATTCAAATTTAAATTTTTTTGTTAAAAATTTAAGGTGGGTTCATGAACCCATCAAAACAGGACCGTCTCCGCCTCTGTCCACAGTCCACACTAGGTTTAAATAATATTAAAATCAATAATCAACTTGAACCACACTATTAAAACGTTAGTATTAAAATCTACTTCGACCAGTTGACCACACTATTATTAACGAAAATCAATGAATATAATTATTTTCAATAAAATTGAATCTAAATGTTTTTTATACATAAAATCTTATTATTATTATCATTTACATCTCATTAAGATAACGTACATGACCTATCAAAAATATATCCATTCATAAGTTGTAAGAAATTCACAAACTTGGGTGTAATGAAAAAAAAAATGATGGAACAAAATGCCGATATAACCATCTGATTTTAAAAGTTTTTTACGATGTATGACTGTTTTATATGGTTTCTCTCATATATAAACAAGTTCAAACTATTGCTTTTTAGAATTTTGTTCACCTAATACTTTTGTTATTTTCCCCAATTCTCTTAAATTTGTATAGATCTTATAATTTGGTTTGATATTTTGTTGAAAATTTTATTTTGAGAAAATGTTGAGGATTTCAATCTAACTTTTCAAAGAAAAGAGTTTAGATTATTTTTTCTTAGTATTGAAATTTTGCAGAAAAGTTTTTTTGACTTGAAATGAAATTAATTATCTGAAATCTTAAAATTGAATTTGTTTATGAAAGTTCTTTTATAAGATCATTTTGTTAGAATATTTAATTATAATATTTATTGTATAATTAAATATTGATTATATGACCTATGTAATTAGTATGAGTCAAGTTCATTTAAGATTTAACTAAAAGACACGTCCGAATTTTGATGGAAAATTCAGATAAGTCATATTCTTTGTACAAGATTCTAGAGGTTGCCTCAGTGTTTATATATACTCATTCTGTTCATTTGGACTTTCGTGTTAATTATTTTCTTAATTTGTCTACTAAAGAAAATAACAAAAAATAGAGACAGAGTAAAAAAGTCATAATTCGTCATCATTAGAATTGAGAAAAAATTCTGAAGATCAATACTTTTTTCTATTATTATTTGTTATTTTATATGAATTGCGTTATTTTATTATAATTGTATTTTTTAATAAAATATATTAAGAATAAAATATTTTATAAGACATTCATCTCACGTTTTTAGCTAAGTTAAAATATCTGTATTGGTTTAGTTGTAAAACAATTCATATAACTGGAGAATGAAACATCGTGATGTGCTATGAAAATACATGACATATTCAAGTCATATGACATGACGTGTTCATAATAATTTTTCACATGATGTGTCAAGAATAATAAAAAAAAGATGTCACATATAAAAAACAAAAATAAAACACATCGTACTTTATGTTGTGTTGTGCGGTGCGGTGCTGTGAAGACTTGTCATCATATGAGGCTCATTTTAAAGTTTTTTCAACTGTACTTATAGTAAACCTTTTGTAAATCTATAAACTTTTCATTCGATTAAAATTAAAATATTTATATTATTTATTTATACAATGAGATCGTAAAATTATCACGTATTTATATGTTCAAGAAATTAGTGGCGTATTCATTTTAGGACAAGTTCGAATAAGTGTTCGGATTTTATTTTTAGAGAAATTTAGTTATATGTCACTCGGTAACGGTTCAATTAGAAAAATGTCATTCGATATTTCAAAATTAGAGATATGCCACCGAAATGTTAATGAGTTTATAAGTATGTCATTACTCACCTTTTAACAGACTTTAAAAACAAATTATTTTAGAAATTCCGATAGTACCCTCACTCAAAACATTTACCCTGCTGATGTTCATCGCTGAACCCACCGAACCCACTTCTTGCTGTCTGATGCAGTCGACGAACCTAGGTCTGCCTCCGCCTCACTTCTGCCTGCGCCTGATTTGATCATGAGAGCACCTGGGGTCATCGAAGGCTAGTGGTGCTGGGGGAGAGCGGTAGGTATCCATTCCCAGGTTGGTGTTTGATTGAGCTGAGGAGGCATTTGAGGGGCTTGTTCCTCGTCCAGGCAAAGGGGAAATTCGTCTTTGCTCCGGATCCCCTCTTTGAAACAAGGAGTTACTGTTCCAATAAATAGAAAATTACAGCAAGTTCTATTTGCTCCATAAGTTTGTTTGTGATAAGGGATGAGAAACATCTTAATTAAAGCTTAAGCTAACTGCTCCATCTAAATAAGGATAGAGCATGCTGTTGGAAATGAGAACTGTACCAGTTACTTTTTATAAATGTACATAGTAGTAAGAATTGTGTTCTCAGGGGACAGCAATGAACTTTCAATCTGCATTATTTATGAACCATACTGCTCGTGAGAATAAGCACATGTACTAGTCAGGAAAACTTGCACAACATACCAGATATCTAATGGTTAGACAGATTTAACTCTCCGTTTTATTTTCTTTTTTATTTTGGATTTTGGAACTTGATGTTGAAATTCTTCGCTGAACTACATCTTTTGGCATATTCAGATCGTTGAACAAAGAGCAGAGCTAGTATTGTTAAAAGGTGCTAAGAAGTGAGGCGGAGGCAGACTTAGGGTTCGTCGACTGCATCAGAAAGCAAGAAATGGGTTTGGTGAGTTCAGCGATGAACATGACTTAGCAAGGTAAATGTTTTGAGTGAGGGTACTATCGGAATTTCTAAAATAATTTTTTTTTAAAGTCTGTTAAAAGGTGAGTAATGACATACTTATAAACTCATTAACATTTCGGTGGTATATCTCTAATTTTGAAATATCGAGTGGCATTCTCCTAATTAAACCGTTATTGAGTGGCATATAACTAAATTTCCCTTATTTTTAAAAAACGTGAAATTTATTATATTTTTTTTATTTTTGTAGTGAAAAAATAATCTTTTAATAATATTTTAGTGAATATTAATATATTTGTGTTCGAACTTGATTTTATTTTTAGTGCCTGAATTTAATTGTGTCCGAGTTTAAATAAGCCTCTGAATCCGCCTGCGCATGAAATGTCGGTTTCATTTGAGGTACGGCTAGTCAACTTTTGTGAATGAGAAAAAAAAATGGGGAGTGAAGATAACAATATAAGTTCCTAAATAATAGCTTGACAAGCGAAAGTGAACCACTGAAAGCCAGAACCCTCCATGAAACTGCGTGTCCGTATCTGCTGTTATTCGGAGCGAATAACAGTTATTCTGTTGCGGACTGTTCGATTTATACGAACGATACAAATAAACTGTATGAAATCGTACTATATAAATTATTTATTACATCGAAAAAAAAATCAAATATGAAATAACATAGACCTGTTATTATGAAATCATGAAACTGCATCCATGATATTGATAGCTCTGTGCAACTCCTCGAGAGAGAAATTAAAGGAGCAGTGAGCTCCATCTAACCATAACCCCTCTCTCTCTCTCTCTCTCTCTCTCACACACACACACACACTCGCTCTCATCCCCCTTCTCTCTCTCTCTTTCTCTCTCTGATGATATGATGGCATGGTGGAGGAAGAAGCTGGTGTCTCCCATCAAGCGTGCATTCGTCTCCATCTCCTCTCGACTGAAGTCTCGTCGCAATTGTAAGTTTTCAAATTTCACTTGCACCCCTCCAATTTCTCTTTTCTTGTTTATTGTTTTTTTTCTCGAATGCTCTAGGTAAATTCGTCTATCCTGCGGCCCCATCTGTCAGTTTCTGATTTAATATATGCATTGCATTTAGCATACGCGTGTAATTCCCACTCAAATTTACTTCACTCGAAATTATATATGTTTAACTGTATATCTTTTGAATTTGATATTTCTATTTAATAAAGCTCCAATTAATGGCGCGGCATGAAGCAGTGATTACAATAAAAAGTGGTATTTGCTTGCAACTTTTTTAATTATGTCATGATTACACAAAGTAGTATATAGCACAATTCTGAAGTATTATTTTTTAATATGTTTTTCCTCTAGTTAATATATACCAGTGTATTTAATGTTTATTTTGTTTATATGAGTATACCAGTGTACTTGAGTATCGAAATTTTCAGATTAAACCTTCTTTTATATCAAAATAATAGAGTATCCTATTTCCTCATTAAATCAAATATATTTATTCGTTTATTTTCATATTATTTCTTGCGAGTGTTTAAATAAAAATAGATTGATCGAACGACAATTTGAGAGAATCGAGACAATAGGTCGTTATCAGACATTGATTGAATTGTTCGATTAAAAAAAAATACTCTCAAGTAAAATTAAAAAATAAGGGTGGTGCACTTTTTGTACTAGATTCAGTGCTTATTCATATCACTATTAAGTATTAACCTATGTTACCCGGATAATTTCCAGTGTCTTGTTGTACTGTATCGAATACGTATTCGCTATTCGGATACTCAGATACTCTTTGAAATACGTATCCAATAAGTCACATGGCGTATTCATAACGTGGAGTATCGAGATTGACATATCCGATTATTTTATTCATTTTGACCTACTGATTCGATCACAGATACGTCTCGATACATTTAGAAACTTCACATGACAATCATATCTTGTAAAATAGCTGGCAATTTTTATTATATCGCTAGAAAAATGAGTGAAACATGAAGTATGAAAAAAAATTCGAATCTAAAACAAACTACACATTAATTTTTTTATTAATTTGTTTATTAAATTCTAATATTATTAATAATTTTTAATTAAAATCTAATATATATAGCTGCATTTGTATCTAATAATTTTTTAAATTGTCGTATCGTCGCACTCATATCGTATCCGATAAGATACCTGCACCCGCACCCGTACAACACAGCTATTAACGTTTTATATTGTATTATTAAACAAATAAACGCTTCCAAGCCGTGGACTTCGTTGGAAAAAAAGAAGTAACGATTATAGGCTACATATGCATGCAATACACGTAACACCCAAAGCAATAACTACCTTAATTTGTCTAGTGATTTTTTTTTTAAATGAGGTCAAGTTTCACAAATTTCATTAAAGACGATCACATAAATGTGATTTTTTTATTATAGAAGAATTACGAAAAAATAGAAAGATAAAAAGAAAAGATAAAAGAATTAAAAAAGAGTTACAAGCAACAACACGAAATAAAAAACTACTCAATCATAACCGAGCTTCCAAAGATATGTATCGCTTGTTGTAACATACAATCAATGAATTAATTTGGGTATGCCTCTCGATTCTCTGTACATCATAGTTGGCATTGTAGAATCATTTATCTTCAAAGATGAGGATCAAGCACTCAAATTTTACTATGGATCACTAAATTATTTAAAATGTACCTGCATTAAGTTTTATATTCTTATGTGGATAAGTACTAGCACACCTTGAATCTCCGGATCTCTTGGTCGAAACATCATGTCTGTTTGCGCTTATAAAAAGCTCGCACTGCTACATGGCCTACTGAGTTTTTTAGGAGCCGTTGATAATAGACCGGAGTCACACACACGTTGACATCGCGTTTGGCAGTTCTCCTCCAGCTAGAGTTAAGGTTCTGATTTTTTTCCTCACGATCGCCTCTATTGAAGCTCGATATGCTATCGCTGCTCACCGTTTAGGAAAAATCCATGAACTAGAGCTTGATTGAAAGAGGGAGGAGGGACGAAAAAATGGTGGAAGGAAAGGTGGTTGTTGGAAGAACCCGCGATACTGTTTCTCTCATCTTTTTCCTTCACGACAAAGACCTTTGAGAGAAGGCGAGGCATAGTCGGAGCGAGAGGTGGCAACTAGGAGAACCCGCTGATCGATTTCTCTCATCTTGCTCTCTCTAGCAACGGTTCTCTCTCGGGCAGCGACATGCAGAGGGGTGAAGGGAAAGGGGGAAGGAGGAGGAAAAAGGCAGCGATGCGACCTCTCCGTCTAGAATTTTTTATGATTTCTCTCTTTTAGAATTTCGCTCTTTTTCTTTGGAGACGCTTCCGACATCTAATAATTTTCGTTCTATCTGGTGAAAATATAATGTTATTCAAGCTCTTCTGAATAAAAAAGAGAGGAGGTGATTAGTCTAAAATGAGAAGCTGAATAACTTCCCAAATTATCACCAAAAGCGATCATATTATGCTAATGACGCAACACATAAATCTAACGGAGCTGATATATCGATCCACACATCGATCTGTCATTGATACAGACATGACGCGTTGAGTGGAGCTCATTTTTCATGTTGTTTTTGGTATTATTCATGTTGTTTTTGTTATTATGCATCTAATTGAATAGACACTGGACTGAACACGGAGATCGATACGCTCATCAATGCAGACTGGATGAATTCAGTTGCATTGACTTTGAAAGTTGTTGTAGTTATTATGCATGTTATTTTAATTATTGTGCATTTTTTGTTATTTATATTGAACTAACATGCAAAATAATATGAACGACGTGCATATTAACACATTTGTCTAATATGATTGACATGCATAATAACAATCTGAATATAAATATTGTCTAATGCATAATAATACAAATAATGTGCATAACAATATAATTAACATGCACAAACCGAATTAATTAAGTTATTATGCATGTTATTTGAAATGTTATCATTGTTATTAATCGATGCATAATAACACAAACAACATACATAATAAGAAAAATGACATGTCTAATAACTACAACTATTTTTCGTCAGAAACAAACTGAACGCGTTCAATACGTATCGATGCGTGAATCAGCAGAACATTTTCCTAAATCTAAATTGTGAGGAAGATTTTCTAGTTGGTAATTAAAGTTTCCAAACAACAGAAAAGATAAAACCCAACATTATCCTTTTAAAAATCAACATAACAAAAGGGACGTCATAATAATAGTAGAGAAGGGTAGATCCGTCAATTTCTCGTTATTTATGTGTTAACCAAGAATACATAATAAAAGTTTATATGAGCACTTTTGTCTTTGCATAACAAACGAAATTAATTAAGAGACAAACAACGGCACATGTGTTAATTAATTGGTCTTTACATCGTTTGCTTGTGATGAGCAACTTTTTGTCATGAGAGAAGATCACATTTCACGAGATCTGCGCCATTAATTATTTAGTAGCACGTCTTTGTTTGTTTGTTAACTTTTATGTTCTAGAAACTTTATAAGCTTTCATATATTGATATAAATTGTTATGATTCCATGATTTTTTTATCTTTTTTTTTATCATTTGTGCTGCTGATATTTAGCTTTTGTTAGAATTTTAATCGTACAACCTTCATATATATGTTGCGCCTTCTTGATTTGGTTGCCAATTCAGCAAGAACAAAAATTATATAAGGACAATTTATCCAAAAACATGAAACTTAATTAATACGAGAAGATTAATAGCATTCCAATGATTTTAGTTTTTATTTTTGCCTTAATTTAAATATTTTATTATTATTTTAATCATCATCATCATCATCCACCGCAATATCCTCATCATTATTAATATATTCAATATTATTTTAGTTGTACTATCAACATCATTATTATTATTACTACTACTATTTATTATTATTATTATTATTATTATTATTATTGTCAAAATATTTTCCAAGAAATCCACCCGGAAAACTTGAGACAAATTGCAGTTTTGTCAAAATGTTTTCATCATATTAGTACTGTATTATTTTAGGGGGAGCTAATTCCCTCCCCATCCCCTTCAATAGTTATATTTATATGATTTTTTTCTCAAACAAAAAGGATACAAAAATATACTTTGAATCCAAATTAATTAAAAAAATTATTTCCGCTGCATGCCTGCGGCCTTTTCTCATGATTTCACAAACTAATAGCAGTAATAAAGCCATCCTCCCCTCATCCTATTGACTTGTGTGAATAATAAATAATAATTTGAGTACCTGCTCATTACATGTAAACAGATTTATTATTTAAATTTCAGGTTTGATCCTCATTTTTTGCTCAAAACAATAAATTAAATACCTGACAAAAAAAATTGAAAGTATATTTTGGTATTTTTTTATTAAAAATAAGTTCCTTCATTTTTATAAACAATAGCAAAATAAGTAAACATGAGCCGAATCAATTTTTTTAACCTAAAACAAATATGGCAGTCCTTAATTACACGTTTAAATAAAAATCACCCCTCATAAGGACAAAAAAAAATTATGCAATGATTTATTTATTTTTTGAATAAGAATGACATTGTGGTCACCTATTTAATTAATTAAAATGAAACTATAGTACAAAAATACAGGTAAGCAAAAAACCAAAACACTGTTTGCAATGAAATCTGTGCTATAATTTGCACGGGTGGTCCTGAGATATAAATTAGAAAGAGAAAATTAAAAGATACAAAATATTGCTGTGTGATTTTCCATAATTTGGTGTTTGTGTTTTAAAATCGGCGAATGATTGGTTAATAATTTTATTAAAATGTGCCAAAATGATAAGTATCTATGCTAAAGGTTTGTTTAAAGTGACAAAGAAGGAAAAGAAAAGAAAAGAAAAGAAGAAAAAAAGGGGAGTTATAGTGCATTATATTTTTTTGTGTTTTCATTGTGCATCTAAATTTACATTATGTAAAATTAGCAAATAATATAATAGATATTAAAAGTTATGACCAAGTTAATTTTTTTTTCAGAAGTTGAATACCACCAAACTGTTAATTTCCTAATTCTTGATAATATGTGGCAAATTATTCGCATTGATAAACAAAATTACATATATATTAAGGGGGAAAAAGAAATGAATTGCATAATTAAGACCCGTTTGGTAAAAATGTAAAAAAGAGACAAGTCAAATCAAAGGATAAATATTTTAACCATGCTGATATAATAATAAAGAGTTTGAAGACTTAAATCTTCCGAATTATTTTTATGATTTTTTTATTTTCCAATTTTCACCGTACTACTGTTTGAGTATACTGTACTTAGCTACTAGTAGCTCAATCATAGCAAAATATGAGGCCAACATATAAGTTCTCTTTTTCAATGATTAGACACTGTGATTGGAAACTATTCCTTTTCTTGCATGCTATGTATGAACTTCATTCATTGAACATAATTAATTAGATGTCATCTGTCAATTATTATCTTATTCAAATTTTGTCATTTAAGAAGTTTTAGATCGATCCTAGACTTAAGACTTTATAGCTTTGTAGTTTGTACGACTTTTGTTTAATTTTAAGTACAATTCAATAGTACAATAGTAAGATCTCATTTTTTTCTTTATTTGGTAGGAGTGAGACTATGTAAAATCAAATATAATTGTTTATTTAATGAAGACATCAAATGTTGAGTGTATTAATAATAGCATATTGATATTCAAGCCTTAATAATTAATTAAAAGTGATAGATATGCATATATTTTGCCTGTAGTATCATAATATATATAATTATGGTATGGATGGGAACATGATTTTTTTAATTAATCAATGCTAATGGTAGAACTAATTCATTATATATTAGGAACTTTCAAGGATCAAAACCACAAACTAGTGATACTTTAAAAACTAGAATGATAACATTTAAATTGAAGGACCAACATAATAAATATGTAATACTTTTTTGAACCAGTTTAACTTTTGAAACTTAAGGATCAAAATTATAATCAAATGATGATTTGTAAACCATTGGCATAGTGTTCTCTTTCTATTCGTGTTATTATTCGATAATCTAATTCTAAAAAATCACTTCGAAAACACGCTAGAAAGATGCAATTTTTGCTGGATCTGAATTGAATGTTTTGGACGGTGTGCTATAGAAACTACGACATCAGATTATAACTCATGATCAAAGAGAAGATTTGATTAAAAACTAATCATTATGTTATACTTAATTTACTTAACACTTTAACTAACAAATTGTTTCTTCTCCCTAAACATTCACTCCTACCTAATCAATCAATTGAATTAACAGTTTGAACTGTCAATTTTCTGTTGGTAGCTTTTCTCATCATCATCTATGTCTACACAAGAGTGTAATTGCCTAATGCCTATTCTATCAACACCAAACTTATTGCAATTTCACTAGGTAAAATGGTAAATATTTCCGTTACCGTTGGGAAGTTATTTTCACTTGTCAGAAATGAGAATTAGCAATGATTTAAATTGTACCAATTATACATTTATACATCCTTTCCTCTGCCGACATTTAGGGCATTAAAAGTTTGGGCCCAATTTAAAGTCAACGCATGGATTTTAGTCTACATTATGGGCCCAATTTATTATATATAGTAAATTCGTTTAATAATGCATATGCTTTTATGAAAAGAGATCTTCTGCCGCGCAGCGGAATATTGTGCGTGACGTGTAACAGATTTCAGTCTTTAATTTGCATCAAGATTTGTGCAAGTAAAATTTTATAATATCGAACCCCCAGAATCACAATTGGACCGTTTGTTGCCTACAACGTACAAAATCTAATACGTCGTTGATGTGCGGTAGAAGATTAGCTTTCTACTTTTTATAGGCGTGCATGCAATGAAGTACTATTATCTTTTTCTTTTTTGAAGGAAGAATGAAGTACTACATAGTGTACTACTATACATGCATCTAATAATTTCATATGTTCCCTCTTTTCCGAGTTATATCATGTCATGACCTGTTTCTAATAATTAATTTTAAAATAGTCAGAAAAGCCAATTCAACAGTCCTGTATTTGGATCGTGAGGATACATTGTCAATGGTAGATTGACATTTTAAGAATATTTTTTTTCAAATAAATTCAACAAATAATTAAAATCAAAATTCTGAGTAACTACTATATTCTTATATATATTCTTCATCTGAGCAATATAAATTTATTTGTATTTCCTTGTTGCGATTCTTAGGCAATGGGATCATGAAGCTATATGATGATGTGCAAACATGCGAGTACAAAGACGTGCAAGTACTGTGGGAAATTCTGAGGTTGGAGATGGAGGTTCAAACAACCCGGTCTAGCCGACGCTCGATCGGTCGACGACTGCCAACTTTGTTCGACCGATCGATCTAGTCGAGAAAACCGTATTATCACTTGAATTTATACTTATTCTCGATAAAAATTTAGCTCGGCAAAAGATAGAAGGAGAACATTAATTTGTATGTACTCCTATAGTAGAAAACATAAACAAAAAATCATGTACATATATATTCTCATATATATAAATGATGGATGTTCTTATATATGCGCTTGTAGATATATGAAAACTTGATCTAACATCAAGTAAAAAAATGTTATTATTAGTTCAATAATAGTGTTATTTAGATTAGTGGTTGAATTAGTGATTATTTTTTGCTATTTAGTTTAGTGTAAAAATAGTGTTAATTTTGTCTCTCTAAATTGGTGAAAATGTTATTTGAATTGCACATTTGGAGTAGTGATAGTGAAAATTAGTAAAATAATAACAATTATAATAATACAAAAATAATAATAACAATAATAATAAAATAATGACAATTACAATTAATTTAATAATAATTGTTACAACCCAGAAAGAATAACTAGCTTAGGGATGCTAATCCCGTCACGTTTACTTGGTTACAAGTACACGAAAGACTTAATTTAATATTAAAGAATTTAGATAAATTAACTAATCATATATATCTATAAGGGAAAAGCACACATATTCAACACACAATACAAGAACATCCAACAATATATATATATATATATATATATATAAATCAGCGTCTGTACAGAATTTACAGCAGAAGCTAAAACAAAAAAAGGAAAATACATATTGTAGGGGACGATCCCATCAAAGAACGTGGAACCGACCCTCGCTATCCTACTACAAACTAATCATAACAAAAAGAAGTAATAGAAAACAAGCTAATGATCAACAAAACGGAAGACGCCGGAGACTCCATCCTAGCGCTCTCCTCTGGACTTCAACAAACTCTTGCTCCTTACCTGGACCCCACAACTGCCGTGGAACGTGAGTAATTTATAAAATTACACAGTGTGGATTAAGGTCCATCCTTTGAGTTTATATCCGATTCAAGATTTGGACCATTTCACACTTAGAGAGATTTTCACTAATTAGTTTACTACACCTAAATGTGCATTAGTTAACCATTTCACAATTTCAATAAATAAATCTATCCAAAAAAGACGATATGAAATTGAAACCTAAAAATAATATGAGGAATAATATGTAATTAGTAATATGGGTAGTTATCAGATCTCCCAGACAAAGGAATAAATTGTCAAATTCAAGACCCCGGGTGTAGGACTTCAGGATGTTAGTTTGTAATAATCTAGAAGTTAATAATACGATAAATTATCATAAAGTTTTGTTCATAAATTTAGTGATTAATAAACTGTCATTTTGTTACCTTGAGTATTATTGAATTATGAATCATTCATTTATCTGACTTGAGTCAATAACTGGAATTGTGAAACTTCATAATACAGATGATATATATATTCTTAAAAGTCTCTAACCAATGTAATTACTAGAAACACTAGCTTACCGTTATAAGGTTAGAATGTGTATTAAAAGATGGTTAAGTTTTACAAACCATAGACATGAGATGTCGTTTTAATCACATAAATACATGTTAGAAGAACATGGTATTTGACGGACCTCGAATGAAACATTAAATGGAATTGTGTACGTGTCATTAATGTTTTCATTCAGTGTTAAGTTCTAAAGTATGAGGTATTCATCTTTCCTACTAAGAGATGTGTATGTGTGATTGTTATCTAACGCTGTCGGTAAAACGCAGTCATAACAGTAGCTTTTCGGTATACATAGGTTAGTTGAGGTAATGATGGTTTACTGAAAGTACTATTGTCCCTCGTATCTTGATACGAGTCACAGTATCACTGGGCCCCTTGATAGAGTAAGATTATCTGCATGTGGTATAATTACAAAAGTAATTATATTTGATAAGTCTGCTCAAGATCGAGAAAAGATTAAGTTTGCAAGAATGACGCACACTTACCTTGATTAGTGGATCGTGATACTGTGAGACGAAAGAATTAACACGATTAAAATGTTTAGTGGATCGTGATATTGCATAAGTACAACATCGTTTGTATAATTGGATGGTCATACACAGATGTCAGATGTCTCCTATGATTATAGAAATTAAAATGGTTTTAATTCTATTTACCAACATAACACAGATTCTATTGGGTCACACCGCATAGGAGCTAAATCAGAGAATCTTAATGATTAATTATAAATAGTTATAATTAATATTAAGATGGTTATAATTAATTATATATGATATGATTAAATTATATATGTCATATAAGATGACAAGCAAAAACAACGGTTGAATTTATAGACGTATACGATACGTTGTATAAAATCATACTGCAACCAAACAAATACAAAACCCTGAAAAATATAATTGTTGAGAACAATTATATGTTTATGTATATTTATATATATTTAATTTAGATTTTAATTATAGATTATGGTTTTGAATTTGGGATGAAAGTCATTATCAAATTAAAACCTTAAAATAAAAATTAATTAAAATCGTAATTAAAAATAAATAAATAAATAATATATATATATATATATATATATATATATATATATATATATATATATATATATATATATATATATTTGGCATGTTGGATAAAGGAATTTTTTAATAAAAAAAAATTTCATGTCATCATTCTTATCCTTAAGGATATTTTTGGAAATTCACTTTTTCCAAGGGTTTATTTGTAAAAATGTAACCTCCTCATTTTCCTATAAATAGAGGGATAGTGGGAGAGAGAAAGATGCACCAAAATCGACTCAGACTCATTAACTCGAATTCGTATCGATAAATATACTTTCTTTATTTCTCATATAGGATTGTTTACGGGATTCGGAAAATAGTATTTTTGTGTTAGAGTGGCATTCCATATTTTGGATAACTGTGATTCACGAATATATTTTATTTAGTCCGTATCTCGGTGAATAGTATTTTTGCGGGATATCGCGACTTTCGGTATTTCTGGCAGAAGAAGTAAGCCGGTCTCTGGTCGTCCTGGTGAACATCTGATAGAGGTATCAGACGTCTGATACTCTGGTCGTCCTTTCAAGTCTTCTGCGGTCCAATTCGAATTTGGATCAAGGTATTAATGTTATATAAATCTATTTAATTTGTAAGTAGATTAAAGTTTTAGAATTCAGTTGAGTAGATATGTTTAGGGATTAAGTAGGGTTTTGATGTTAGGGATAAACGGGAGGTGGACACCCTCTGTGGTTTATCCGACATACTTAATCGTCGGCTTAAGTCAGACGTAAAATTTTTGTTTTACGGTCTTTCTGCGCTTAGGCCAATTGACGAGTTTTGAACTGTTCGTAACCCAACAGTGGTATCAGAGCATCGGGCTCTCCCGCTAATTAATTTTCTAAAAGTTATAACTTATGCAAATTAGGTGCATATACCGCACATCGGTTTTACCGACTAAGAAAGTTAAATGTGATTTAAGCTTTCTGTATACTTTACCGACTAAGAGTAAATTTATTTTGAAGGGTTGTTTTTCAGATTTTATTTCGTGTTAAACTTTTATTTGTGATTAAGCAATTTATTTTATATGTTTCTTATTAAAATTTAAAATTAAGGGTTGCTTGATAAACTCGTAATCTTTTGTTATTACTAAATAAATTTTAAGTTGTTCAAAATTTTATGAGTTTTACAATAATAATAACAGTAATAATAATAAAATACAAATACAATAATAATAATGATAATAATTGTAATAATAATAATGACAATAATAATAATGATAATGAGGATGATCATAATAATAATAGTAATAATAAAATAAAACAATAATTATAATTATAATAATAATAATATAATGACAATCATATAACAATAATAATAATAATAAAATAACAATGACAGTTACAATAATAATAATAATTAATAATAATATCAAAGATGATGATTACAATGTAATAAAATAATACTTTTGATTAATTAAAGATCAAAGTTCGACCGTTAATCATATGATTCAGAAGAATTTTTATATTATCAATCAGAACCGTTAATCTTTAATCCAACAGTTCATATCGGAAGTTCACCACTTCAGCTGAAGAAATATTCTGCAGAGAAATTCGTTTAACTGTCAATATATATACAATTTCTAACTATATATTAGATTAGGCCCATGTAGAAAGATGTCTAATTGGTCACAGCCTATATATGTCCAACCTTCAATAATTTCTCTAGTTAACTAGAAGCAGAGTTCTCTTTCTCTCCAAGGCAATAATGTATAAGGGGTAGCAAGTATTAAAGGGCCTGTTAAGTGTTGGGTTGGGTTTTTTAATTCTTAATTAGGCGTATCAGTTCATCATTAGGGGATGAAAGAAAAGCAGGACAGAACAAATTTTGCCTTGTGTTACAGATTTTATTTTTTTTCCAGAAAGGATATGTATTGATCTGATCCGTCAGATTGAAAATCAACGATGTTGATTAGTAATATAAAAAAGCATTTTTAAATTATATCATTGAAGGTCGAGCGTTGATCTTTAATCCGACGGATCGGATTAACTTTTCTCTATGGAGAGAAAAAATATATGTTCAGAGGTTGCAGTTCAGTCTTACTGGTTACCTAGCCCATGTTTGTAAAAAAGAAGAAGAAGAGGATTAAATTAATGCTACGGTTATTTTCAGGGGATTTCAGATTTATTTTAGCATTGAATTTGTGTCTGATGTAAGTTGACATTGAATAAAAAAAGAAAAACGGTAACAATTGAACTTGTTACTGACTCTCGACCTCTCGACACGGTAACAAGATCGAGCCGTTTCCACTAATCAACAAGAATATCCGTTACAAGCTTGAACTTGTTACCTTATCGGGAGGTCGGGAGTCTCGGAGACGTAGGCTCGTCAATAACCGAACTCGTTAACATATCGGTCTCTTGTGCATGATTGCTTTGTTTGCAATTTCTCATCTCTTCTCTATTTACTTTACTTGCTATACAATTGATTGAGAATAATTAAATTGTTTTTTTTTTAAGAAAATACGGAGATCAAGTCTCCAAATTTTATTAAGTGATCACTGGTGATCGGGTGTACCTGCATTTACAAGAAAAAAAGAAGAAGAAAAGAAGAAAATGTAAAAGAAGAAACAGGAAACAGAAACAAGCAGCAGCAAAATACACAAGACTACTAAACACACAAAGCAAGGTGAGAATTAAATTGTTTGAATTGCTCTAATTAAATACGCTTTCGCAATTAGAATTTATTTAAGTCAAATTGATATTAAAGTCCCAATTTAATTATTGCAAATTCTTGTCAGAGAAGTATACCAATTTATTGTATTGATCTATTTAGCAATTGTCATTAGAAATTAAAGTTGTGAAAAAAATGCAAATAAGTTATTTTAGTTGTTATAAACCGAAAATTGGTCAAAATCTAGACCGCCTAGGTTCAACAATAAGAATTTGCAATGGTTCATTTATAATGGTATATCAAATCACATTCAAATTACAAGAAATTTTAGACAATCAATTTATAAACTTAAGAGTATGTACAGAAATATTTTTCTACAGATATTAAGTTTCCAGATGTACACCTTTTCTTGAAAGGCGATGCAGATGAATTTATTAAAGACATCCTTTTCTTTTTAATAAAATAGGATTTAGATTATCAGGTTTAATTTTTGGTGGAATTGTTTGCTTCAACATAAATAGAAATCATATCACATAACAATCGATCTATAAAGAAGAGTACTACAACACATCTTCCCTGAAGAATTGGAAAGAAAATATAATGCTATCTAACTCCATTAAAGAAACCAACTTTTCAACGACAAAGGTTTATAACTCAAACAAACACAAAATCCCAAAAAAGATAAAGCAATTTGTTGGAGTAATAATTAGCGATGCAACATATTTATTTCTCAACAAATATTTAGTAATTTCGGTTGGTATTTATGGGAGCCCGTGACATTTTAAAGCACGTTTGTCAACAAAAATGGTTTATATTTTTAAATTGATATAATTGAAATCTAAAAAATAGTGTACATAAATCATCCCCATAACACTAATGAAATTTCGCGTAATTTTTATTATTCCTTAAATTGACATTAAAATTTCACAATTCATGCATGTTTAATGATATTTGACGGAACATTAAATACTATTGAAATTGCAGCAAAAATTATACATAATCAATTTAGAATGAAATTGACATATCATTGTTTTAATTTACATTTGGTCGATATGATTTGAACAAACATAATCAAAATAAGTGGGCGTTTGCGATAACTCTAGAGTGTCGAATAGAGTAATAATAAAATTTATCGGGCTAAATTGTAATTTTAACAAGTCTAATGCAAATTCAATCATTTAAGCAATTTACAAATCAAACAATACTATTTCTTCTCTAATTAAGCTAAAGCGAAAACAAGCAATACCATTTCTTCTCTAATTAAGCTAAAGCAATTAAGATAAAGGAAAGGAAGAGAATAAGAAATTGCAAACAAAGCGACGCCCGATATGATAACGGAATTTTATTATTGGCGAGCCTCCTCCGCGAAGCTCTCGATCCTCAGAAGTAGTAATAGAGTTGAGTCCAGCAATAACATCAAATATTCAGTACAAGATTGAATTTAGACTCTTTACAACATAAATATTAGGAAACCAAGCAAAAAAACAAATAACACAAATAGCAAGATTTGAAAGTAGAAATAGTCTCTCCCAAAAAATTTGATCACTTTTAGAAGAAATAAGTTGAAATTTGAGCAAAGATTTAACTAGAATTGTTTAGCTTATAAAATAATTAACGATGGTTGTTTGCTTTTGTGTGTTTTGAAATTATGTATGGTTCAAGAGTTAGTGGGAGAGAAAGCAGCCCCACCTTATATGGATTTGTATCTGCTGCTTTTATTGAGCAAGAGCAGGATCCTGCTCTTCTGATCTGGACCGTCAAATTTTGATCGGACCGCCCGAGGATGGAAATCAGGGGGGCTGTATATTTTATAAGTTTTAGATCTGAAATTTGAACGGTCCAGATCAGAACAGCAGGGTCCTTCTCTTGCTAAATAAGAGCAGCAGATACGATTCCACCTTATATACAACTCAGATGTGCCAAAAAGCTAATGTACCGTATGTTAGCGTTATAACATAGATCTAACATTACAACGTCAAGTGATAATTAATACGAAAAACAAAATTACACAAGTTAGCGTTATAATTCTGATATGGTGTTACGTATTGTTGTTGATTAAACTTATCTCTTGTTTAATAATTTGCAAAATAAATCAGTATTAATTTTGTACATTTGAGTTTTGGTGAGTTGCAGGTTTATACATGTATATACTGATGATGCAAAAGTTCAAACATGCATGTACAAGTCAAGACAATCACAAAGACATCAAGAGCAAGTCATTTGTGCATTTTCAGAGTCATGCATTACCATAACGCATGGACAACCTGTCACAACAGGTCCCAACCCGTCATAACGGATTGTCCACCCGTTACAACGAGTTTCCAATCTGTTGTAATAGATTGAAGAGGAGAAGTGCTGAAGACTAAGGTTTTTCCAGAGACTTGTGTTGCCATAACGCATCATCAACCCGTCACAACTGGTCTCTAACCCGTCATAACGAGTTTTCAACCCATCACAACGGATTCCTGCTCAGAAGAGCCCAGAAGTCAGTGAACCAAGCAGAAAAGGAAAAAAATGGAAAGGTGTCAACTCATTATAATGGGTTCTATAACGAGTTCGTTATGTAACACAAGAAGTTGATTTCAAGACAACAATACTTCAAAAGTGTCCAACTTATATATATATCTTGGGAGTACGAACCAAGAAGATTATCTAAGCCATCCCCAATCTTTCAAACACTCAATTGAGCATCCAAAAGAGCACTATAGCATTCTCCTACAACTACCTAAACCTGAGAGAATTATAATAACTTCAATCATCTAATTGTCAATCCGAGAACACTTATTTGATAGCTTTGTTAGCCTTTTGGTGTGCTATATTGTGTTGTCAATCAAACATTTTACTTAGCAGAGTGGTGTAGCCTTTTGCATAGGTTTAGAAATCTAAGATTGATTTTCTTGGAGTCTCGTGGACGTAGACCTAGTTTGTTTGTAGGCTGAATCACGTTATATCGCGTGTTCTTGTGTTCTCTTGCTCTTTACCCTCTTTCTTTATTAACTATATTTGCACTTTGTTATCTTGATTTGCTTTATTCCTCTTAGTACTTGCTTGTTTGTGATTTTAGCTAGGTGATTGAGGTTTAAAAGTTTGAATTGTAATTGTTAAACGCTTTCGCACTAGCACTTGACCTTAGAATCCTATTTTAACAAATGTTATGCTTTATCTTGCACAACCTGGAAATTCAACTAAGTAAATTCGTGACGTTACAACGCCAACTTGATGTTACATCGTTAGCATCAAAGTTTTAGTAACTTAGCCAAATTCCCAACCTTTTTTGCATGTTATTAACGCTAAGTTAACGTTGCATAACGCTATACTTGGAGTTTTGACAACTTAGCCGAACTTTCAACTTGGTTTTCTCTCAATAGCATTATAACACTAAGTTAGCACTAGATAACCCTATACTCAGGATAATTCAGAACTTAGCTAGATTTCGAGTTTTTTTTTTTTTATTTGGAGTTACAACATCAGATTGAAGTTATGTAACGTTAAGTATTGGCTATCTTTTTTTTGTTGAAATCTCAAGTCTAATATTTGTAATTTAAACCTAATTTTTTTTTTCAAATTTAAAAAAAAATAAAAGTTTGTTTTTATGCTTAACACCAGTTTGTTTTTATGCTCGTGCATAAATTCAAATTTACTCAGTAACTGACAAATATAAAAAAAAAATATTTAGAATATATAACAGTTTGTTTTTTTCAAACCCTTGACCATAAAAGGAACATTCAAGTACTCAATTTATTTATTTTCATTTTTTTAGCATGAGGTAATGGTTAACGCTTTCAAATAACTCCAATGCAAACATCTAAGCATGCATGCCACTTCCACGTAGAAAATAATGTGTTAGTCACTAATTAAAGTAAACGTGAGTTTAATATAATTGTATTAGTAAAGCAGTATGTTTGTACTTTGTAGTTAAAGTTTACATGTACCATTTTTCAAGTTAAACTAATGCTTTATATTTACATTAAAAAAATGTTGACTTAATTTCTGGAAATCCATGCAAAGAAAGTGAGTACATCTGTACATGGTGTCGATTTACTAAGTAATATTTATAAGCTAAGTAATCATTGAATGCATGAAAGTACTAAACACCTTTTTTTTTTTTTTTCCAAAGTCAGGAATTTGAGAATATCATATCGAACTCATCTAGATTTGACCTAAAACAATTATAAAAAATATAGCGATTTCCATTTGAGGATCCCCTCTAACTTACAATAACTTTTATTTTTCTATTCTTTTATAAAGAAAGCCAATGAATTATTTACCACTCAAAAAGAGATTTATCTTTCTTTAAGCAATAAAACTATAGAAATCATGTAATCCAATTAGGCTATGCTTGTTTGTCATAATTCGTTACCTTAATTATTAACCCTGGTTTCAGTAAAGAAGCGTTTTTTTTTTTATATAACTCGTTACCTTTCGATGTTTCCATAATCATAATTCAGATTTCTTATAAAAATGTCTTTTAATTTGAGACAAAGTTTCAAAAATCAGCTCTTGTTTTAGTGGTTCTCTCAAAAATAGGTTGCAATGCGAACCCAACTTTAAGGGACGTACTTGATGAAAAATTTAAATAAGACTTGAGATAAAGACTGAAGGGGAGACTTGGCGCAGCGGTAAAAGTTGTCATCTTCTGATCAGGAGGTAACGGGTTCGAATCGTGAAAACAATCTCTTGTAGAAATACAGGGAAAAACTGCGTACAATGACTCCAAAGTGGTCCGACCTTTCCCGAACCTCGCGCAAGCGGAAGCTACGTGCACCGAACTATCATTTTTTTGAGGTAAAAACTACAATTATTTCTGAAAAAAATTAGGGACAAATTTCCATTCCTGATGAAGACATGAGGTTATACTCATCGACATGGACCCATGAAACAATGGTTTAATTTCGCTGTCGATTAATTAAGTATATTATATTTGTGTGCTTAGAATAATTTTTATGGTTATTTTTTTTTATGGTTATTTGGTACGTATAAATTTTATACTTTGTAAAAGGACTATTTTCTTAATTAAAGGGTGATTTTAGCATGCATGTAACTTTTGTGGTACATCTAATTTTACATATATTTGAAAAATATTGTTTAAATTAACAATTAAAATCTTAATATATTTCCAAAAACGAGTCTGTAATGGACACCATTTTTAGTACAAATCAATTGCAACCATTGATGTTTATCAATATGTATTATATCGAATTAAGCTATGGTGCTATTAGAAGCACCTTGGAGCACCAAGGCCTCCATGCTCTTAACTAAAAAAAATATTCTTAAACATATTAAAATTTTTATTTATCATGCTTAATAACTTCTTTGTATCAAAACTTTGTAGGAAAGATTTTTATTTTTTAGTTTTTTTAGTTTTAGTTTTCTAGTTTTTAAATGTGACTTCAAAATAATAATAAAATAATTAATATTTATACATAAAATTAGATCACTTCAAAAATTCAAAACAAGTACTTTGAAAATTTTAAATATAGAATTGTCTCCTACAAAATTTGGTATAAAGAAATTATATATTGAGGATGATAGGAATCAAAATTTCAAGGCGATTAAGGATATTTTTGAGTTAAGAACACGGAAAATCTTAGTGCTCTTAGGAATACCATAGTTTTACTCGTGTTGAACGTTATATCTGAATAATTAAGAACACGTCTTCAACTTTAATTTTAATGTTTTCAAATATATACAACATAAAACTTGAAAATACACTACAATTTATCCATTCTTAAAATTTAAAAAAGCAGTCTTTTTCATAACAAATCTGAACCATATATAAAACCATCAAACTATTTGAAACCTAAAATTTATAGCCGCCCATAAATGATACGTAAGTAAAAATTATACTTCGCGAGACATCGTAACCTCACTCTTAATATAATGTAAAATGTAAGGTTTTGTTTATTCTTAGTTAGGATTCCATAAAAAAATTATAATCCTACTGGGGTGTCTAAATTATAAAAGTGCCAAATGCATTTGTTTTGTCAAAGAGTGAATGAATGAATGATCAGGTCTCGACAAGCATGTTTTCTTAATAGAAAATTGTCTCCTTTAGGTACTTGGGCGTGGTTTTTTTTATTAGAAAATGTTCTGATTATACGCTTCAGTGAATGGGGCGGATTTATGATTTCTGTCAGAAAAGAGCAAGATATATCATTTTTTTTCAGAGAGAGGTAAATGATGCATATATTTTTAAATATAGATCTTTATTTTGCAAAAAAAAATTAACAAATCGTACAAATACATAAGATTATTTTGCCAAAAAAATTTCATGGGGAGGCGGCTGCCACCCCATGGTCTCATGTAGCTCCGCCCCTGTTCATTGATACGTGTGTCGTTATGCATGTTAAACATTGTTATGTATGTTATTTGAGTTCGGTTGCATGTTATTTTGTACTGAAAAAATAATTATGCATGTTATGCGATTAACATGCATAACAATGCGCTTAACATGCATAATTATTTTTTCGATACAAATAAAATGCAATCAAATTCGAATAAGCATAACATCGTAATTAATATGCATAACGACACACGTCTCAGTACGTGTCGATTGAATATCAATGAAGTGTATATGTGTGTCACCTCCATGTTTGAATATAAAGTTATAAACAAATCTGAAACAGTTTGCAAAAACAACAGTTCTAAGCAAACTTTTTAAGTCGTAAATAGCGCTACCTTCAAAACTTCGGCGAGAACTAATTCCATTGATTGATTCTCTGTGACGAGCTGACGATTAATTGTCAATGATTCTGATTTTAATACTGAAACATAAGAGGCAATTTGATTAATGAACTTTTGATTTGAATTATTTTTAACCGAAAGTGAAAAACCAAAAAAAGGATAACATGCGACTTTCTGACCTCAAAAGAGAGTTTGTATCTAATAAATACTCGCTTTAGTTTACATAAAAATATGAATTTTATTTGGGATTGTCCGGCAAAAAGCTTACATTTTGTCAGGACGGCTCTTAATTAATAATTATTACTACCAGTTTTAGAGAATAAATAAAATAAAGAGAGAAAGCAGAAGATATGAAGATGTACGTAGAAAGTGAAGGCAAGTGGCAGCACACTATGCTGTGATGCTGTCCATACAAGAGGCGAAAAAGACATCATCTACTTGTTAATATTAGAGGTGATAGAATCCGACCTGACTCGAGAAATCCATCTGATTCGACTCGACTTGAATTCGATCTGATCTATAACCTGAGACAAAGTGACACAAGAGCGACTTGAGTCCGATCCAACTCGACTCGTAACTCGAGATGGAGCGACACATGAGGACCTGAACCCGACCCGACCCGACCCGAGATAACCTATAACCTGAGATGAAGCGACACATGAGGACCCGAACCCGACCTGACCTTACTCGACTTGACCTGATATAACCTGTAAATTGATCTAATTATATATTTCCCACATCATAATCTAATTTTACTAACAAATTAAAATCAGAGAAAGTTAAGATTTACTAACACAATTCAATAACGCGATTCGATCTTATACGATTGAACTTAAAACTCAAAATAATACTTGAAAGTTGTTGGTGCAACCCGACACAAATCCGACCCGACCTCGCCCGACCCGACTCAAGACCCGAAAGTTGTCGATCCAGCCCGACCTGAAACTCGACCCGGTCTCGCCCGACGCGACCCGTCACCCGAAAAAGATAGACGCGACCCGTCACCCGAAAAAGATCGACGCGACCCGACCCGAAACTCGACCTGACCTCGCCCGACCCGACCCGAAACCCGACCTGACCTCGTCCGAGCCATGACCCGAAAGTTGTCGATATATGACGACCCGAAATCTGACCCGTCCTCACCCTACCCGACCCCAACCCGACTATTGTAGATAGTCAAACTAACCCGATCCGACCCGAATCCGTCTGACCGACTCGAGTTGTCACCTCTAGTTGTTACACCTTGATTTTTAGCCTTTTTCCTTTTGATTAATTAAAACTTAAAAGTCTCTGTTATGATTGATGATTTTTTTCTAAAATATGGTTTCAATTACGTGGACAACCAGCTCAGCTCGGATATGGAACTATCATTTAAGCGTGTATTTAATAAATTAAAATATACTAATAAAGTTAATCAGTAATGGTGTATACATGTATGCGCACTTTAAATTGTAACTCTCTTCCAGGCTTCCGTATACAATACGCATCTCATACAAACGTAACAGATTACAGATAAATTAGGTAAATTGAGGACATTAAAATAAATCAAGTACCTTGTAATTCAAAATTTACACATAAATTAGGTAAATTTTATGTTCTACTTAAATAAACTAAATTAATAAATCAAGATTGCCACCAAGATTCAATTTCGAACAAATGTTTCGAATTCTTATCTATTATCACAGATTCGGATCTGATGGTAACTATTTTTTTTTTTAAAAAAAAGGTAGTATCTTAATGTCCACTTGTTGCCACTTAGCAATATATAATTTTTTAAGGGTGTTTCTCTCTTATTTTATTTTTTACTTCCTCAAAATTGCTTTCCTATCACGCATACAAAATTATATGGCCGAGAGAGGAGATGTACACAATATGTCTAACACAAAGGACTTATAACACATGCAAACATAAATAAGTGAATTTTAGATTAATTACATTTGTTAAATATAATCACATCAGACTGTTGAGCAAATTAACAAGAGAATTCACAACCTTTCATGTTAACTAGTTAAATACTTTGAATAAGTCAAAGTGATTCAATTAACCAAATATGATTAATTTAAATTATCATAATATTTAAAAATTCAATATCATAATATTCTTTAACACTATGATACATAAGTGGTATTGATGTGCACATTCCTCCGAACGCAAATCAAATTCGATGTTATGTAAGTAGACCCAAATATATATAGCTCGATGACTTGAGACGATAAAAAAAAACTAACTACGATCCCGACGAGCGTAGCCGAAAATATTAAGTATGATCAACATTTTTTTAATAATTTCGGCACGTTTGTCGGGACCGTAATTCATTTTCTTTATCGTCGCAAACCATCGAGCTATAGATATTCGAGTCTACTTCCATCATGTCGAGTCTGGTTTGCATATGACGCAAACTCGTAATTAAAAATTACTAATTAAGACATAAATTTAAGATGTAGTCAAATTTGAGATGCACATTCCTCCGACTGCAAATCAAACTTGAAGCGATGAAAGTAGACTCAAATATTTACAGCTCGATGGCTTGCACCGATAAAAAAAATTAATTACGATTAATACGAACGTAGTCGGAGTTGTTATAAAAATAACTAAATACAATACAACTCATGAATTATATTATTAATATTTTATTAATAAAAATTAAAATTATTTAATGATCGATGTTGTCAACACCGATCTTTTGATTTTTGTAAAATACCGGTATTAGCAACTCCGATCTTTTTTGTTTCTCTGACCTAAATAACACTCTCTTTTATGTATAATTTATTTATTAAACTTTTAATATTAAAAAAACCGGTAATCCTCTGCCCCAAAAAGGATCCTTTTGAGGGTTTTAGATTCAAATATTCAATGGTCCCAATTTCGTCAAATTCGTGTCCAAAACTTTCGCTTTACAATTTCACATCACAGGATAAGTTCCATCCCTCAAACACTTTATTTAATAATTTTATTTTAGCCTAAGGGTATATTCCTTTAAAAAAATATTTTATTCTATTTTGTATTTCTGGGTCCTTTCAAAAAAATGGTAGATATTAATTGGTAGCAATAATCCATAATATCCCTACTCCAAGCAAATTAGTACATGAAGAAAGCCTAGAAAGGGTATAAAATCACTGCCACACAAAAACACCAGACAAACAGGAAATGAGATCTTCTGCCACGCAGTACAAATACTGTGTATGCTGCGCAACAAATTTCAACTTTTGATTTGCATTGAAAGTCGTGCAAACTAAACTTTATAATATCAGACTCTCCGAATCAAATTTGGACCGTTCAAAACTTACAACACAGAAAATCTGAAGTGTTCATTCATACTGCGCGACAGAGAATTTGCTTCAGACAAACAGGGAATGGCATTTGACAAAGAAAAGAATGAAAATAAAAAAATAAAATGAAAAAAAGACAAAGAAAAGAATGTGTGTGGATTTGGAAGAACCTTTTCTGATATGATACTTTCATATATCCATCATTTAATGAGGGATTTTGACATTCAGCACCACTCACAAAGTCACAAAGGCACCATCTTTGACCTACTCAATATACCAAAAATATTCCTGGCAGGCTTGTTGGCTTGTTGCCACCTAAAATTTGGTACCTTGCATCGCTTTCTCTTTTTTTGAAAGTTAAAAGACTGCTGCCTGAATAAATTGGGTCAGAATAGATTTATACAAATATTAAATATATGTTCAATTTTCTGATTGAATGTGAGGAACTGGTATGCAATATGCATAGTAATATTTGACTGCTGAGGTCAAATCCTAAATAGTGACTTCCATTGCAGGGGAGAGCTACGTAGGCTCCGAATAAGTCGGCTGATTCATTCTGAAAAAAAAATTTAAAATTAATTATGTAATTAAAAAAAAAATTCTGAAAAATAGTTTTATAATTTGAATCTTTTTTTAAATATTCATAATTTTAAATCACTCTGAAAAAAAAATCAAAATATTAAATTATCCTGAAAATTTTTATGAATCTGCTCCTATCCCTTTGTATACTTTTTCCTATTATTGGGACTATCAAAGTTGACCTATATGTAAATTAACTATGATTTTATTATATAATAAAGATTTCAGTTTTCATGCAATTAATAATACAAACATTTTTTGCACGTTTGTAATATTCATTGCACGAACTTAGCAAGTTCTCAATTACGTTTAGAATATTTAGTGGTACCGAGTTTTGCTCTAATTAAAAATATATGTTACGATCCGAGATTTCAAATGGAAATAGTACTTTGACCAATAAATAATATGAGCTTCCTCCTAAGAATTAGGATATTCACGAGGGCCTATATGAACAAATTTATATATGGAACGAGATTATGGTGATTGCACAAGCACCGGTCTATCGTGTTTGCGACTACATATTTTGAATTTAAAAAAAATGATCATTTCGAACCGTTGAAAATATTATTCGTACTAAAACCTACTTAGGCATAAAAAAAAATTCAATTTTTAGATTTTTTTTTACTATTTTTACGAATGAGTTAAAAAGTCATTCAATTAAAGAGATTTACAATCCTTAGATCAATGTATTTTTCATCTATTTGATAAAATTATAAAAAAAATTAGTTCTGAAATAAATTTCAATACGAACAATATTTTGAATGATTCAGGTCGATCTTTTATAATTCGAAATTCAAAATTCAAAATTCGAAATATGTAATTGCAAACACGATAGAACTTGTACTTGAACAAGAACCATAATTTTACTATTTATATATGTGCTCTCTTCATGTTGGTTCTGAACCTCTAACGTGCCTACAATATAGTTTCAAGCTCTTAGTTGTAACATACATTGAGAGCACCTTGTCTTCAAATTAAATTTTATTTCTCGCCTTTTTTATAATTCGAACAATAATATTTCTGATAGTATAAGGGGGTAAATGTCATCCACCTTTTTCCCACCACAAAATATTTATCTATAAACTATTATGTTAAATAGTTATTTTTCTTAAGCAATATTAATTTGTATTTGGAGTAAAGCTACGGAATAAAGTACTTCTAAGAGCATCGAGACCTCTCGTGTTTTTAACGAAAAAAATATCATTAGATATTTTTAAATTTCGATTTATCATTCTCAATAATTTATTTATATAAAATATAGGAGACAATGTTTTTCTACTTTTAGAGTTTTTAAAGTATTTGCTTAGGATTTTTGAAAGTGACTAAAAAACATTAATAAATTAATCAATATTTTTGTATATAAAATTAAATCATTTTCAAAAATTCAAAATATGTACTTAAAATTTAAAAATATTTATTGATCATGATGAATCAAAATTTAAAAATATCTAATAATATTTTTTGAATTAAGAACACGAAATATAACATGTAACTATGCTTTCCAAAAACCAAAAAAAAAATTATATGATCCCATATTCCTTTTGACGTTTTGGAATTTAGACATACAATTCATAAGAAACAGTTGTGAACTTGTGATGATTAAAGACCAATTTAATAAAGAGAAGAAAGAAGGAAAGCATGATTTCCAAATGAAGGACGCAAGATGAAAAAGAAAAAAAAAACCAAATATGAGAGGTTCAAAATCTTTATAACAATTAAAATATAGTAAAAATATAAAGATGACGAAGCATGCGTATGATGTTATTATGGATAAAGAACCCTTTATTTCGGGGGACGGTTTAGAGGAAGCGATCTAAAATTCATAATTTATCGTCAGATCAAACCAGTTCGCGCCTCATCTAACGGTGCAGGATTAATCATGTGGGACCCCTTGTTTATCTATGGTTCTCTCGAAGACCTTTCAGTGCTCGTGCTTTTGAGCAGATATAATTTGACTACACCTGGAGCACCAATAACATTCTGAGAGGATCAGAGGATGTAAAAAATTGATGTATTTTTGTTATTTATCTCCATGTATATTTGATTGAGCATTTGATAAATATATATAGCAAGAATTAGAGAAGTGAGCTCAAAAATATGTTATTCTGTCTATATATATATATATATATATTTTTTTTTTTAACGTATTAGATTAAAAAAAATAAGATGCATCCAATTAAAATTCTGCATCATTCGATGATTATGTGTTTCTTTTATTATGCAAACAATGATTAAAATGGAACAAGCATCACTATTTAAAAAAAGTTACTATGAATTGGTTTTCATTATTATTTTTAGTTAACACTAAAAAAGCATCTGCAAAAGTCAAGACTTTTGCAATGAAAATTGGATATATATAGAAGAACAATGATTATTTTGGTATGTTGAAATTTTCTATTCTCAATTAGATTTTTATTTATTTTTATCAATATTTTTTTATGAAAAGTTTAATATTCAACACATTACATATATTCATAGGACTTTTCCATGTGATAAAGAAAAGTGGTACATATGTTTCTTTTTTCTAATTTTACTATAAGAGGTAATACGGCAAAGTACAAAAATGTAGGTGCTCTTTTAATGATGTAACCATATAATTTGTCTCTTCATTTCATCAGACTTAAAATAATTTTACATTTTAAATATTTTAATTCTTTAGAAAGCTTTCAACTTCACTATTTAAATGATTAATAATATTTGAATATACATCAATATTTACCACTTAGTATATATTGTTGGCATTGTAGATTTTCTCTAGTTATATATTTCAAAGTTCAAACACATAATAAATGTTGATCATAGATTATAAATTAAATAAGAGCAAAACTATGGTGCTTGCGTATTGTGTACCTTTCGATGTGCATCGAGATTTGTGTGCATCAATCTCGATGCGCATCGGAGGGTGCACAATGTGCAAGCACGTGCATGCGCAAGCACCATAACTTCACTCATTAAATAATTAATTATTAATTAATAAAATTAGGTCTTACTTAGATCACTTAATACAAAATAATGATTTTGGTTTACATAAAACTATCTTATTAAAAGTAACTTTTTTGGAATAAATAGAATCTGAACCCAACTTGAATGGAGGGAGCACAAATATGACAGTCTATCAACCTAAATATAAACCAGGTGCAGGCGTGCAGCTCAGTAATATCTCTGACAAAATAAGAAAAAAATTAAGTTGCGGTGCATAAACAAAAAAAGACGCCTCCAATTCTCTCTCTCTTTCTCTTTCTTTGAATGAATGGAATACAAAACGAAGTTGCCACAAAGAGCTTCCAATCCAACCCGGTCTCCTCTTTCCAAAATCCAAATCAATTAACAGAAATCGCCTAATGAAGTTGGGTTTTTGTCGATTTTCGATCCTAAATTGAAACTTGGAGCTGCGCTTGCGTGTCATCTCCTATTTCGTTTAGCTTTGCGTGTGAGGTTTAGGATTGGCAAGAGGGGGAAGCTTGATTGGTTTCTTAGCAAAGGTAAAGGTTCTTTCTTCCCGTTTGACTTTGTTTTGTTTTCCTGGTTCCGTTCTAAATTCGATTGATGAAAATATTGCGCGCCTCTTGGGATGGTTTGTGAAAGGTCTAGTCTTTACTTGATTATTCTCTTACTTTTGTATGATATATCTTTACAAACATGATTCGGGCTGAATAAAAGTACTTTTTTGGGTTTCTTTCTTTTGAATAAAATAAATTTGTTTTTATCGTATTAACAGGCTTATTTTTTTACGGGAGAATTTTCTTATTTTTATCTCCTTTTTCTATTTACGGGAGAGGAAGTTCCGTTAAACCTTTCCTATTTATGTATGTTTGCTTTTTCTAAATATGTTGAAGAAATTACTCTGTTAAATTTTGCTCCTCGTGTATATGAGGATAAAATCATTTCGGACCCAAAGTTTTTTAAGTATATTTCATATGATGCCATGTTGAAATGTTGTTGTGTATATTTACATTGTTGATTGATGTTTGCTAATGATGGTTCCTTCTTTAATCAGAATATAGCTCAATATCATCGTAAGAAAGTCAAGTTATTTGGTAATATTTATCGTCTTTTTTTATCTTTGTTATAAGTAATATATTACTATAAACTTCTATTATAATTTTGATTTTAGTGTTTTATAAAAAGATATAGGTTTAATTTTCGGTTGTCGCGTTTGAAAATTTGAATTATAATGAACTTATTTAAGTTTAATTGGATATTAATATTATGGGTTTGGGGTACTTCTTCTATTTACTCGAATTGATTTCGTCGTTTTATATATTTCCAAAACAGGAATTCTTTTATAATTTATGTGCGTCACTTTTTCCTACTAGGATAAACGATAGTTCTTCTTCCTTTTCTTTTGTTCTGTTGGCTTAGTCTACTCATAACTCATTGATTGTGAATTTGTGATAGATGATAACTACTATTACTATTTGTTTATGGTATCCTTTGCAATTTGTTCAGGAAGAGTATGGCAAGCTACTACCTCTACTAATTTAAATTTATTTTTATTTTCTAAAAAAAAGTTAAATTTATTTCGAAGCTTGCAGTTTTAGGTCTGTGTTTCAGTCGTGGGCCTCCATCTTCCTGTCAATCGTATAGATGTCCTTTTTAAGGTTCAACTAGTTGTTGGTAAGGTTGCTTTAAAAATGTATTTTTGTTTTAAGGGGGAATTGATGGGAAAGTTATAAAACAGAAAGGTGCCAAGTCATATAAATTTATAAACGAACCAGCTAGAATTCCTTTTGGCAAACTGGTTTGATAAAAAAAATGATGATATATTGATATGTACCTTAAAAGTCGTGTGTATTTTCCAATATTCAGGTAGTATTTTTCTTTCTCTAGAATTAGGTTAGGAATTTTTATATGATATTATCTTTGTAAAGACTAACATTTTCTGATTTCTTAATTTTCTGCTGCATTACTCATTTTTTGTTTGTTATTTTTGTTGTTTTTTCCTTATGAATTATGAGTAACTGTTAAGAGAATCTAACTCGTAATAAACTCAACAAAAAGAAACGACTTGTTCAAATTCTTAACTCTTTTATGAAATTTCATTGCAGGACTGACGATCGTCATCAGTTGAAAATCAAATCCTCAAATCTTCAAATTTTCTTCAATAGATATTAGATTGAAACATGGAAGAACAAATGGGGAGAAGAACAGTGGGTGGTCTGATTCTGACAAGAGCCGGTTCAATCCTCGTTTATAGAGATGAAAAGGAGAACCCTAGCCACAGTAATAAGCGTAACCAAGATCGTGCTAAAAATTGCAAGCAAGTGCATGCACAATCTTCTCAGAAGCGCAACTCAGAATCTGCCAAAAGAGCAAATTCAACCTCCAGTGCTGAAACCAGGGGCAAAAATGTAAATCTGGCAGCTAAAATAAACAAAAGAGTCAGCAGCATAACCAGGACAGTTTCACAAATACAGGGATCTCTGAGGGGTAGAAATGGAAATTCCAGGGGTAGCAGTAGCAGTGGTGCAGTAAGAAAAAGGCAAGAGGACAGATTAGGAGGAAATGGGGATGAGATATTATCTGACCAGGAGAGAAGCAGTCGCTCACATGGCAGGGGGTTTCGGGCTAATGATCAAAGAGTATTGCCATATTACGGGGAGACGGGTGTCAATGTGTCACATACAAATACTGAAGATGATATTACTTATTGGAACTTCAACATAGATGAGACAACAGAGGTATCTCTATCTTTGTTCTGATTGTATGTTTTTTCTCGTCGAGGTCAGCAATGAACCGATTTATTTGTGTACCTGCTTAGTATGTTAAGATACATCATGTGGGTCTGAAGCCTGCACACTTACCGTATTCTTGGTAGATGGATTGGTAAAGTCCTAATTGAATTGAAATTAACTGGTACTGATAAATTGTAAATTCAAAGCAGTAATGAGGGGTATTTCTTAATTTCAGAGATTCTTAGAGCAGGAAACAAGTTCATTTCTTGATGACAGAAGTTGGCCTGACCGCCACAGAGAGATGAGAATGGACATTGATGACATGTCATATGAGGTTCTTTTTTTATTTCATTTATATTTTTTGTGTTCAATTACTAAATTGTAGAAGTTCTATGGAAGTTAACAATTCATGTACCACGTGACAAATTAAATTGTAGAAGTAGTGTTATAATTGTACAATTATAGTTCAAGATTAACGACGTAGAATACTAGTCTAAACTTATAATTGGTAGAATAATGTATTATTATTATTATTATTATTATTATTATTATTATTATCATTTTTATACTTCTATTTTTACTATTTATTATATCTATTTATTCTATTGATTTTCATTTCAGATTGGATTTCATTTCTAGCATACCCCAATTTATTTGAGAATAAAGGCTTTGTTGTTGTATTGTATTTTTGTTGTATATTTTTGTGTACAATTACTCTTTGTTAATCATATTTTGGGTCTGGGTGGATATTCATACTCAGATAACTGGATTGGAATTCACATAATTGGCTCCTTGTGTGAGTCAAATAAGCTCCACAACTTGTTGGAATCACACCTGGATCTAGCTAATACCAATTCTGAAATCAAAATGGCTTACTGTTAATTGGAAATTGCAATGGTTTTGTGTATGTACCAGTCCCATTGTACCAGTCAGCTGTTATTTAAGTACTATTGGTTGGGTCCCTGGCCAATCGCTGAGATGAGGTCATGTGTGATGCATATAAGTGTTTATAGTGTTGATCTTATTATCTTGGTTACAGGAATTATTAGCCTTTTGCGAGAGAATTGGGACAGTAAATACTGGCTTGTCAGATGCTGCCTTGTCAGAATGTCTAGAGATAAGCCTCTATGTACAAACAACTTCATGCTTAAGCTTGCTAGGTACAAAAAAAGAAGGCGATATCAAATGCATTGTTTGCCAGGTACACCAATATTTGTGTATAAGATTGTTTGCAGAAAACATGTGTTTCAAATATAGTATTTGCAAGAAAGCACCTAATTCTAATCTTAAGAAGACAAAGCAATGGAACTGCTAACGAAAGAATCTAGTGCTCAGTTTTTCATCAATATTATTCGTGCTTCTTGGCAATATTTATTACTTGTACCTCTTTAGTTGTGATTTCAACATTGTACAAGGTTTTGGTTAAAAGAACTATTCTGGCATGTTTCAACGTACCAGTGGATGAAGGATTATGTGGCATTTGTATTATTCTGATGCATGATATTTGGGATTTCTTAAAATTTCAATCAGTCAAATAAATTTTACCAGTCAACATCACATTCCTGAGTTTTCTTATATTTATGCCCAATTTTTTTATTTAATTATTTCCAGGAAGAGTATAAGTTTGGAGAAGAGGTGGCAAAGATGTCATGCAGCCATTACTACCATGTAAACTGTATTCATCAATGGCTCCGGCTTAAAAACTGGTGCCCAATTTGCAAAGCTTTGGCATCTCCCTCATCCTAGACACGATTTGTAAAAATTGATGGTCATTTTCGCAAGTTCTCAATCTTTTGTACACAGACAGATGTTTCCACTTTGATAATTAGAAACCAAAGCATATGTTAGAATACATCTTTTCCTTTCTTGCTTTTTTTTTAATTTCTTTTGTTATGATCTGTACATTCAATTATTCAGTTAAGAAAGCATAAAAACAAAATTACTGATATGATTTCGCTCATACCTTTATCATTTCGGATAATTTTGTGTTGATATGCACTTTACCCACCATCCTCAGGTGAATTATGGGAATATTTAAAACTTAGACGAAATTTCACGTGTGAATTTTTGCATTAGCAAAGAACACCGCGGAAACTTTCTTCCTCCTTCAACCAAAACTTTCTTTAATTAATAGCCCCAAAAATGCTGCTAAAACAGCACTAATAACCATTTTTTCCTATTTTTTTAGAAGAGGTGGAGAGTTCGTGGGCTCTACCTTTCTATTAAATGGATGTTGTGTTATATGGAGGGATGAGTGCTTTTTGAAAGATTTGTGAGAGTTATTGTATTGGGGGCAATTGGGCAAAGCTTTCTAACACTCCACCTCTGTTTTGAATTTTTGAAATTGGCTAAAAGATAATAATAAAATAAGGTTAATTTTGCTATAGATCAAAATAAATTTGATTACACCATTATTGTGAAAAATCTACTTGATTACATATTAATGACAATCAATAATTACAATTGATTTGTGTTTTATTTTTTTTCAGACTCGTTCATAAAATAATTAATGTTTATACATAAAATTAAATCACTTCAAAAAAATCAAAATAATTACTTAAAAAACTCTAAAATAGAAAAAAAAATCTCTACAAGATTTTGATATAAAGAAATCATAAGCATGAGAAATCGAAATTTAAAAATGTCTAAAAATATTTTGAATTAAGAGCAGAGGAGAATAGAAAAACCATAGCTTCACTCTTGTATCGATACTTTTATGCGATTGTGTATATTTTGTTACAAGTATCTGTTTTTTATACATCTTTTAGAGTACCGTTGGTATATTACAATAGCACTAACGGCAACTTTTTATTTATAGAAAAAGTGATAATTTTATCTTTTTTTACAATTTGTTCTGAACTATTTTTCTAATTTTAATTCGTCCTTAATTCATCTTTATTTTTCAATCTCAAGTCCCAAACTAAAATTATAGATATTGTTAATTCTAACTTGTTTTTTCTTTGAGTGTCTTGGAAATGAGGTCCTTAGTGAAGATCGGTGAATTGTTCTCTTTTGACATGAAGAATTTCAATTTATTTTATTTGCATATTTTTCTTATAAAATGATAATGACTTCAATATAGGAGTGCAAACGGATCGGATATGGACGGATAATAGCATTACCATATCCGTATCCGCTTTTATTTTTCGGATACGGATACGAATACGGATACGGATCGGATGATAAACAGATACGGATACGGATGCAAATAAATTTAATGGAATAATTAAAATGTTGTAATGAGTAGTGTCTTTATAATTTATTTTTCTAATATTATAAACATTCAAAACAATTAAAAATTAATTTACTTAGCTATAAAAAAAATAAAAAAAATTTGAGCTGACATTTTTCCGGACATCCGAAAATCCGAAACATCCGGATTCGGATAATTATCCGAATTCGTATTCGTATCCGTTTCAAAATTCGAAACCGTATCCGTATCCGTATCCGAAATTCGAATCCGAATATCCGATATCCGTTAAAATCCGGATCCGAATCCGGATAATCGGATAAATATCCGATCCGTTTGCACCTACTTCAATATGCTTGAACTTTCACGAAATATTATATTTGTAGCGATGTATATTGTCATGTTGTTATCAAAATACATTTCATAAATTTTTGAATTTTGAAATTCCAACTAGTTGAGCAATTGTTTGATTCAAGTGAGTTCACTTGATGTTCATGTCACGATATGATACCCTACTTCTGAGCTCGATCGCGCCATACCATTTTGCTTTTTTTCATGTGACTAGATTTCAATCAATGAGCAATAACAAGTCAAAAATGCTCAGCGGCATTGAGAATGAGAAACCTGACAAATATTCTAATTTCAAAGAAGGATACGAATTCAAGATAAGGGACGTCACACTGACACATAAGTTCTTCATTCAGAGAAAATTCATGAATGCTGTTACGCTGTGCAAATTTGAGATGCTGTTATATTATATGTATGATTTTATTTGATAATTTTAAATTCAATTAGGATATATTAATTTAAAACTAACGTTTCCTGATGAAAATAAAAATACTCCAATGAAGGGGCGGGAGAAAATCCCATAAAATATTCCACTATGCGATATTACTAGCGTTCGACTTGCGCTCTGTGCGAAAAAAAATTAAATTTTAAATTCTAGTATTGCAATAATAAAATTATAATAAATTTTTTTAAAAAGGAAAATTTTTAAAAAATATTATCTACACTAAATTTACTGTAGTGTGAACAATGGCGTGACGGCGGTTTTTGGAAAAATATCATTAACAGTAATTTTACTGTTGCATGAACGGTGAAAACACTGTTCATAACACTGTGGAAATGAACAGTATCCATTGTCATCTCTATTCTTTTCGTGTGGTTTCTAAATATCTTAAAATTCTATCGGTTATCAGAAGCAAATTCAAAATTTTCGTTAGAAAAGACAAGATCTATATTTTTTTCATAGGAGAACAAAATGAGACACATTTTTAAATATACGTGTTTTGTTTTTTGCAAAAAAAACATGAGAAATCGTATTAATATACAAAATTATTTTTGCACAAAAAAATTCCAAAAAAGCGGCTCTCCTCTGAACCTACATGGATCCGCCTCTGTCAGTTATGTCTATCGGTTACGTCTATGGCTTCTTCTAAGAAAAAACCTTATCAGTTGCATCTAGATGATGTTTTTTTGAAGAATACATGAATTTTGAGGACTCTAATCATTATTTTATTTTATTACTTTTATGTTTATATGCTAGAGTTAATAGTGTAAATGCTACTGATATTTCAACGGGATTTTACTCTATTTTGTTTTATTTATTCCGCTTTCGTTATTCTGATACATACTAAAATACATATTATATGCATGTTTGTGGATGTATTGAAATCATCATCATCACCAGCTTGTTGTTGTTGTTGTGTATTGAAATCATCATCATCATCATCATATTATATGCAAGTTGTTTATTTTTATTAACAATAAAAAAATTATAAATTTTTTTAGTGGCTTTATGATTAATGATAAACTAATTTAATGTAGAAGCTATTTACATAGTGAACAATTTAGAAGCTATTTACATATAGAAGCTATTTACATAATGTAGAAGCTAATTACAAATCGATGAAAGTTAAATATAGAAGCTATTTACATAGTGAACAATTTATAATTATAGTTTAAAATAGGGAGCAGCTAACAATCCCCACTAATCTCCGCTATTTTGAAAAGCCTAACAAATTTCGCAATTTGAACATCACTAAAATTCTGAAATTTTAACGGATGAGAAATAGCAAAATGAGGTGCAATTTCAACTATTTGAATTCTTTGTTTCTCAATATGTAGGAAAAGAGCAAAGAAACATTGACCGATCCAACAAGAGGAATGATGCAAGTCTTGCAGAGAAGTTGTTTTCGGATTTTTGTTATATTGTTATTGAGTACCACTATTTTGTTTCAATGCTGGTACGATTTTGAGTCCATTGTTATCCATTTTGAGATGCTCTTGTTTCGAATATGTTATTATACTGATGTTTCTAATCTGTGTTGTTATATTGATGTTTTGAATCTGCTGTTATACTGATGTTTCAAGTATGCTCTATATTTGTTTTCTATTATAATGTTTTGAATATGCTACTCTCTTGCATCTGCACGATTTCTCTCTAGGTTTGTGTCAGATCGGTCCTCTCCTGCTCATTTCTGGATTATGTATGACTGTGTTGTTTTTTTCTTTAAATTTATTTTGGGTTTGTGTCGATGCCAACCTTGATTGAGGTACAAAACTGTGTGCACGCAATAAACTTGATGGTTACACAATAAACTGTGTGCTCATTTCTTTTATGTATTTTTGGCGCAACAGAAGAAACATTAGAAGGGTTTTTGCGTATAATTCTACTGAGGGGCATAATGAGCATTTTAATAAAAGTGTGATTTTTATCTATAAAAAAATTATAAAAATGTGATTAGTGGCAAAAAAACACAAGTCGATTGAGTTTTAAGGTAACATTTTAGCAAGGATATAATTCTAGATGGCAAAAACACAAATTGGTTGTTTTCGGATAGCAAAAACACGATTTTCGCATATTCTAATTGTCAATAATTTAATGAGTATATATGAGACTAATCTGATAAAAAAATAAAAAGATAATATATAATTCCAACTTCCAAGCCTTTTATCAATCTATTCCGACCCATATCTACTGCAGTCAACTAATCTAAAGGCAAGTCAGTTGATGTACTCATTTACCACTGTCAATGTAACAACACAAATAAAAATTTGACCGTCAATGTAATACTAAGATGTTGTTTTGCACTCTATTGCTACAATACAAGATTACAAGACTACCAAAACTGTTAAGAGGAATCAAAATAAAAGGAAAAACCAAAAAATGATATGATACAAATTATTAGCTCCCACCAAAACGTTGAAATTATGAGAATCACTTCAGTTTTCTCCATGCAAAATTGACCACATTGCATTAAACGCAAGGTATGCAAAATGCACAGACATAAATCTATTTAAGAAAAACAACTGTTTGAGGATATTCAAACTACGAGCAATACTTCAAGAATAGTGCAAAGCTACCTACATAATAAATTAGGGTCTGCTTCATTTGATGAAAGGTAGACCAGAAGGCACTTTTCTTGCGTACTCTATATAATCACGGCCAAAGAACTGTCTCAGGAAAAACTCCTCATATCTGTCTCATGTTAAAGATTGACTAAAACCAAGTATTAAACATCAATGTTTATGACCTGTACCAGAAAATTTACGTAACCATCTGTCCTCTTTTTAGTTTATAGTTTTTGTTACATAATCTACTTTGATTATTTAAATATAAACTTCTGTTACATTTCTACTCTATTTTTAGTTCTTATATAGTCTTATACTGGCATAACATGCTGATACTGGTAAAAGTTTGACAAATGGACAAAATGGATACGAAAGTTGAGCAGGTATTATACATGTTTTGCTGAACTCGGTGTGTTGTGCTGGTTTTGTAACATGTACTGTTATGAAATCTTAGGATACGGTATTCGCTTTGAGAAGAAGCGCCACAAAACTAGTAGAAAACCAATTAGAGAAATTGGATTGCGGAGCATGATCTGAGTCCCAATTGCCCATATAAAGAATCCACAGTAACTCGGATGTCTCATTATACTGCCAAAAGCAATTATTAACATGTTGTCATTACAATGCACAAACTTTAAATGTGATTATTTCGATATACCTAGTATTCGTCATTTTGGTTTGGAATGCTTCTAATAATTGTAACAGTTAGCGGCGGAGACAGATTGGAATAATTATGGTGTCAATTAACTATCTTTAAAGGTATTTTTGATAAAAATAATCTAAATCGCCATATTTATAAATGAAATTTGCAAATTCAGTGGGGATGTCTATGTGCCTCCACCACGGGTAGCAGTAATAATACCATCCTAACAATGTAATGAACTGGTTAAAGGGATAAAGGTATATAAATCAACAAAGTATATTGCCAAAAGTATAACCTAAACAAAGATCAAGCTTCAAGGTTAACCAGAAAACTTTTATGCAGTAGAAGTTCCAATATATGAGGTACCAGTATAGAACTTAACTAGTGTCTCACAATTCCAATAGTTGAATATCTTGACAAGTTAGACATGAACAGTTTCAAGTTTGACCTAATAACTGCAGTAACAGCACAGCCAAGAAAAAGATGCCACAACTTCATACCTGTAAACTCCATGTGTAATCAGCTGATGCTGTTCCCGATAATAAACTCTAATCAAGTGAGTAAATGAACGACCAGCTGTCACAATTGCAGCCTTTCGAATCACTTCTCCAACTAAAATCATTACAAGGCCACAATTGGAAATGAACCAACGCTCCTTCCATTGCGGGAAGAAAGTTATTTCCACCATATATTCTACCAGTGCAAAACCCATAGCTATAGCATAGTGCTTGCTTACTAGCAAAGCTAAATTAACAACAAAGAAACAAAATAGTTAATTCAAGGCGCAATTCATTACTCGACTGTTATCGCAAAACATATACAACAATAAAAGGACAATCATATGATTATGATTACTTTGTTACATGTAATATCTTATGTCCTAGTTCAAAGGGATCATAATGCTTTTTAAGCACTGAGTGGGTCCAGTTCATTACTTCATTGAGTTCCAAAGAATAATATTAATTGAACAAAAGTTGGTACAGGAACAAATCTTTTTGCAAAATTTGGAGCCAGGCTAGTGGCTTAATTGAAGTTGAAAACTAGCTTCCTGATTGAACAAAATCTGGATATGGACTCAAGCTCAGTAGCAACATTTGAAATTTTGGTCTAATTAAAGCATAGATCAAAACCAATCAGATTTAGGGCTAGGTCGAGATTATTTAAGTTAAACTTAATTGTTGTCCTAATTCAAGCTCGTTGAACCATACCTAATTAATTCAAGAACATAAAAGCATTTTCAGTGGGTGCATAGACTATGCTTACGAAGTTCTCAGCATACGAGTCAGATTTATCAGATTGAAATCAAGAAATCCGTACCAAATAATATTAAGAAAACGAAAACATGTCTTAAAGGGAAAATTACTGACATGAACAGGAGACACTGGAGCGACCATGGAAATAGATGGCAAGGAGGTATTCTGACACATGGAAGAACACTACTGCTCCAACGAACTGTGAAATCTGACGAATTGCAGTGTAGCTCGTCAATGTATCAGCCATTTCCATTCCCATCCTCCCAATCAAATCAATCGTTTCCTTCTCCGTCGGAAGACGAAGAGGGAAATTGAGAGGAGCGAGACCAGGAAACCTCGCTATAATTTTTTATTTATTTTCCTTTTCGTTGCTTTTCTTTTGGATTTATTTCCCCTTCCTTTTTCTACCTGGATTTCCCTTTCCTTCTCCACTAGTGCTCAAAACCTGCAGGAAGAATAGGGCTGTTAACGAGCGAGTTTGGGCAAAAACTCGTGTCCGGCCCGAGTTTGGGAATAAAAGTTCAAAGCTTGACTCGGCTCAGTTTCTACAGCATAAACTCGAGCTCGGCCCGAGCTCGACCATGCTCGATATAGCAAAATGTATTTGCCCAAGATGAGTTCGTTCGGGCTCGATCCAGCAAGATGGGCCTACTCGACTTATAGATTGATTTTCAACTGAGAGGCTTCGTATTGGAAATTTAAAGAATATGAGGGCATGCTAGATTTAGAAAATGTAAATTACAAACTCAAATTCATATACACTCCACTTGTAATACCGACTTCCAATGTGATAAATACTACTTATTTCTCACAATGTTACGTTATGAATATCACACAATTACTAAATTAAAAATCTTAATATTTAAAATATTCATTGACTACTCAAAGATTGACTACACAAGTTGATACTGATAAGAATATTTAACAAAACAAAATACACAACACAGCAAAATCAAATATAAATATTTAACAATAAGAAAACACCACATCTCAAAACTTATTGAACCTTATCAAATAACTCCACTTAATTCACCGAAAACACTGCAAAATTTCATTAAAACAAAAATAATATTAAATTGCAACCTCAAGACATCACTGACATGCTACGTTACCAATATATACATTACTAAACCTAACAGCAAATTCAACGAAAGAAACAACATCTAAATCAGAAGATGAAAATCAAGGACTGATAGAAATACAAATCAATAATTGAAGCAAGGGAAACTAAAGCTAGTTTTTTTAATACTATACTAATTTATATTTAAACCATAGTATGTTTATGATAGCCTTAAACATGGTGTTTGTTCTGCTCTTTTAATTTCAAGTGCTGGGTTTTTGCAAAAATAATATGTTACAAACCTCAAAGGATAGGGTTTTCCATTTGCCACCACATGCCCTCCCAATCTAAAAGAAATACAAATTGTGGAGTAAGTACATTCTGGTACTGAAAAGGTTTTGCAGCAATGAATAGATAATTTAAATACTGGTACTGAACCAGCCCAGACAAGAGAACAGTTTTCAAGTCTTCTGTACTTCTCTGGTATCATTAATCATCTGATCATGACCAGTACCAGATTTTCAAGTCTTCTGCTATTTCTGGTACTTCTCTGGTACGTTCAAAATAAGAGTACCTGGACCCTAATTTTTGTGACCTAAATTTCACTGTATTGAGTTCCTTCATCAAATAAATCTAATCTTTAATTTGCAAAAAGGCGAATTGATTGCATTAGCTAAAAGTTACAGTTCTATATATGGTGCTGACAGAAAAACAAGAGAACACAAATTCTAACCAGAAAATGGAATGCAGCGCCTTTGAAACAAAACCCAACAGTAAAGTGCAAGTAAAAGATTTTAGTATGAATAAAAACAGTAGAAGTTACGATTAATTGACAAGTTCAATCTTGTTATTGACAATGCAAAATAGAGAGATTGAACCGACATGACGAGGCAGAAAGCAGGGATCTGACTTCGACTTGGAAATACACTATCAGCGATTCGGCGGTGTGGAGGTTCGATGTTGAAGAGAGGCGGAGCTCAGGAACTTGAAAATGGCTACTGAAGGAGGCGGAGCTCGGGCTGGAGAAGTCTTGGGCTTTGATCGAGTTTTGTCGAAGAAGCTGAGAATTTCTTGCAGATATAACCTCATAGTTTCATCATATTGGAAGAAACTATAAGGCCCATCAGCCCAGCTCGTCCATTTATTTTGGACCGTAATGGGCTTTGCCAGATTGAATTAATAAGAAGATTACTCTTTGGATCTGGTTTGAAATAAAGCCCAAAACTACAACCTAACCTTTCTTTTATGGGCTTTTCCAGATTGAATTAATAAGAAGATTACTCTTTGGATCTGGTTTGAAATAAAGCCCAAAACTACAACTTAACCTTTCTGTTAGGAAAGGGGAAATAGTGGAGTTTCCTGTAATTGGTACAGTGGTACTAAAATACCCGAGCTCAATATTTTTTTCATGTACTTTTGGGCCGTTCGGAAAGAGTTTTAACTCTGAACATTTTTCGTAAATAGTGTGCATCACATATTTTAGAGAGAAATTTATATACAGATTGGAGCTGTAGCGGTGAAGAACAAGATTGAATGAAGGAGATCTAGAGTTCACGTTTCGTTAGAGGTTACTTTTAAGAGAGATTTTCAAGTTTATTTTTTTATTTATTTGTGGGTGTATGTGTTGTAATCCTACGAACAATGAATAAAAAAAAATTGTTTGGACTTTATACATATTTGTATTTTTAATGACAAAGTTATATTAAATGTGATAGATCATTGCCTTGTTCAAGCGGATCTCTTATAAAAGAAGAGAACAAAAAAGGTGACTATTATAATTTATAAATGATTTTTAAGAGAAGCCACTCTGTAAGCAATTCCTTGGAAAAGCGGCTACCTTAACTGTTCTAACGGCTAAGTTCTTTGTTTGATTGTTTTCATCCTTTTAAAAAGTTGGTCCGACGCATCATCTTTTTCTTTTTACGTTTGTTTTAGGAATCAGCAAAAAGACCTACATGCAAAATCTGGAAACATGGTTTCAAAAAATAAATTCCACTAAAAGTAAAAGATTTAGTTTTCTTTTTACAAATAAAGAAATATTGAAAGAATTCCTAATTAGCAATTACTAATTAGAGACTTTGTATGTGTCCTATATGCATAGTAGTGATTTGACAACGGTCCGGATCAGGCCAGGTCGGTTCAAATCCGTCCGGTCCAACGGGTTGACCAGTCCACGGTAGGGGTGTAAATGGGTCAAATTGGTCGGCTTTCGTATGGATTTTCAACTCGTTAAATTTCATTCGTGTGTTTTCAATCCGTAAACAATCAATCAAAAATAAAACCATCAAATTCATAATTTGTTTAGGTGGTCGGGTTTTGTGGGTTTCGCGGGTTTCACAAAATTCAATATTTCACACAATTTTTTAATGATACAAAAGTAAAAGTAACAATGAAAAATAATTTAAATAACACATAGACGTCAATTTGTACTAAAAGCTGAAATTAAGAAGTTTGACAAAAAAAAAATATACAAACTGACGAAAATCGAATAAAAAACTTTATTACTAGCAGTATAATAGTCTAATTAAATATAAAAAATCGGGTCGGGTTTCATCCACGTTTTATTCTACAATTCATATATCCACATATTACATGTCGGGTTCGGCAAAATAAAAACCATAATCGACCACAAAAAAATCAAAATATGCATATTAGATATCGGGTCGATCTGGTTAGTCGGGTTGGACTTACACCCCTAGTCCACGGTTTGGCTAGTTCAATTGGTTGGTCGGGTCGGGTTTCCACGGGTTCAAATTTTGTAGGCAGGTCGCAACCCGTCTTAGGTCCATGGGTCAGCGAATCGACGGGGTTGAGGCAGGATCGGGACGGGTCGATCTGGGTTGGGTTGATGGATTTTTTTTATTTTTTAAATTCAATGGGTTATTTTCGGATTATTTCTGGGTTGGGAAGGATTTTGCACGAGTTTTGGCAGGTTTCGGTGGGATTGGGACATGTTTTGCACGGGTTGACGGGTCAGGTCGATCCGGACCGGTCCAATTTTGGGATGGATTTAACCCGGGTTTTTTTCAAAAAAATTGGCCGCAACCCGTGTTAGACCTCCGGTTTTTTTGGACGGACTCGCACGAATTTGCCACCGGGTCGAATCGAGGCGATTCGCAGCCGCTGATTTCCCGTGTCGGATCGAGCTCATACGAATTTTGTCAAATCCCTAATACGTAGTATAATAAAAATTGATACTAAATCTCTGGGAGAATACTAAAACCAATTCCAGCCTCGTCACTCTTTTTATCTCTAACACAAATGAGGATAATAATTTTTTAAGATCAGAAGTATTATAATTATATCTTTTAATGGATCGGTATTTTAAATTTCTATTCACAAAAGCAATAAATTTATTTCCTATCTTTGACGATTGGATTTTCATATTTCTACAATTCTACTTTGGCTCCCAAGAGCGAAGTCACGTTACGGCGAGAGTAGAGCATTTTTTATTTCTGAAATTCTTAAAGTTTCTATTATTTACTACACCGAGGAAAAAAATAATTTGGTACAGTAAAATCACTGTAGCGTGCTACAGAAAAAGTTCATAAATCATTATCCAAGTGACCAAGTCCCATTCTATAGACGCATCTCACATATACATCAGTACATCACTGTTCCCGCATGTGAAATTATTTTTTTTTCCCTCTTGCTTTACTTTTGTTTTTTAATAGAACAAGGTGGGACACCATATACCAAGTTCTCGTGCTATTTTACCTTTTTTTCAACTTTTTGACTTTGTTTGTGCTTTTGTAATATTGTTGGCTTAAACTCATGGGAGATGAGGCATAGAAAGAAAAGCAGAACACTTTGCAACATATTTAGACTGATTGAAGGATAGCACTAACTCATATTAGTGTGATATTTCAAATCATGTTGGATGCAGACGAAACCATTTAAAATTTACTTATCTTTTATATATATATATATATATATATTGAGTATGGCTCATGTGAAAACGTTTGCATTTCGGCCGAAATCTAAAAGTTTCACATTAGTCAATTTTTTATGGTCAAAATTTAAATTTAAGTTGCTCAATAAATTATTCACATTAAATCTTATATAGAATCAAATTCGTGATTTTAGAGGTTTTTAGCTATATTTTAAATATTTTTTAAAAATAGTCCTGAAAAGATCATGTTTTTTTAATATTAAACTGGCATGTTTTTAAAAAAATATTTAAAATATAGCTAGAAAGCTCTGAAAATTACGAAATTTGATTTCCTACAAGATTTTGATATGAAAAATTTATTGAGCAGCTTAAATTTAAATTTTGACCATAAAAAATTAGCTAATGTGAAACTATTGCACTTCGACCGAATAATATCACATAAGTGACGATGTTATTATGCATATTTAGTTGAGTTATTATGCACATTACTTGAGTTATTATGCATGTTATTTTTTGTACTGAAATAGTTATGCATTCTATTTGAATTATTATGCACATTATTTTGTTAACATGTATAATAATTTTTCAGTACAGAAATAATATGAAATAACATGCATAATAACTCAAATAATGTGCATAGTAACTCAACTAAATGTGCATAATAACATCAGTATCGATAGTCGGTATGAATATTGGTATCTACGGAACATTATCCTTAATTTTATTAAAGACCGAATTTCATATATAACCTTTCAAATGTTCAAAATTACGTATTTTCGCATTTTTCATAATATCATATTTAACTTTCTAAAACACAAAACTCTCATATTTAACCATTTTATTTTGTATCCCATCAAAATCAACTCTACACAAATAAATTCCCATTTTTCCCTCATATGCAATAAAACAATTGTGTATTCTAACAACTTGTCTTCTAACAGAGTGGAATGTTTTTCCTTCATATAAATTGTCTAATATCATATCTCACTGTACATGTTCGGAACTTATCCAAAAAAGTTTGGATTACATTTTTGTAAGAGTGAACATATGCAATGCAATCTTGTAAATAGGTTGTGCCAGTCCATGAACCATGACGACATGAAGCAGGAACAACTGTTTAGATCTCGACTGACCAGCTATATCCAGAGACGGATGTAGGTACATTTAGAAAGGGGCAAGTGTCTCATCTGAAAAAAAATTATAAATCTTGCTTCCCACGAAAATTCTGAATCTATATCTCATGGAATTTTTTATAAAACATTAATCGAGATTAACAAGAGTGCCAAACTGCCAATCAACTGTTGTTACATGTGCTGATTGGAGTTGGTTGCAGATCATTGAGATTTAGAAGGATTTAATAGAGCAATGGCAAGTGTAGCAGTATATATATATATATAGAGAGAGAGAGAGATACATTATGGTGTAACGCGACCTAAAGCTGGTGTTTTGCGTCGCCAGTTTGGTCCCTCGAATTCGCACCGAGATTTGTGCCATTGGTCAGTGAAGAAATTAACTGCTCCCTTTCTCCATTTCCCCATTTCCCTCCTGTCCGCTAAACCTCTCCAGTTTCCTTCTTTTCTTTTCTAGTTTTCTTCGATAGAACAAGAACAAAGGTCGCCAGGTACACTCCGTCGTACCTCGTCAGCTTTCTCGCGTCTTGGTCTCCTCGCTCCTCTCTCGCCTCTTGGTTTTCTCGCTCCTCTCTCGCATCTTGGTCCTATCGCCCCACTCTCGCCTCTCAAAACCCTAACAACGGGTTTATGGATCGGTGTAGTAAGATCTCAATAGACAATCTGGTTGTATCTTTCTATCTCAATTTCTCATTGAATTTCATCATTTTTGTATGATTGTTATACTCATGTGAACATTTGTTTGGCTGAATTCTGACTTTTCTGATAAACCAGAACTGTGACTTCATATTTTCTGGTATCCCTTTTCATTTGGTAAATGCTAATTAGTTTTTTCTAGTAGCGGATGAGGGAAATTTCACACAGAGATTAATGATAATTAGTATTTTCTGGTATCCCTTTTCTAATAGAGGATAAGGGGAATTTCACACAGAGATTAATACAGTAGCTGCAACTTGATTGATTGTGCCTTCTATGTGTTCAGTATTGATTTTTTTTACTAAGCAAAGAAATGTGTTGTTGAGTAGTATTTATTTAAGAAATATCAAATTTTGAATATAAATTGCTTGATTTTTATCAAATGATCAAATGATATCTTAGGCCATATTTGATAAAAAAATTGGAACTCATATTTCCTCCAAGTTGCTAGTGTGGCTCACCCCAACCTGCCTTGATCTACATAGGCCTTGATCTATAGAGATGTTGGAGATTGACATGAATGTAATTTTTCAAGTTGATTTTATTTTAGTATAGACATAGAACAATTTTGATGTATGATATGTTTTAAGATCGTACTAGGACATATTGTGTGCAGATGTTATTATGGTATGATAGCATGTTGATTTCATGTAATATAACATAAAATTTGAGTGGTTCAAAGAATTTGAAATTATACGATGGAATTGTTGAATTTTGTTGCTTGTTGCTTCTTGTGCATTTAATTATATGCATAATATTTGTTATGAGATGTGTAATTTTATTGTACCATTAAGCAGTCAAGTAATTTACTAATTTGATTGTAATGGAGTACTACTTAGTATAAAGCTATCTTCATTATGTTATATCATTGCTTGCTTTCTTTTTTTCTTCTACCTTTAATCATATAGCTGCAAAGATGGGGTGGTACAAGACATGGTACCATGCTCAAAACTCCCAGCTTCTCGTTGGAGACCTTTTAGTACAACTAAAAAGGACATCAAGCCTAGAAAGCGAAGTCAAAACCTTATTTTCACTCTATAATAAATCAAATAGTAGACAAAGAGCCAAAAATAAGTTTTGTTTAAGCATGAGAATACTGGCATCGCCTTCAGTAGCCAAAAATAAGTTTTGTTTTGTATTGTTATGTAGGAATTGAGAGATGTCAGTTTTTTTATGACTCTGAAGGGAAGAGCTAAAGGCATTAAAAATTTGATGATAGCATTGTTGATACAATATTACAATACTGGCATCGCCTTCATACATTGAAATTACTGTTTTCATTACATATAACATTCAGAAATTAAAAACACTGATCATAAATCAAAATAACTAGCTAATACAATATTGCAATCATAAATAGACAAAATAAACCCCACAAGCATCATCTGTCTTGCAGAAATGCAAATCCTCCGACGAGCTGCGGCTACTATATTCACTGTTGGATTTTTTTTTCATCTCTGCATAAAAGAATCAATACTTAAATTAATCTGATTTGTGTATCAAATTTCATCTATATTCACTATCTGTTTTGATCACTAATCATACTGTTGGATTATGTCAGTTCCACAATTCAGTTTAACAATCAGGTTCAGGTCAAATATATAAGAGCAAAATTCATTTCTAATGTATCAATCAAACGAACACTATACCATTACTTTGTAATATGATTCTGGTTCAATAATCAAGCATACAACATACTTATTTCATCTCCATAATATAAGGACATAGTAACATTATGAGCCAGCATCATCTCAGTGACAAGGTAATTAAGCAGCTTGGTTGCTTATATCAATCAGGACAGATAGCCAAAGCAAATTGTTAATTTCCAATTCTATTTACTGACAGCTAGCCAGCATAATCCATCCAGATTGCACAAATCAGCCAAAAAAATTGCCCAAATCAGCTAGCCAGCATAATCTATTTACTAACAAAAAACAAATTTCCTAATTTGAATCGCCATAATTGCAAAAATTAGCCAACATTTTCAAAAATCAATGACCAAATTTCAGAAATCAGCAAGCAAAATTCAAATGACTGACATAATTGTGTATTGAATTTTACCGGTGAATAATGAAGCTAAAGGGCAATCGAGTTCAAGCCAACACTTCCTTCTCCTTTCCTTTCGAGCAGTGTGCCTCCAAGTCTGCGAGGTTCTCTCTCACGTCGGTCAGGGCCGAAAAGGACGAGATGAAGTCAAGCGGTGGAAAACCCTAGAATTAAAACATTTGAGATTCACCTGTACTCGAGAGAAATTAAACTAAAATTATTGGATTTGAACCGTTGATTTTGTTAGCTCTAGATGACCAATGAAATTAAACTAAAATGTTTCAATATTTTTTATACACATGTATTATGACATATATAAAATATTCAATCAATTAGTTTTGATATTTAAAGTCTTAAAAAATTAATTAATTAATTTTTTAAGTTAATGGGCATGATGAGGCACAAGAAAAGTAGGCATTGGAACCCTCCTCATATATATATATATATATATATATATATATAGCTTCCATGTTTGAATTCAATCTTTTGATAATTATTTGTACATTATTTCAAACAGATTATATGAAATGAGGTAAATTGTTGACCATCTAGAATATGGGACATAAATACAATGTTTGAATTCAAATAAAATTCTGCTTTTTTAGACATAGCTAAAAATATATTTTAAACAACTAACTTGACCTTAATATTTTGTATAGGTAAACTTTTTGTAAGAAAAAATTTAGATATAAAATTATAAATTAATTACCAATAAATATGTAAAATTTTGCAGTAGAGGGATCTAAAGCAAAAAAAAAAGAATAAATAAATAGATAGGAGGACTGACAATGAATAATTTAATATTAGACTTATTTTCTTTTTAATGATTATGCAGACACAGTAAAAAATATTTGAATATGATTATCATTAGATGAGATAAAAAAATTAAGAAGGGAACTAAAGTTTTCACCAAATTTTCTACAATGAATTACTTAATATATGAAATTAAACTTGCATCCGGAGGGTAAAATATGCTTCGCTGTTCTTTTTACACAAAATATACATGGAGAAATTTCACACAAAATCCCGGGTGAAATTGAGACTCGGTCGTGCGGACCGACCCAAGCTTCATTGATACGTGGTGGTATTTATTTTTGTTGTTCTTTTATTAAATAGAAAAGCAAAAAAATGTAAAAAATGTTTTCGTTTTTACATGCACGAAAAAGAACGGCATATAATTTACCATTTTTATTTTTTTTAAGAAAGACAGTAAATTCTCTACCATTTCTTTCATAAAAGTAAGTGTTATTCAATAAACAAAAAACTACTTATAAAAGAATTGGTAATTTTTTTACTTTTCCTAAAGAAATAAATTTCATATCATTCTTTCTAGTGCATGTAAAAACGAAAACAACCTTTTCATTAAAAAAAGCAAAGCTCTTCTATTAATAAAAGCTGTATTGTTTGGGTGTTCTTTGATTTTTTCGTATTAATCATGACTATTAATTAAAAATATCATTATGTTTAATAAATTAATTTATCAAGTGAAAGTATCAAAGAAATGCTCTTATATTTTATTTTTCTTTTGTAGTTAATTAAACTATATGAATAAATGAACTTTGATTAGATGTTTTTAATATATTTTACAATTTATAACTAGTTTTTAAAAAAATCAGTTACTTTATTTGATTTTCACTTAATGATATAATATTCACGTGTTATGTATTTTTTATTCGCCATCATAAATTATGTCTATATACATTATTCATAGACAATAGAACACAAAATAATTATGTTATTCAAAATTTTGTCAATATCTATTAGTTTGTAATTTTATCGTTCTTCATTCAAAGCAAAATCTAACAATTTTCTTGTTTCTTGATTTTTATCGTCAAATATATTCAACATATCTTAGTGAACATTTTATAAAAATACAAAATAATTTAATAAATGTTACAAAAACAATGAGAGACCAGTATCTTCTGAGTGACAACACATCATATAATCTAGGCTTCAATTGTTATGGGTCAATGTGAGATTCAAAATATCCGGTCCAATAACCAAAATTTTTTCTGGTCCAATTAGCAAATTAATTGTACTAAGCTCTTCTCCAATCGTCTCTTCTCTCTCCTTCGTTGATGACAAAACACTCAATTACTTGCAACGCTTCTCTCTGAAAAGAGCGCGAAGTCGAAATAACCGAGTTATCGACGATAGTGATTTTCCCTTCATCGGGACAATGGAGAGGAGATAAATAAACTGTAAAGAAAGATAAACGGACAAATTTGGTATAGTTTCTCCTTCACGTTGTTGTACAATAATACTAGAATTTATCTCTGATTTTAAATAATCGAGTCTATTTATAACTTCTTAATTGATTTTTGAGATGACTGTGCCAATAATTGATTGGTTTATTTCTCTTTATCTTTAATTTGAATTTTGAATACTTCAAATTAAAAGATAAATTAAAATTACTCATTTTTTTTAAAAAAAGAAATAATTTAAGGCTGAAATAGAAAGAGTAGCATCACACACCGTATAGAAGCGCCGCAGACGATCGGATATTCGGATTCCTTCTAAAGTGAATACGGATTGAGCCACACTTTGCATGAACCGGGCTTGGGCCCGAGCCCAGTAGCCCACGTCTCCTTTCCTCCGTCGCTTCCTCCCCTGATTTCTGTTTTCAAATTGGGCCTGACCCGACTCTGACCTGACCGACTATTTCCCTTTTCTGAGTCCGAGCCGCGCCACTCAAACTCGATCCCATCAGCCGCCCCTCTCTCACTCGACCGTCGACCATCGACCATCGACACTCGCACTCTCCGATCAGCATCGGCGATAATGCGATTTCCCGACGAATGGTCGGGACAAGGGAGAGGAGATAAATAAGAAAGAGAACGGATGAGCTTGGTCTAGTTTCCCCCTTCGTCGCGTTGTTGTACAATTGTACTAGGGTTTATCTCTGGTATTAAATAATCGAGCTTTCGTTGTTGAGTTTTGAGATGAATGTGCCAATAATCGGTTGGTTTCTTTCTGTTTCGTTGTGTTGTTTTAGTTTTTTAGTGGGACAATTGCGGTTCGTTTTCGTTAATCATGGAATTGTAGCTGGTGATGCGACTTTCTCCCCCTTTTTGGTTAGGTTCTGTTAACCTTTGTATAATTGTATGTCCTCTGTTGCCTCTTGGTATATATTTGCTAATCGAGTACCCAAATTCATTACACAACAATATTATCTGTTGGTGATTTCCCTTATTTTTGTTGTACGGTTTTCCTTCACTTATATTGATATAATTTCTCGCTATTGTTCTTTTCTCCCTACATTACCTTTTCAAAGTTGCTAAGTATGGTGTAATTCTTACTAGGATGCTAATTTATGAACTTTGATGATTACTTGCTAAATTTTAATTAGCTAACTAGTTTCCTTTTCTTTTCTGGGGTGGTAATTTGTTGAAGATCCATTGCAAGGGGATTTCCCAGAAATAATCGAGGATTATTTGCAATATGGTAACATGAAATGCGTTGCCTTCAACAGCCATGGAACTCTGCTTGCGGGTAACTCCCTTTTGTAGTTTACGTTATCCTTAATTATTTTCGTGGACCGTTCAATTTATACGGAATGTATATATATGATTCACAGTCTTTTGATTTGTATTCAGCACATCAAAACTTGTATATTCTGGCCTCTTATTAGACCAGTCAGGTCTCATGCTAGTAATAACTTTTGGTTCATTAAATGGACTCGAAACTAATCCATGGGTACTTCTGGTTCCATACTTCGACTGCAGGTGACCAGCCCTTGAAAATTAGTATAGTTGTAGTGTTAATTGCTGCTTTATATGCGGTCATATATTCATGTTTGCACTGAATATCCAAGGGCCTGCTTGGATCATGTTAGCTGTGGTAGTTGGAAGCTTTGGTTACTATAGCGCACACAGTATCACAACTTTGGCATGCTTATACTTATTATGCCTAGCATTGAATAGATTGGGCATTGACCTTATCTACTACTAAATCAATGATGGGTTTATGTTTATTGGATTTTGTACGGAAATCCAACGAATTGTACTCGACTATTTTTTCATACTCTTGTTCTCCTTTTCCCCATTGTATGGAGTAAGACACTGATTTTTAAATCAGATTAATCGTGTAAGTCTTTACCTAGCTAAAAATTGCTAATGCCCAAAACTAGTGCCACTTGGGACACGGGTAAATTTCCTGCACTCACATCCTTTTAACTGTTATCCGAAAACCAGTTAAGCTGCTTGGCTTGTTCTTTTTTCTTTTCGTGTTACTGCCACCTCTTATCAGCTGATCGGTATGCTTGGTTTTATTTATAATTAAAGAGGTTGATACACATGAATTACCTTTTGCTTTGATGTGCATCCAGACAAGACAACAGATATGTACCGCATTTAGCCAAATAGCCCCTAAATGAAGAATTTTTAAATTACCTCACTTTTTTGCGTTTAACCGAATGGCCCCTAAATGGAAATTTTTACTTAAGAATCTTTGATGTCGCCTTTTGTGGTCATGAAAATAACCCTTAATAAAAAATAATAAGATTAATAAAATCTTTCCTTTATTAAGCCAGTTGACCTTCCTTTTTTTTTTTAAACCAGCTGGGTGTTCAGATGGGAGCTGCATAATATGGGACTTCGAAACAAGAGGCATCTCCAGGAAACTTCGTGACAGTGCCACCATCTCTCCCATAACTAGCGTGTGCTGGTCAAAGCATGGCCACCGCCTCCTTGTTTCTGCCACTGACAAGTCTCTCACCCTTTGGGATGTCAAAATATGTGAACAAATTGCTCGCATAACCCTTCAGCAAACAGCCTTACATGCCCGCTTGGACCCAGGCCTACTTGAGCCCACCATCTGTCTCGCATGCCCTCTTTCCTCTGCCCCTCTATTGGTTGATATAAGCAACGGTAGTTCAACAGTTTTGCCAGTATCAGTTTCTCAAGAAGGTAATAATTACAATGTTGCTTCCAATCCCCGTAAATTCTCTGATGGGTCAACACCTTTCACCCCAACAGCTGCCACTTTTGACCGGTCTGGTGAGTTGATATGTGTGGGAAATTCAAAGGGTGAGATTCTAATAGTTGGTGCAAAAACTAGCAAGGTCTATGCAATAATTCCAGTACCAGGTGGTGCTGTAATTAAAGACATAGTTTTCAGCGGTAGCGGCCAGTATTTACTGACGAACTCAAATGATCGGGTGATACGCCTCTTTGAGAACCTCCTTCCTCATCATAATACCATAAATGAGCTTGAAACCATTGATTCTTCTGATAACAATATCAACAATATTGTCGAAGAGTCTGACATAGTAGAAAAGTTGAAAACAAGAGGTATGAAATGCATGATATATTTGCGTGATTTTCAAGATGTGGTGACAAAAATACAATGGAAAACACCATGCTTCAGTGGGGATGATGAGTGGATACTTGGTGCCAGTGCTAGTAAAGGGGAGCACAAGTTATATATCTGGGAGCGACTTGGGCACCTTGTGAAGATTCTAGAAGGTCCCAAGGAGGCAATAATTGATATTGTTTGGCACCCTGAGAGGCCAATTGTGGTGTCGGTTTCTGTGACTGGTACTGCATATGTCTGGGCCAAGGATTATGTTGAGAATTGGAGTGCATTTGCACCTGATTTTAAGGAGCTGGAGGAGAATGAGGAGTACATTGAAAGAGAAGATGAGTTTGATATTAATCCAAGAGGAGATGATAAGGTATGCTCATGATCTTGGACTGCAAATTCCATAACTGATTTTGTTTGTATAGAATTTTGTGTTGTTAAACAGATGTTGCAATCACACAGTAGCAGGTTTACTGAAAGAACAAACAATATACGAGCTCACATATTACTTAAAAAAGGTAGTGGCATTAATGTGTGCTGCTATAGGAATCCATAACATAATTCTACGGGCTATTTAAATCATGCATGTGTCGTTGTAATGTGTTAAATCTTCTTTTTGGAGATATTTTTGTTGAAAAAATGTGAATTAATTTTGGTCTAACCATATTAACAATATGAACACAAATTTCTTTCTTCATTTGAAAAAATAACAGAACTAAGCTTGTTTTTTTTTTCGCGGTCAGCCAGGAGCTCGTATGCTGGAAAAAAACATGTTACAACACAATGTTTGAACATGCATTCAGACATAGCGTTCAGGAGCTCTTATTTATCGAATGATATCGTCCAAATTTAACTCCTGAATTGGACGTGAAAAAAACATGCATAGTTCTGTTAAATTTTCAAAAGCAAGGACAAACTTTTAATCATATTGTTTATAGGGTTAGACAAAAAAAACTCCAAAATATTTTAGGATAAAATATCTCGTATTTTTAGCACTTCTCTTTTGAAACTGATTTACTGTAAGACCTGTAAAAAAGGTAGACTACCTTTATTTGGTCAAGCCCTGTCGGGATACCTTTTCTATTATGGCTTTGACCTCTATGGAAAATCTATAATAAGTTTTCCTCGTTATTTCCTTTGTTTTTATTCATTAGTTTGGTTCCACTCTGAGCACTGTGTTTCTATTTTAACGTTCCTTGTTCTTCCATTGGTATTTTTCTTGACCATGCTTCTGATATGTGAAACTGTTAATAGCCTGATATTGCTATTGGCTGGTTGATATCCAACTAAAGGATTAAACTAAGAATTTAACAGTTAAACTGTATTTACCAGTATTGTGGCCTACTATCTAACAAATGTGCTGAGCAAGCTATGATCTGTTATCAAAGCATGCTGCTACCAGCTTAAACAAATTTCTGCAATCATTGCTCAATCCTTGCAAACGATGTATTCTCTTTTTGATGTTTTTGCACAAGTATCTCTGAATAGTGTAGCTTTCCCATATCACCCTCTAGCTAGCAATGATATTGAATGCTGATGGCCAAAAATCTGAGAAACAAGACTCTGAATTTTTTTCCTCTTTTATTACCACATCTAGGAGAAAGAAGTAATCATAGATGAAGATGCAAATGTTGATATTGAGAGTTTTGAGGAGACATCTATAATAAATGCATCAAATGGGTCATATGAAGATTTACGTTATCTGCCTGCGGTGCCATCCCCAGATGCGTCAGAACAGCAGGACAAGTACCCTGCCAGCCCATCCAAGATGGAGGAGAGTAACAATTCTGCTTCCCCTTTTGACATGGATGTGGTTGCTAATGGTCATGCCTCAAGCCCTATGGAAGGTTGACTTTACTGTTATGTATCAGTACGTGCTAGTACATTAACATATCTTTTAGTTTTTCTTGAAACCTTTTTTCTCATGGAATTTTTTGGTGCCTCTTTGTTTGAATAACGCATGCTTGTGTTTGTGGGAGTTAGATTTAGGTTTTGGTTTATGTCTTTTTGGATAAATGGGTTTTAAGCTGGTCTTTTGGAATTCTGTGGTTGGTTTTTATGCAATGTTGTCTTGTTCTGATGGTTTTTTATGATTTATTGCTTAATGGTTAGTACTTCCGTTGGATTACATGGGTTGTACTTTTCCTGTTCTCTGCTCTTTTTTAGTGTATGACTTTTGTCGTCTTCAGAATATTTCCATATTTTGGTAATTAAGTTGTCTTTTTTGCCCTTGATATTCTCTGGGATATGAGACTCACTTCATTCATTCTTTCTTTCCTTTTTATTCTAACAATAAATTTGTCTGTTCTGTGATTTCTTTTTTGCAGTTGGTGATTATTCTTTAGCAGATGAGGATGGCAGCACAAGCAAACGAAAGAGAAAACCATCAGCTAAGGGGATGGAAATGCAAGCTGAGAAAGATAGGAGACCAGTACCAAAGAACCTGAAGCCTTCATCCTCGAATAAAATCTCTAAGCCAAGAACCAAGTACGAGTTTGACTCGGACCAAGATGACGACTTCACAGATGGGTTCGTCTTTTAGTTTATTTCTTAGGTTCTTTAAGACGTAGATAGTGGGACCATTTATCCTGACATGTGGTTGTAGGGGCCTTTTGCTCTTGGCTGATTGTTATTCTTTATCTTGCTCCCAATATGGATTTTTAATTTCAGAATTTGTATTTGTTATTAAGTTAAAGGCCATTTAAGATTTAAAAAAATGCCAAATCATGAAGTATCATGAACCAATTTTACGAAGTACCATTTTACTTTTTTTTCTGACTTCTCATTCATTTCCATTTTACTCTGCTACTGTGTACTTGTTTCGATGTTGATCTAGAACTCAAAAATGGCAGTAGCAGTACAAGTGTAAGATGAAGTTGGCTGTCATCAGGTTTTCCTATTGTGGTCCCAGTTGGCATATTTGAGAATGTGTACGAGCATTTAGAACTACAATTGTACTGTATTCATATTTTAGGCTTTCCATGTCCTAACGGTGCTACAACATTTCTTGAACATTTAGGAGAACATAGAACTGATAGAATAATATAGAATATGATAAATTTAAGATATTAGGTGTTTATTTATTCAATTTATATGTTAGAAATGCACTACAATCAAAATTTTGTGAATAGTCCCATAAATTGACTGGATTGTCTTGCTCAATTTCTCAAGTATTGTACACTATTACAGTCGTTGGAACTCCGCAAAATTTGATTTAATTTCTACCTCCTAGAATTAAAAGGTTTCTTTTATAGAAATGTCAACAGAAGCTAACATAAAATTGAATTCACTGCAATCGGTACCCACAAAATGATTGCAATTACATAGACAATGAGATATTGTGTAGTCATCTGTTATGTCCAAATTGAGAAGAGAACTTCCCGCTAAGCAACAGAAAGTAATCAAAATGACTTCATAGCCAATTTCGACAATAACTGAAAATGCATGCGTTTTTTTCCATCCAACTCGAAGCATTTGGAGAGTAGTGACAGGCTACAAGTTTGATGAACCTAAGAGCCAACAGTAGGAGTGTGTTGTAAATCCAAATACCTACAGCCAAAGCCCAACCTATTCCTTGTACTTGGGCAAATTTCATGTCAGCATAAACAGCTATCAATATTGTGACCTGGAAAAAGATGAAGAGAGCTCACAGTCAACATGAAATATGCAACTTATTTATGAAAAAAAGGATGAAAGTATTTGTTAGATAATGGCTTATATATGAAGTAATTCTATAAAGGAAGAAGGTCTAAACTATCTGTGAAACAGAGAAGGAGCCGATGATTAGTGGGCCAACACGATCCGTTGTGAAAAACACGATAGCCTGGTTAACTGTACTCATTTGGAGGAACAAGGCAGCCCTCATCCCATCATCATCCAGCCTAACATATCTGGCTCCCTGTACATTCTGTCGAAGGACCACAAGTATGATTAACATTCATACAATTCAATTGGGAGAAGATAATTATATGATTTGGTATATAGAGTAATAAGATGATCAACAACATACAGGAAGGAAGCTTGGAATTCTTGAAGCCACAAAGAACATGGTTGTGGCGAGGATTAAATAGCAAACGATACATACACCTGTTACTATCATCTTCTTCACTCCCCATCTCAATTGAGACTTGCCTTGTATCTCTGTGTCTCCAATGAATGCAAATGCTATACCTGAGGCTCAATTAATTAGTACATTTGATCTTAACAACTTAACAACTCAAACAATTGAAAATATTTGATGCACCCCCACATATCCACACACACACAAATGTGCACTCAAGCACACACTTATTTTTGAAAATTCATTGTGACTATCACAAATAAAGAACTGTAAACTCACCATAGTTAAAGACTGCCGTCACCAGCGCCAGGATACAGGAGCAGCTAAATCTCCATATCAGTGAAATCACTAAGACACCAAACTTTTGTAATACAACAACAATATTAATCTTAGTAAAAGAAAGACGTTCATAATTTCATAAAAGCCACCATGAGGTGATTGCATTGCATAATCACTACGAACTCATGATCCCTGAAAAGGGTAACTGTACAATTTTTCAGCACAGGTCTTCCAATCATACCTTGTTTTTTATCTTCTTCTTTTTTCCATGTTGTGATTGATCTGGATGGAGATGTCCTTTCTTTTGTGCTTTATTTCATGAATTTGACTACTAAAATACAAAAAAGGTAAAAGTTTTGAAATAGGTACTTACAACATGGACGGTGGATGAAATGGCAAAAATCTGCGATATAAAGAAGCCACCAATCATCAACATGTTCATGCAGCATGTTTTATGATTCATCAACCAATATTAAGGTAAAAGGAGACTTACGAGGTAGCTTTTCAGTGCTTCAGAAATATCTCGGCTAATTTGGATGGCTCTGACAAGTGGACTCAAACTAGGTTTCGTCATGAGAATATCAGAGAGGCCTCTGGCCTTATCACTGGCATCAGGCCCAGCAATTCCTACATTGCATTCTTCTAAAGCCCAAGTGTCATACATGCCTCCTCCAACCATGGCACATGAGTGATCTTCCATAAGATCATTAACCACATACTTTTTCGAATCTGTACAACAAAAGTGAAGTTAGAAAGTAATATATAATAACAACAACAACAACAAAAACAACAACACTAATAAATAATAATAATAATAATAAAAGATGTTCATGGGATGAGTCAATGAATTTTAACCTGGATAAGCATTGCAAATAGCATTTGCCTTCGACATATCTTCTCTCTTATCCATTTTCTTGAAATCATGTACTGTTCTTTCTAGCATTCCAAACCTCCTACATATCTCCTTTGTGATCGCCTTTTGCCCCCCTAATAATTATACAAAAACGAAAGTATTTGTGTCCGAGTGTATGTTTATGTGTTCTTGATGTGCATAGCGAAAAAAAGTATACAATTTGTTCAAATACCATTTAAGGTATCCGTTTAATTATACAACAACCTGTTAGAATGATGACCTGCAAGCCCATATCAGTGAGCCTGCTAATGGCTTCCACAGTCTTTTCTGAGATCATCTTTAAAAGGCATTAGTGCAATAAGCTTCCAGGCAGGGCCTATTGGTGAAGGTTTATCAGGAAATTCCTGAAATACAAAAAAAATAAGTAATAAGTAAATAACCAAGAAATTTAATTATTTTCCCTTGTAGAAAGAGAAGACAAACCCCATTTAAGCAAGGGCTTTTGTTTTAAGGCGATGTTTCAGAAAATAAAAGAATATATGAAGTTATAAACAAGTTAATTAACCTGTTGTGCAATTGCTAACGCCTGATAGCCATCACGAGCAAGGTCTTCAAGTTTCTCATCTACGTAGTTTTCTATTTCAATTGGTAACTCGCACATTTTCATCACCTGTTCACAAAACAAATAGAAACTTAAAAAAGATGTACCAAGAAGCTCAAAAGGATTGCTAGCACAATTAGATACCGTACGTACCTCATGCGGGTCACCTTTAATTGCATTATAATAGAGACCATCTTTAGCCAGGTATGACCGAGAAGATATTTTATCATAAAAGTCATAGGGACAATATCCTGCTTCCTCCTCTATATCACAATTTGCCTACCATAATCATGGAATATGTTCAACAAGTGTAGTACAAAATAAAAATCAGATATAAGATAAAATTTAACTTATGATGGAGAAGTACCTCCTCAGGGTTAGAGAGCATATCTATAATGGCAACATCAAGGGGTTCCTGATACAAGTTGCATTCTTTGAAGCATGTTCTTGCAGCTATGTGAATGACATCCTCCACTCTTACATCTTTGTGGAGTATGTCAATCTTGCTTGGGTCAAACTTTGGTTCGTTTTGTGTCAGGGTACCCGTCATGTTGAATGAAAATATATCTATTGTTGCCAAATCCTCTAGCCCCACTGTACCCCTGCTAGCAACACCCATCTGACACAGCCTATAGGATCCAATCGCTAACATTAAGAAGAGAACTGCCGGCATTGCAAAAGGAATTGCGCTGATTAAAAAAACAAATAAATGGTTTTGAAGCATCGCCTGAGACCCATGTTTGCTCACCACTGTTGCAACAAGCACGATAAAAGACCCCAATATGATTAGGCCAAAGCAGAACATACCAGCTGACACAACACCCTTTCTCAGTTGCCCGGGTCGCTCAAAATCAATGAGCGAGACATTTATATGTTCAATTGGGATATTGGCTCCTGTGGCAACCACAACAGCTATGCCTTCCCCAAAGAACAAAGATGATCCACAGTACAACATTGATCCGTCATGAATACCTCTGCAATACATGCCGAGCGTTGTTGTAACAGCATTGTCGACAACTAGACGTACATCTGCAGGCACTATATCACCCCATTTAAGGAAGATAACGTCCCCAGGCACTAAATTTTTTGGATCTTCCTCTTTCCATGTACCGTCTCTCAGAACCTAGTAATATTATAAATTAAATAGTTATAAAAAAACTTCTTTCAAATAAAAAGTCATAAGGATGAATAAGACAATGACATAAAAGAAACAAAAGAAAGCTTTGCATCAAAAGATAAATAAGTACTTTTTTTCAGGAATTTTGCTTCGATACACGTTTGTTCATAAGAAAAATACAAAAATTGATTGTTGCCTTCTGATTAAGCAAATACAATATGAAAAAAAACTTAATTTTTCATTTTTTTATTTCTTAGAAAAAAGATAATCAATTAGATTTTAGGGATTGATGGCTTAACACTTGTCAGGTGTTTTATTCACAATTTATATTCCTTATGTTGGTTTCTAAATGAAAGTAACTTCAAAGACACTATTCATTGGCTTTCTAATTGCTAAACTACAACCATTCGCTGGAACAATATAAATCACCCAAAATTATTGAGCTTATAGGATTACTCATTTTAGCAATAAAAAGTATTGATACCTTAGTTTTTGGATTTAATCCTTTGAAAAGAGATCTCATAGCGGTTTCGGCTCTTCTCATCGCGATGAAGCAACTAACGAAGTTGAATAATAGTAACGACGTGATGGCAAGGGCCTGAAACAAGTATAACTTGTTGCCAATCGCCACAAATATGATCAAGGTTGCAAGGGGAGCAAGAAAGCTGATCCAAGAAACTGGGTTGAGCATCATAAGATCCCACTTCATCCATGAACGAACTAGATTCATAAACCTATTGTTTCCAGTGTCCTGTCAGATAAAATTTCAATTATTTCATTGCAGCCCACACTAAAGTAGCAAATATTATTTACTTTTTCAGAAAAAAAATGAAAAGGAAAGAAAAAGCGCAACATATAGATAGAAAGAAAAATTAGAGAACCTCTTCAGGAAGAACAATGATGTTAGGACCATAGATTTTAAGGCGGCGAGCAGCCTCCTCCGAGGACAGCCCTTTTCGTTGATTTGCCCGATCACAATTCATCACATCTTGATCAGAATCGTTACAATCCTCCATTGATCCTCTGCAGCTGCTGAGAAAAGCTACTTAAACCCCAGCACGTATCCTTCACGATCAATCTAGCAGAAACAAATAAATGGTCTTTCTCGACCTTTAACTTTATATGCTTATATGCTATAGTAGACACATCAATTTTGGCGACTCTATATATGGTATCTAGACAGGCGATGTATAAATTTGGTGCCAATTTAAGTTCTATCAGATTCATATTTAGCTGGGAAAAAGTGTTTTGGAGAAACACCAAATTTATTATATTGAAGCACCAACATTACATATATATTAGTAGTAGATACACCGAATTTACCAATTCTATATATGGTAACTACTCTTGTTTTGTATGCTATAATAGAATTGAAGCACCAAAATCTGAAGGATTAAAATCTTTTAGAAGGAGAGAGCGCAGAAAGGAGATGGGAAAGGGGAAGAGGCAGGAAGAAAGAAGAGGAAGAGGCGGGAAGGACAAGGAAAAGGGGGAGAAGAAGGTGATAACTGAGGCACTTGGGATTATCGATCTATTTCCTCGGAATAGCCTTCCTCGCTTGGTGGTTTTCGATCTTGACTTCACGCTCTGGCCATTTTATTCGTAATTGCATCTATTATTTGTTCTTCCTGTTCTTTCTTTCATAATTGCATGGATTATCGATCGATCGATCGATCTCCCCTCTATTCTGTTATTGGAAGAAAATTAATTTATATCTTCGTTTTCGTCAGTGAATCCGTTCCAACGAGAGAAATGGCATCTCTCTACCTAGAAGCCAAAGGTATTATTTGTGCTCTCAAGGAGAAGGGTATCTCTATGGCCATCGCCTCATGTGCATCCAAATCTGCCATTGCTCAGTCACTTCTTGACAGATTTGGGATTCAATCCATGTTTATCGCTCAGGTATCTCCTCTCCTCATAAGCCCTTCAAAATTTGTATATCTCTGCATTAAACATATTTCTAATGCTGGCACCGTGACAGTGTTCTGACTCACTAAGGTTATTAGTTCCTTCCGCTCCTAGTTGTTTCTGCATTTTCAATGGGGGGCTCGTAAATGAGCTCTTCCAATATTTTCTCAACTCTGAACTTGTACGAGTTATTATTGTAGGAACTATTCACCACTTCATGTCATAAACGAGAACATTTTGAAAGGATCAAACGAACTACTGGCTTCTCTTATGGTTCCATGCTTTTCTTTGATGATGACCCCAAAAATATTGATACGGTTTGTGCTTTCCATCTATAGTTATCAACACAAATTGTTTTATCCTCTGACTTCTATATGTACATTATTGTTATATTCTTCACTTTTGTGTTTTTCTTGTCTTTGTTATTCATTTAACCAATCACGACTGCTCCAGATGTGATGCTGACTATGTCTCATCCAGATGTTATACGGTACCAGGATGTATTTAGAAGAAATTTCATTCCATGTTTACTGATTCTAATATTTTATTTTTATATGGTTCCCCTAATGTTTACTGTTATGTTGTAGCCTAGTTGAGGATTGTGTTAATAAATAACTAGGCAGTACGCACTGATGTTTTGATTATCGCTCGAGCATTGAGAAAGGGCAAAACAAACCCGTGTGTACTCGCAGGCTCATCTTGGAAAACATGAGACCTCCACGGTTTAACCTTAAAATATATCTTATGATCCTTCTTCCGCAAAATAGGATAATGTATACCCAAGTGTCCCTTTCTCGCCCTTGTCAAGTTGTCATCTAGATTACATAGCAAAGTAGTAATATTCGGCCTATCACGAGCAATATATGAAAGATGTTGAGTGTATCGACCATTTTCATGTTCTGTAATTTTAAATTTGTTGGAATGGCTCAAGAATAAGGTGTCAAATTGTATCACTGATTTTATTATGTGTGTTTAACCTTTGTTTAATCATCAGGTTTCAAAGATGGGTGTGTCATGTACTCTTGCGAAGAAGGGGATTGATCTTGAAATTTTCAAGCTGGCCTTGGAGAAGTTTACATCCAGTTAAAGTGTCGCCGCATGTGGATAAGTGGAGCACTAGAGTGTGTATTGAACAAAGTACAAATGGTTCTAGTAGGGAAGAATGGTTAATACTTTTTGTGAAAGATATTAGGACTTCTAAGATCACTATAGTCTTCATTTCTTTTTGTTCTTATGTGTCAAATGAATATGGTCTACCACTGATGGCAGATGGCAGAAGGTCAATTCTGTCGTGTGAGGAATGTGAGTTTGAAATTGGGTACAATGCATAAGAGAGATTATGAACTTTTGTCCCATTTCATGCACAAATAGGAGTGAAAAAGAAACTTCAGTTTTTAAAAACATGTCCCCCTTTATTTCTGTGTTGTTGACTGTTCAATTTATATGGTATATATACCGAAATATATATACCATATATCACAAATCCAGTTCTCTCTTTCTCTCTCTCTATATATATATATTGAGGCTACGGTGTATTGCAAAGCACGTGTTTTGCAATTGTGGACCATTAGATCTTTGAATATCACGTTGACACGAATCACAAAACGTGATCCAATGATCCACAATTGCAAAGCATGTGCTTTGCGGAACACCATAGCCTCACTCATATATCTATACTATCTTATAATGCACCTAAAGAATGAAGGTCTCCTTTTATTCATAGTCTTACTTTTTTTATGACGAAAATACCCCTCAAATCAGAAATAACGCTGGCGCATCTCTCGTATTTAGGAAAAACTTGGTTCACTGCACCAAAGAAAGGTAAGCTTTTGGATCACTTACCCGTCCACGTGTACCGGATGTAGCGAAATAAATTAAAAATACAAAAACCGACTTCTCTCCCATTCTCCCGAATCGTCTTCCTTTCCCCGAACTCTTCTCTCTCTGTTGCCGCCGCCCACGAGACATGAAGGTCTCTCCCTCTCTCTCCACGACGGCCTCCTCCTTCAGAGGCAAATCAGATTGAGAAAGCCACCAAAACACAACAGGTGCTAAAAAAAAACTCAGCGTCGACTGCGGCGCCAGGTCGTGTACTGTCGCCACTGCGTCGTCAGGTCGTCAGGCGTGTCGCGTCGCCAGGGCGTCACATCGCCAGCGCGCCGCCGGGACGGAGCAGCGTCCAATCTCATCAAGAAGGCCAAGGTTGATGCGGAGAAGAAAGAACCAGAGAGTTCCAGCAAGAAGGCCAAGGTCGAGGGGTTCTCTCCTCGCGATCTATCACCACCACCGTACCACGCTCCTTTCTTCACTCCGCGGCGCCGCACAAAGGGAAGAGCTGAAGAGAGAGGGAAAAAGAGGAGGCGAGATGCAGATCTTCGTGAAAACCCTTACTGGGAAGACCATCACGCTCGAAGTCGAGAGCAGTGATACCATCGACAATGTCAAGGCTAAAATCCTGACGTGGAATATAAAGGTATGGAATCTTATATTTTTACATAACCTTCAGTAAATTTAATTTGTCTCAAATTCGCTAACAATGCCAGTATTCTCACTTGCATTTAGTCTGACTTAAATTCTTCCTTTACTGTTTTTTAGTTTGCCATCTACATGTTTTAATATTTTTTACTCCTATACCACTTTGTGCCAGACCAACCTCTTATGATCAAAATTTTCTTTATCTTTTGAAGTATTGTAGTAGAGTTTGGATTTGACTGAACTTAAATTCTCAATTGTTTATTTTTGTTTTAGTGTTCTTACAGAAAACAAACAGAAGAGTAATACCAACTGGTATTTAGCTACTGTTTCTATGTGTACTGCAATTCACAAGTGTGCTTAATTTCAGGGAGGAGGTTTTTATCCAAAGAAGCTTAGAGCAATGCTTCTTGGTGTAGAGAAGAAAAGGAAAAAAGAGGAAGAAGAATTCGAGTCCAAATTCACATTACAATCAGAAATTGGTGACAATAGTAAGTCCTTTATATTGCAAAAAGGAAAAAAAAAAACAAAAAAAACAAAAGAGAAACAAAAAAAGAAGGAAGAGAGGATGGAAATAAAATTCTCAATTTTAACTGACTCCAATAAGCATCCTCTTTAATGCAGTGTTCTTTAATTTTGTTAGACCAGTCTCCATGCACGACATGGGACCAGAGGGGATGCTGATCGCCAGCCAAAAGCCTTTTAGAAGTGGTACACCACCAAAGCCTGCAAGCCAGAACCCTTCCAATCCCACCAGCCCAGAAGGTCACAAGCAAATGCATACCCGAACCCTAACCCGAATCTGAACATAAAGCAAGATTTTAAAAATAAGGGGTTGAGTGAAAAGGTGATACAGATGAAGATGAGGAGAGAGATAATGACTCTGGGGACACAATTGGGTATGACTAGCATTATTGTCTCGGCTAGCAAGCAAGAGGAGGAGAAGGATGCAAGCATGTTCAGTCATTACGAGTAGGGTCTGCTTGTCAAAGTGTTGTTGAGGCTAGAGTAGGGTTTGCTTGTCAGTTCTTCCTAATGGGTAATTGAATACTATTAGGAAAAAATGAAGTTGGTCAACCAAACTCGCAAAATCTGGGTAAATTGTGTGATCTTCTTTCCTTCTATTTTTATTTGGCGAAACATATTCAGATGGAGTGGTAGTCTCGAGAAAATTTCAGAGCAAATTTTTCAATCAGATGTCCCCGGTACATAAAATGTTTCAAATTTTTCATAGAAGTAGAAGTCTCGAGGCAGGAAAATTTCAAATTCAAATTTATTTATGTAATGGGGCAATAATCTTCACAGAAACGAACCATCCCTCCCTCCTCCCCCCGACGTCTTGCATCCCCTATCACTCATCGCAAATAAATCTAAGAGATGGCAACAAGAGCCATTATTCATGTCCTGCCATCTCTCAGAAAGCTCATCTGGCCTCTGTATGTCGCCATCTCTCCAAAAGGTTGGTCTCCTTATTTCGAATCTTCACTTGCTTCGTTGTTATCTCTCTTCCTTATTGAGTGCCATTGCTCTGTGGTGAGTGTTGTCGATCGGGGAGTTAGTGCGATCTAAGGGCAACTGAAAGGCATCACTCCTTTACTGGTAAGCTTACAGTCTCCCTTTCCCACCTTACTTGTTTTACTGGTAAGCATGCAGTCTCCCTTTCTCTCTTGTGTATCAGTTGCCAGGTTAGAAACGAGTGTTGTTGATTGGGGAGTCGGTGGGATTGAAGCTGAGGCAGCTAAACAAAAGCAGGTTAATTGATTTTTTGTTCTTTCTTTTTATTTCTTTTTGTCTACATAAAAAGAAGAAACAATAACAAAGTAGGAACATGGGCTACATGCTAAGAATATTTGAATTGCAGGATAAAAATAACAGAATTTTGGAAAGAAACTTTGTTATTTTGGAATTGTAATATGCATCAGCTCAATAATCAACATGTTACTGCATGGTCCACGATAAGAATAAAATGATTTTGCAAAAATCATGTGATTGAAATAAATTTTAAGTTTTAATTAGAGATAGGAGGTGTTGAGAGCATAGCAACAGATATACTAGCAATGTGTGCCTTTGATGAAGATCAAGCCCGCAGAAGATTACGGAAAAAGGTATTTTTAGTAATGAAAGTTGAATTTTGTTTTAATAAGATAGTTGAATTATGTTTATAAACCTGTACATATATCCCCTATCCATAATGTTTAGCAATTTTCTTTTTCTCCTTTTACTTGTTGGTCCAGTTTTTGTTTTACCCAGTACAATGTGAGTTATCCTTGACATTTTATTTATTATGTATGGTTTCAGATATATGTAGTCGATTCACTGGATAGAGAGAGAATTGGAGATGCTAAACAGTAATCACTATGTTCTAAGAACTCAAACTGGTAAGGTGCTTGCTCTAGCGAGTTCGATTACTTGTTCTGTTTTTTTTCTCTTTGTAATTACTATAATTTTGTGGGGTGTGCTTTGAACTTTTAGAAGCAGTTGGGACAGTTCTGCAAGAGAACAACAAACTATGGGCGTGTTTGGATCACAAAAAATAGCACTAACCATGGATAAGGGTTGCTATCCACACAAAAATGTGATCCAAACATGATTTAGTAAGTTGTGAGTAGTGTTGGTTAGTGCTATTTTGCTAATCCAACAAAATGGTAGGATTAGCAAATTAGCACATGTCATGGTTAGCAAAATTATTATTTTATTACATTGTAATCATCATCTTGATATTATTATTATTTAATATTATTATTATTATTTTAATTGTCAATATTTTATTATTATTATTATTATTATTGTCATTGTTATTTTATTAGTATTATTATAATTGTCATTATTATTATTATTATTTCTTTTAATATTATTGTAATTATCATTATTTTATTATTATTATAATTATCATTATTATTATTTTATTATTATTATTATTTTAATAGTCATTATTTTATTATTATTGTCATTATTATTTTATTAGTATTATTATAATTATAATTATAATTGTCATTATTATTATTTTTATTATTATTATTGTAATTATCATTATTTTATTATAATTATTATAATTGTCATTAATATTATTTTATTATTATTATTATTATAATTGTCATTAATATTATTTTATTATTATTATTATTATTGTCATTATTATTTTATTAGTATTATTATAATTGTCATTATTATTATTTTTATTATTATTATTGTAATTATCATTATTTTATTATTATTATAATTGTCATTAATATTATTTTATTATTATTATTATTATTGTCATTATTATTTTATTAGTATTATTATAATTGTCATTATTATTATTTTTATTATTATTATTGTAATTATCATTATTTTATTATTATTATTATTTTAATTGTCATTATTATATTATTAGTATTATTATAATTGTCATTATTATTATTTTTATTATTGTAATTATCATTATTTTATTATTATTATAATATTATAATTGTCATTATTATTATTTTATTTTTATTATGATTATTTTAATTGTCATTATTTTATTATTATTATTGTCATTATTATTTTATTAGTATTATTATAATTGTCATTATTATTATTTTTATTATTATTATTATTATTATAATTATCATTATTTTATTATTTTACTATTTTATTATTATTATTATTATTTTATTATTATTGTTGTAATTATCATTATTTTATTATTATTATCATTTATTATTATTGTATTATTATATATTATAAATTGATATCAATATTTTATTATTTTATTATTATTATCGTTAAAAAACTAAAATAATTTATTATTTATTAACTCACTATCACTACTCCAAATGTGCAATCCAAACAACATTTTCACTAACCTAGATAGCACAAAATTAGCACTATTTTTGCACTAACCTAGATAGCAAAAAATAACCACTATTTCAACCACTAATCTAGATAGCACTATTTTTACACTAACCATGACATGATCCAAACGCACCCTATATGATCTCCTTGGTAAACAAGCTCCAAAATGTCACAGTGGCATAAAAATTTGGTTGGTCTGTTTCTTTATTGTTCAAATTAGATTGCTTGAGACAATATTTGTAATTGAATTGTAAATATCTCATTTAGTTTAATTTGAGATAATGTCTTATGGGGAAGAATATTATATATACGTAGTGCAATACAACACTTCATTGTGAAATGTTTTTATTTCTTAAATTTCCAATATATATTTATCAGAATAGCAATTTGATTTAACTTCTAAGTCAAAATCCTAGAATTTCCAATTTACGAAGTTATGTTGTTTACAAAAGAAGATGGTGAAAAGAAAGTTATTCTTAAAGAGATATCGCCAGCCTTTTTACAGAAAGTATGTCTTTCTTGTTACTTAATGTTCCTTAGTATCATTCACAGGAGGTAATGCTCATATTTTCACTTTATATGGATGAGACATGAACCGTAATGAACTTCTACCCTTTTATGAGGTGCTTGGAGGTGAACAACAAGGCATTGGAATATTTAATCAAGTTGAAGGAGGCTAATTTTATTTGAGTTGTTAATCTGTCGTACATCAGGTACAAGGTCATGTCACAATTTTAACACAAACCTATTAACCATAATCTTATTGTTTGTAATTTACTTTATCATCATTTATTTATTTTGATTATTATTGAGCTCCAATTATCATCTTTATTATTTTACTTTTTGGTAAACATAATGATAAAACATTTGGTTCGTGATTGTTGTCATTGTTTCAGGAGCAGCAATCATAATTCAAAATGGAAACTTTCTGGTAAAAAATATCCAGTTCTTTTTTGTATCGAATCTGAGTGAGCTTTGGGTAACCATTCAAATAGTTTTTATTACCACATTAAGTGTTTATGTCGTTTTTCAATTGTTTTTGCTAACAAAAGTTTAGTATCAAGTTGTATTTTTTTGTTGTCGTTTATCCATTGAACAGGAACAAGCATTATATTGGACCGAATTTAAATTTTGCAATTCTTTCTGACTGGACATCTACTCCATTTGTATCTTTAAAATCTTTCTTTTCCTTCTGCAAATATCTTACCAGATATAGTAATGACCAAATCGGTACTGCATCTTTTATTGGAATGTACCAAGATGTCATACAAACCAGTAACAGAAAATGTACTTCTTTTTTTATTTACTATTTTTTTATTTAGTAGTTCTGAAATTTAAAATTTTGTAAACTTGTAAAGAAGTACATTTTCTTAGAAAACTATATCTGCATTACCAAATAGGTACCAACTTGAACAATTGATTAGGTTGTTTTGACAAGTTTCATATCTGTCACAAAACTGACAAAATTGTAGTTATTCCACTGATATAGCCGGCCAGCTCCTAGACCAACCCATATGACAAATCAAGTTGATGTTGTTAAAAGTAGCTCGCCTCATCTGAGCGCGATGTCATGGGAGAGGTTGTTACTTGTAGTAACTATGCTATTCATTTGATTTCTTTGGTGATAGTTTTTTCATTGGTATAGGTACAGATTCTTCATATTCAGACATAGTTGCAAATACGGATGCACATATACATATAGTTGTTCACTCTTGTACTATAGAATAAGGAAAGTGCACCTAGGAGGCGTTGGATTTTCATTTTTTAGATTAGTAGTGTTCATTCATCCTGTATAGTTTCTTTCATTGGTCCCTATAGGCTGTTGCCCCAGAGGTGCTTGGATGTACAATCTGGTATATAGCAGTAAATAATTTATTGGTATATTTATTTTTGATGATTAATTTACTTATAGATCATTTATGTTGAGTTGCTCTCATATCAATTGTTGCTATTAGTCAAAATAACATGCTGTAAATAGCGCTATCAAAGCTAATTCATAATGTTTATTTTAACTATCAAAGATGACTTTTGTCCAAACTATTATTAGTCGTCTGCTAATTCACAACGTTTATTTTGACAGAGCTAATAATTTACTATCAAATAAAGAAAATACGAAATGATAAAATCGGAAAAAAAATTGATAAGTCTAAAAAATGAAAAATGGGAGTCAATGAGATAGAAACATCGCAGAAAAACTATTATTAATTGTTCAACTGTTCTATAAATGGAAGTCATTGCACCGAGTAATCCTAATACATTTTTTCTCATTTTAGACTGCTTTTACGATTACTAGACTCCATTCTCCACTACTGCAGGTTCTTTTTTTTTAAATGCACTTTTTCATTTGGAAATGTGTATTTAATTACCGTTATCAACTTTAGTATAGATTAATCCACGAACAAAGAGAGGTAAAGAGATAGATAGAAAGAGCAGATGTCAAACGGATAAAAATTTACATGTACTAAAATATTAGTTAGATGGGCGCCATTATAGTTTAATCTATACTATATTATAAAGCATGTAAGAAATAGACCTCTTCATTGTGTTCAACATTATTTTCCAAAATACCCTTGCATGTACACGCACAAGAGAGATAAATTCTTAGCAAAATGCAATTCTAATTCTGAAAAATGGGAGTCGACCTACCTCATGCGTCTTGCGTCATCACGCATGCCTCATGCGGCTTGCAGCGTCTTGCGGCTTGCACCATCTTGTGTCATGCGTCATGCGGCTTGCAGCGTCTTGCGTCATGCGTCATGCGGCTTGCAGCGTCTTGCGTCATGCGTCATGCGGCTTACAGCGGCTTGCGTCATGACGCATGCCTCATGCGACTTGCAGCGTCTTACGTCATGCGGCTTGCAACGTCTTGCGTCATGCGTCATGCGGCTTGCAGCGACTTCCGTCTTGTGTCACGTGTCATGCCTCATGCGTCATGCATCATGCGTCTTGCGTCATGTGTCATGCAACTTGCAGGGCTTGTGTCATGTGTCATGCGTCATGCATCATGCGACATGCGTAATCCGTCATGCGTCATGCGTCATGCGTCCTGCGTCATGCGTCATGCGTCTTGCGTCTTCATATTGTGAGTGTTTTTTTAATTATACATTTTTCAGCGAAAAAATAGATATTACGTGGCTCTGCTTTCATGATTTTTTTTTATTCATGCAGGCAAGATCATTGGAATCCATGATTTCCAAGACGATATTGTCAACAAAAAATGGGTATGTTGGCGATATTAATAACAAGATGATCGATAGGTTCCCTGGAAAGGAACACATATACTACAGTTTTGACTCTGCTGAGGATGACTACAATAACAACTACCCGACATAATTCTTGAACTCTTTGATGCTTGGTGGTCTACCGCCTCATTTGTTGAAGTTGAAACTAAGATGTCTGATCATACTTTTGCGCAACATCGACCCTGCAAATGGACTATGCAATGGTACAAGATTGGTTTGAAGAGCATTCCAAATAAATGTGATAGACGCAGAAATAGCAATTGGTGAACATGCTGGAAAGAAAGTGTTATTGTCTAGGATTCCACTCTGTCCATCGGATAATGATATGTTCCCATTCAAGATGAAGAGAAAGCAGTTCCCGATCTGTCTTCGCTTTGCAATGACGATAAATAAAGCTCAAGGACAAACGATTTCGCATGTTGGCGTCTATCTACATGAACCAGTATTCTCACACGGACAACTATACATGGCGTTATCAAGAGGGACATCCCGTAGGAATACAAAAGTTTTGATTAGGCCTGTTAGTAAAGTAATGCAACCAGGAGTTTACACGTCTAATGTAGTGTACCAGGAGGTTCTACAAGATGACTAATGCTGGTAAAGTATAACATGCTCTCTTTCTTATGAAGTGTTTCATTTCTTAGCATATGTGCCTCTAGCATTTTACTCTTTAGTTTTTCGTATGTTAGTATCTTTGAAGCAGACTAAATAATTAAACCATGTGATAATTCTGATTGTGATACTTTATTTGTTTTTTTGGATTATACTTGTGTGTTATTTCATAAGTTGTCTGGATCAGTTTCTTTCTTATATTTATGTTGACAACAAATCGGTGATACCTAGAGAATCATTGTCCAAGTGAAATTGTTGTGCAGTGCATGTATATGTTATATTGTTATGTAGTTCAAAGATAAATACGTGCGAAAAATTATAAAAGCACTTCTCCAATCGTTTATTTCTAATACAACTAATTGATTAAATTGAATATGCGTAATAATTTATAAAAATGTGATACACGCAAAAATAATATTTGATCAACACGCAATTTACATGATTTTTTTTCTTTCGTAATGTCTCCCGTTGCTTGGCACGGGTACGATTACTAGTATATATATATATATATATATATATATATATATATATATATATATGATTTCACAGTCTTTTGGTTTGTATTCAGCACATCAAGACTTGTATATTCTGGCCTCTTATTAGACCAGTCAGGTCTCATGCTAGTAATAACTTTTGGTTCATTAAATGGAGTCGAAACTTATCCATGGGTACTTCCGGTTCCATACTTGGAGTGCAGGTGACCAGCCCTTGAAAATTAGTATAGTTGTAGTGTTAATTGCTGCGTTACATGAGGATGAGGTCATATATTGGCGTTTGCACTGAGTATCCAAGGGGCTGCTTGGATCATGTTACTGTGGTAGCTGGAAGCTTCAGTTACTATAGCATACACAATATCACAACTTTGGCATGCTTATACTAATATGATATGCCTAGCATTGAATAGATTGGGCGTTGACCTTATCTACTACTAAATCAATGATGGGTTTATGTTTATTGGATTTTGTACCCGAAATATCAATCATTCAGTATTTTTTTTTTTTGATGAAAATCATTCAGTATTTTCAATGTTGTGCACTTGTGCTACGGTCTGGTTAATTATTGAATATCAATCATTCAGTAGTTGACTAAATTTGAGAAGAAACTGAAATAGTTTTCGGCTTTGACACGTTGTTTCCAAATTAGTAAGAAAGAACTTTGGGCTTTGAAACATTGTGTGAATGGGTTGAAAAAGACGAGCATTATCCGCACTTTGGGCTTTGAAACATTGTGTGAATGGGTTCAAAAAGACGACCATTATCTGCAATTGACTGGGATGTAAACAGATTGAATACAGATGAATAATTATTTTATTGTATTATTATTTGTTATATTTTTTAGATATATATATATATATATAGAGAGAGAGAGAGAAATGCTATGGTGCATCATGATGCCAAAAGAATTATGGCACTAGAAAACTGAACCATTAGATGAGTAACCCCTGCTTTAAGATTCGTACTTTTTGAAGTGCTATATATGACAAATTCTGAAATGTGGACCTAGAAAACTTGAAAACTGAAAGTCAGTATACCAGCTAAACCAGATTTCCTGAGAGATTAATCTAGTTAAACTTTCGAACAAATACTCAAGAAATTTTTAAATATTTTTACGAGATACCGGAGCCGAGTCTCAGCCGAGTTAGAAACTTCTTATGAACGACTGACGTAATACCGCTAGAAGTTCAATCTATCTAGAAGCTCTAAAGGCAACCGAGACGATTGAAGAACCCGCAAGCAGCTTTCTGAAACCAGCCGAATTTGCGAAAGGAGCCACAACAGCATTGATCAAGCAGAACAATACAATAATCCAGCTGCTGATCAAAATCAAGGAAGATCTCGAAGACTGCAGAATCGCAATCAGGAGACTAGAGGCGGCGAAAACCAAAGTCCATGAAACAAAAGATCTTACACAATCTATAAACGAACTCCAAAAGGGCTTACATAAACTTAGCCTTGGAGAACCCAGTGAGAAAAAGATCAAGAAGCCAACCGGCCAGTTCTTTGTGTTTAAAAATCCAAAAGAAATATTTGACTCAGTCAAAAACAAAAAATGAGTCAAACAAGAACTGAAACGGTGAGTAGACCAAGCATATCTGGTAGAGAAAATAGCCAAAACCCTACAATCGAAGACCAGATAAGAGGCTACATGTTAGGAAGCCGCATAGCGTTTGAGGCGCAGAGAAGAATGCCAGGAAGAAGGCATTACAGAAGAAGTCTGGAGTCCCAACTAAATCCAGACGTTGAGCTTAACCATTCACAGTACAGAAGGGCTCAACAAGTTCCAGCTGAGACCTTATACCAGGCTGGATGGTCTGAACGAAATCATCGAGTATACCAACACTACTCAGATGAAAGAGTATTAGTTACAGATGGAGCTCAGGTGGAGCTACCATTTATCTCGCAACAAAGCTACAACCAGTTGGTACAAGAAGGGTTGCAGCATCTGCATATAGGTCTTGTGATGATAAGACTATATGCACTCCACAAGAGAAACGCTGGGGTAAACGCCCTAGTAGTTTTAAGAGACACAAGATGGTCGGATGATCGGGCCATAATCAGTTCTATGGAGATAGACCTGACAGGTGGTACGCAACTAGCATATACAGCGCCAGACATGACCTTAAGTGTTCATGATTTCAACAACCACATCCAAGTCGTTATACAGACTCATGGCTACGATGGTTGGCAAGGAGGGGAGAGTAATTTACTACTCTCAAGATCGTTGATAGGAAGGCTATCAAATACCAGCCACACAAACTTCAGATACAATGTGGAAAGAGTGGCAGAACACCTGGCAAGTAGAGGGATTCGAGCAATTCCAGGCCAGATGAGGTCAACTGAGGAGCTAAGAGGCAGGCAATGGATAATACGGCCAGCAACAGCACCAGTCGTACAGAATCCTCAGACAGCAAGGATAAGGACCAGAACTGATGGGTCCTTAGCAGTAAGATTTGGCGGATATTCATCAACCGCGCCACCAGAAGAGGTAATAACGGGCCAAGCTGATGAAGAGGTCCTAGGTGAAGAATTAGTCCTAATGATGTTCTGTGACTGGCACGAGTCACAAGATGAAGAAGATGATGATGATGAGCTCGGGATGTTGCAATTATTGGCAGCATTACCAAGAGAGAAACAGTCGGCAGAAGAAGATGACGGACCAGTCTGGGATAAATACAACGATTCCAGTGATGAAGAATGGGTAAACCCATTCTCTCAGAAGGATGGTAAGGAGGAGGCTGAAACCGTTCTGGCAGCAATGGAATACCCGTTGCTCAAAAGCCTAGATTCAAAAATTGAAACAATCCTTTCAACCCAATCCACAGCAACTGAACCTAGTAGACCGCGAGAGCCAATGATGGGACCCCCAATGTACCCACCAGGGAGTCTCAGACAAAACCAACAACAACTTGATGTCCCAGAGATAAGAGCCAGAGTTAATAGATTCAAAGGAGGGTTTGCACAACAAAGCAACAAAAGATTCAACCTTCCTTCAGCGCAAGCGAACCAAGGCGGTATGCTCGTATTGCCTGAGGATATAGGGCAGTACAGTGATGTGATCTCCAGGTGGGAGTCAATCACCCTAAACCTTGTTAACGAAAGAAACTGGGCTGATAATAAAAGCAATGTTATATACATAGAAAACCTGTTGGGAGAGATAGAGAAGAAGACATGGATCTAGTGGCGAATGACATATCCACAGGAGTACGAAGAACTGGTGAACATTGCCGATGATCCTCAAAATGTCATCTCCCAAGTCAGAAGAATAATCTTACTCGAAGATCCATATCAAGGTTCAACGGTAGAACAAGATCAAGCATACAATGATCTCGAGAGATTATCATGCAACAACATGAAGGACCTATTCGACTACATGAATGATTACAAGGTCCTAGCAGCAAAGTCAGGACGCATGTATCAGTCCTGAGCTCTCTGAGAAGTTTTTCAGAAAAATGCCCCCTCTAATCGGAAAAGAATTAGAAAGAGCGTACATGGAGAAGTACCCGGGGAGCACTGTCGGAGTACTGCCAAGGATCAACTTTTCATACCAGTACCTGGCAGAATCATGCAAGAAAGCAGCGCTACAAAGAAGTTTGAAAGATCTATCTTTTTGTAGCAAAATCCCAATTCCAGGTTACTACCAGAAGAATAAGAAATATGAGATTAGAAAAGCAAAAACCTATTGCGGAAAACCACATGAATCTCACATAAGAGTATTCAAGAGAAAGAACGCGGACAAGGTGAGAAAGTGTAAATGCTTTATTTGCGGTGAAGAAGGTCACTTCGCCAGAGGCTGCAGAAGAAAACAAGGTAACATTGCAAGAGCTGCAATTGTTGAGAACCTTGACCTAGATGATGACTGGGATATCTTGTCTGTTGACCAAAACGAACCGGATAGTGACGCTATATGCTCACTTTCGGAGGGTGAGGTTGGCAATGCAAGGACAGTTATCATGGAACTTGGAGACACACCGTTTGAATCAATCTTTATGCTCCAAGAAGAAACGCCATCATGGCGAAAGCAACCAAACCTGCCTACTGAAATGAGGAATTGTGAACATTCATGGGAGGATAATGGTGAAATACCACGAGGTTGCGAGAGATGTAACTGCTGTTCAGAGACAACAAACAGCAAAATGAGGGCGCACTGTGCAAAATGCAAGATGACTGTGTGTCCCATGTGTTCAAGGTTTGTGTTAGGAAGAAAAATCATGATAAAAACACAAAACCTAAGTCCTTATGATAGCAAGGATGAGCTTATCAATGAGCTTTTAAGCTATATCCAGTATCTCCTAGCCGAAAACGCAAGATTGAAGGATCAATTGTGGGAAAATGAGCTAGTAGCAGATATGGCCAAGCTAGATATCAAAGGCAAGCGTAAGGTGGTGGGAGAAGAAGTAGAAGTCGATTCAGACGATAGTGATGAATCCCCACCAAATGTTGCATTTCCCAAGAAGGCCAATCCAAACCAGAACCTTATAATAAAAGAGATGGCCAATAAACTCTCTGATGACGAGATAAATACTGCAATCCCAGATCCTAGAAAAGGAAGAAGGGTAATCAATAGGTTGTACAACATTGAACTGCAGATGGAAATACCAGGGGTAAATCCTTTTAAAATTCAGGCGATATTAGATACAGGCGCTACGGTGTGCTGTGTAAACCAAGAATTTATACCCCCTGAGGCCTTGGAGCCAAGTTTATACCCTATACGGATAAATGGGGTAAACTCTCAGCAAATCGCAAACTTGAAACTGAAGAATGGGCAGATGTCTATTGAAGACAACAAATTCAGAATCCCATTTACATATGCATTCTCGATGGGCAAGGAAGGAGGTGTCCAAATGCTAATCGGATGCAATTTCATCAGGGCAATGCAAGGTGGACTGAGAATTGAAGGGAAAATGGTGACATTTTACAAAAATGTAACAACAATAACCACCAGGGCAGATGCTGAGATCATTTCTCGGGCAGCAGTAGAAGAACTTGACCTATCTGAGCTTGAATACATAGAGGTCAAAGAAGCCGTTGCCTATAACTGTGGTGATGAGTCACCATGGTTCAAGAATAAATTAAGAGACCTGCTAAGAAGACTGAAGGAGCAGGGCTATATTGGAGATGACCCGGTTAAACACTGGGCGAAAAATCAAGTAACATGCAAATTGGATATCATAAACCCAGATATCACAATACAAGACAAGCCCTTAAAGCATGTTACCCCGGCCATGAAGGAACAGTTTAACAGGCATGTGCAAGCGTTACTGAAGATTGGAGTAATCCAACCTAGCACAAGCAGGCATAGAACCATGGCCATAATGGTAAATTCGGGTACAACCATAGACCCGGTTACAAAGAAAGAAGTCAAAGGGAATGAGCGGATGGTCTTTAATTACCGCACCCTCAATGACAACACACACAAGGACCAGTACAGTCTACCAGACATCAACACTATCCTGAAGAAAATTGGCAATAGCAAGATATTATCGAAATTCGACCTAAAAAGCGGATTTCATCAAGTTGCCATGGATCCAGAGTCAATACCCTGGACGGCATTTGTGGTACCTGGAGGACTCTATGAATGGCTAGTCATGCCATTTGGCCTGAAAAATGCACCAGCGGTATTTCAAAGGAAGATGGACAACTGCTTTAGAGGTACAGAGGATTTTATAGCAGTTTACATTGATGATATCCTCATTTTCTCAGAAACAGAAGAACAACACGCAACACATCTGAGTAAAATGTTGGAGATATGTGAAAAATGAGGACTGGTGCTATCTCCTACTAAGATGAAAATCGCGGTAAAGGAGATTGAATTTCTTGGGGCAGTAATCTGTGAGAGTAAGATCAAACTTCAGCCCCATATAATCAAGAAAATAGTTCAGTTTGACAACGAAAAGATGAAGGAGAAAGCTGGGCTCAGATCCTGGCTGGGAATACTGAACTATGCGAGAAGCTACATTCCTAATCTGGGAACTCTCCTTGGGCCATTATACTCCAAAACAAGCCCTCATGGAGACAAGAGGCTAAAACCCTCTGATTATCAGCTCATCAGCAAGATAAAAGAGCTGGTACAAAATCTTCTTGATCTCGAATTACCACCTCCTGAATCCTATATTGTTCTTGAAACAGATGGGTGTATGGAAGGATGGGGCTGTGTTTGTAAGTGGAAGAAGAAGAAGAATGATCCCAGAAACACAGAACGGGTTTGTGCTTATGCCAGTGGGAAATTCCCGGTAATAAAATCGACAATAGACGCTGAAATCCATGCATATATGGAGACGATGAAAGCTCTCAAGATCCACTATCTTGATCAACAAGAAATAACTCTTAGAACAGACTGTCAAGCTATCATCAGCTTCTACAACAAGTCAGCATAGAACAAACCATCCAGAGTCAGATGGATTAACTTTGTTGATTTTATAACTGTTACAGGGGTACAAGTCAATTTTGAGCATATTGATGGCAAACTAAACGTACTCGCTGATGCTTTGTCAAGGCTAACTGCTAACATGGTGTACACCAGGAGCAGTGAAATAACTGATGCGTTCCTATTAAGCCTTGAAGAAGTAATTGATGAAGTTACTCAGGCACCAAATGAGGAGATTTTCATTAATCTGTGCCAATTAATGGAAAAGGTTTCTTTTATGTTGGAAATAAATTAAAAGAGATTGGATGCGGAAGTGGTGGACCGCTGAAACAAATAACCACATTTATCTAATAAGTGTGTTATCTTATTTTTAATTTTTACAGGTATGGAAGGCTTAAGAAGGATTATTATTAGCAGCAAGCCCAATAATGTTAAGCGAGCTTTCTTTGAAGCAGAAAGATGAGAAAACTTATGTGGGCAAAATGCACAGCTCACAAGGTATTCCCAAACCACTGAAGATACATTTGTTCAATATCCACGAAGCATTGAAGAAGAAGGGGCTATGACAGCCAGGTTGTCAGAATTATACAAAGACCAAGCTTACAAAGCATGCACTCAAGTAGAAATTCTCATAGCAATGAAATACTTGCAAAAGACAAGACTTGAGGCAATGGCAACTAATGACAATTGGGCCAGGGATGCTCTAGGCATTGTGGATACCAGCATAAGGGCATTGATTGACTGCCATGATATCCTATTGAATAATTATACTAGCTTCCATTATTAAGGACCAGCTTGGTGGGGTTCTACGAATAACCACTAGCTTTTTAGAAAGTATACTTTTCTGGATGCCTCCTTAGTGTGCTGGAGCATCTGCTTTATGAGTGGAGTTTTACTTTATTCTTTTATAGATGTCGTCTAGTGTGCCGACGCATCTTTTTCTTTGAGTGGAAGACACGAGTAAGTGGAAACCTCTTTATTCGCATGACGATGGGGCCCAATGAGCACCCGATGCAATAATAGAGATTCTCTTCTCAAGTCTATATATTGTAACATCTTATGAAGTTGCAAGCACATCAGAAATCATCTTAGAGCTTACTTCTTCCAGTTAAATAAAATCAAGTTTCCAGTTTCTAAATTTCTCTATCTCTAAGTCTCAAGTTTCCAGTACACAATTTGTCCGAGAGCTTGAGCCGATCAGACTTCCGCGCTATTTCCGTTTGGTATCAGAGCGACGTTTATTACTCTTGACTTCTGGTTAGTAATGGCTTTCTAAATTCTTTCATAATTTCTAGGAAAACAGGGAGGGAACGGTCATATAGGAATGACGAAAGGGGTAAATTAAACCTGAAAAGCTTGAAGTTTGGGAGATGTGTACTTAGTATAGGCGATAAAGGGGGAAAAGTACCCAGAAGGGGGAATAGTACCATTACGTTCGTAATATTAAGAAGGCACCCAAATGAATGGCTAGAAAGTTTTAAATCAAACGGTTAAGAAGAGTCTAATTCCAAAAGAGCCTTGGCACTATAGTGCACGATAGCCTATCCCTATATATATATATATATATATATATATATATATATATATATATATATATATAAATAGTCTCAAATACGAATATATATATAAATAGTCTCAGATATGAATACTGATCGAATATCAGATACATATAGAATATCCGGCTGATATAGATACAAATAGTAATATAATTTGAATAATAAAAAAACTCTAAATTTGTTATGTGTTTATTCAAATGCATCAATAAATTATAAAAAATATGAGACATGAATACAAACTAGATCTAAAATTAATTAGATTTGTAATCTATATACAAAATCTAATAAAACATATATAATAGATATTTTTTGTTGTAAATTCGGATACAATCGGAGAATATTTGCCATGGATACCTTCGGATAATTTCGAATACTATTAGATAATAGTCAAACGATCGAATAATGATAGATGATAGTCAAATTATATTCTTATTCGTTATAATTTTTCGAATACAGATACAAATATCTTTGAATAAGGATGCAAATCGGATAATTTTTCTTATTTTCCGAATATTAATTCAGATAAAATCGAATATTATTTGATCATTTTACACCCCTAACAATTGGTGCCGAAACTAGCATGGACTTTCTAACATGTAATGTGAATTAGGCCTTTCTAAAATGTTTTATTTATCTAATTTATTTGTTGATCCAGATTATCGTTAATTGTAGTGCTTTGTATAATGTACGTTTTATTATTGTATTTTTAAATAATGTTCATGCTTGCTATGTAGGGGTGCAAATGAGTCGAACACGAACGAGCTGAGTTAAGTTTAAGATCGCTCGTTAACTTAACGAACGAACTGGTAACGAACGAGTTCACAACGAACTTTTGACGAGTCGAACACGAACGAGCCACGAGTTACGAATATTTTTGGCACTCTTAGACTATATGTTAATTAATATTGTGCAACTTGTACTCAACTATTGAAGTTAGATATTAATATTTATCAATTAACTATTATATAACATGTGTGCTTCGTTAACGAGTCAAGCTGGACAGAATTCAAGACCGGCTCGTTAATTTAACGAGCTGACCAGCTCGTATCGTTAACAACTCGTGCTGATAACGAATGGATTCATGATGAGTTTTTGACGAATCAAACACGAATGAGTCACGAACTATGAATATTACTTGTACCCCTATTGCTACGAGTCACCAGATATAAAATAGAAGATATTAGATGTCATTTATGCAGTAGTGAAGCCTCAAACTAGCATTTAAAGTTAGGTAGTTTAGTGTCTTACTAGCTTCACAAAGCAAAGTTCATAAATCATGATCCAAGTCTCATTCTACCATCGTATATATCACATAAACATCACTGTGTGCGCATGTGAATTTATTTCTTTTCACTTTTGCTTTAGGTTCGTTTTTGATAGAACAACTGAACAAGCCAAGTGTGACGCCATGCATATACCAAGTTCTCGTGCTATTGTACCTGTATCTTTTCGCTTTTTTTCACTTTTGTTGGGTGCTTTTATAATTTTGTTGGCTTGTACTCACAAGAGATATGAGGAATAAAAAGAAGGATAATGTTTCGTAGATATCACATTTGATATTAATTATTGATATCGATTTTATTATGCATCTTTAATTGAGTTATCATGCACATTATTTGAATTATTATGCATGTTATACCATAACTATTTTAGTAAGAAAAATAACATGTATAATTATTTCAGTACAAAAAATAACGTGCATAATAACTCAAATTGTGTGCATGATAACTCTACTAAAAGTACATAATAAAATCGATAACACGTATAACTATTTCGATACAAAAAATAACATGCATAATAACTCAAATAATGTGCAGAATAACACAATTAAATGTGAATAATAAAATCGATATCATTAGTTGGTATCAAATATAGTATCTACGTATCAACTCCCTAAAAAGAAAGCAGTACACTTGCAACAATTTAGACTGATTGAATTTAGTGGGGCTATTTCAAATCATGTTTAGTGTTTGGATGGAGATGGAACTATTTAAACTTGCCACTAATTCTTGTTTTTTTTTTCTTTACTACCAAATATTGAATTAATGGCATTCCTCATAAATGGACCAGCAAGTAGATATTCATTTGAAAGTAAATCATAACAAAGATAAAAGAAATAAAAAAGAAAATAAAGGAAGGAAATTAGAAACTGATTTCAACAAAATATTAATCTCGTCCACATAAAACAAATCGGTCCATTTGTTGCAAGCTAACCATGTTTGCGCCAGTCTATCTATCTCAGTGGCAGACTTATTAAGAGGCAAGTTCGGGCAAGTGTTCGGACTTGATTTATTTAAAAATGCAAAATTTAATATATTTTTAGTTATTTATTAGTAAAAATGAATTTTTAATGATATTTTAGTGGATTTTAGAGGATTTGTATCCGAACTTGATCTCAACCTTGGTGCTCCGACCTAGTTGTGTCCGGATTTAATCAAGCTCTAGATCCGCTCCTGATCTATCTATATCTTCTTTGAATACTCCTCTACAATACTACACATAATTTCGTGCATCAAAGTTTTTTTTTAATAAGAATTATAGATTGAAAAATCATAATAAGAATTGCAGATTTTTCCTCAAAAAAATAAGAACTATAGATTTTTCTTCTCTCTCCCTCCCCATCTTCTTGCAATTTCACCATTAAAACCTGTGAACTGCTATATATCTCATACTGTAAATCATTACCATATCTAGATATTACATAGAATTATTTCAAAGATAAGGAACTTGATCTTAACTAGCTGCAGATCATAATTATTAGAATCGTGTCACACTGAGAATAATCATCATCCGAAAGCATTATCAATTGGATAATGTCTCGCAAATATCAACATTGATACCGATTATCGATATTCTGTAAATGTGATTAATTTATACAAGGCATAATACGTATTTTTCGCTAAGATTTTGAGTAAGAATACATAGGGAACATTTATGTTAATTAATTATTATTATTAATGAACTAATTATGATTAATTAAACTAATATTTGTGTTAATGTAAAGTTAGAAATATTATTTGGGCTAAATTCAATGGTTTTGGATCAAAGTCCAAGCAAAACATAAAAATCTGCAATACTCTTACGGTCGCAAGGGTGTCCCTTTGTGGTCGCAAGAGATCAGGAGATATTTGGAAAGAATCTGCTGAAAATCCAGCAGTTCAATTGCGGTCGCAATAGCCCATCTTTGCGACCGCAAGAGACTTGACAGATTTCCTACCAAGTTTGGATCCAAGTCAGTTGCGACAACAATAAGATTATTGCGACCGCAAGACTTGCGCAAAGGTAGAAAACATTGCCTTCTTTTGTCGATATCTTTCTAACTTGAGTACCAAACAATATCAAATTTGAGGAACTTATTTCAACAGTAAATATGATAATTTGAAAAAGAATTGGAGAAAACATATTATCAAATATTCCAAAGAATATTTGATATTAATTATTGTATTTTTCCAAGATACATTTTCACTAGTATAAAAGGCGCTGAGTCTCCAAGAATTATCGGTATTGAATTCTAGGACACATGTGTTGTGAATTAACCTCCACTTTCTCCTTCATTACAAAAAAATATTTCTTGGCTTGTCCGTAACTGTGTTACTCGGATACTTCATTTCCCTAGCCGTACGCGTATCGGATACGCCTCAGATACGGTGCGGGTGCGTATCGGATACGCCACGTGGCGTATCCAATTATTTTATATTATTTGACCGACGGATACGGTCAAGATACGTTTTGGATACTTTTCGGATACGTTTTGGATACAAATTGAGTTTTTTAGTAATATTAAATAAGCAACTGTGTATATTATGTAATATTATTCACGCCACGTAATTTGTATAGTATTATTTTCGATATAACATGAACTCTTTGTCAAGAAAGTGTTTAATCAAATACTTATATTTTTTTGTTATTTCACAAGTATCAATATATATTAAAAAAGTTGAATAGAAAAACAAATTTCAAGTATTTTAATATATAATATGATTTTTATTGTATATATATATCAGCACCCGTATCCGTGATTTTTTAAAATTGCCGTATCGCAGCACCCGCACTGTATCGGATACGATACGCACACCTGCACCCGTGCAACACATGTCCGTAACCTCGAAAACAAGCTTGGCATCAGTAACTATTTAGAATGATTTGCTAGCGCAACACGATGCTACTCAACCATCTCCAACGACCACTAATCAAGACAAGTGTATAAGAGAGACCGTAAGGATGGAAAGTAAGTAACGCTTTCGCCCTCTTTATTTTATATCTTAAATAATTGCACGAAGGTTTTACTTGAATTGCAATTGATTAGATTAGATTTTCGATATTGTGGCTTAAACCCTAACTATTGAATTGCACCAACAAAACCTGTTCAAATTTTTTTTTTCTGCCAATGATTTTGTGAATAAGTCTTCCAAATTATCACTTGATTTGATTTGATTTGATTTGACAAACATCTATCAAACCATCATTATGTACATCATGTGTCGAGAAGAACTTTGACGAGATGTGCTTGGTTCTGTCAGATTTAAAGTCAATTCACCCTCAAATTTCATCATTATTTCATGCTTTAAAATTTTAATATAAAAATTATATAATATTGACAAGGTATTATAAATTTATTTAAGCACGAATGAAAATGTGTTCCAGTGTTAATTAATTTTCACTATATAACACGTACATTAAATTTGAATCTTTTTTTTGCCCTTGCTAGCTTCAAATTTGATGGTTTATATGTGCCTCAGAGCTCAGGTAATGAAGTGTGATATTTTTTTCTCTACTTCCGTTATATTTCGATTTTCATCATTTTCCATGCTTATTTGGAAAAGATTAAAGAAAGAAACGGAGAGATATTGCAGCAATAAATTTGCTCCCAATGAAATTTCTTTCCTTGAACGGATGAAAAGCTTAACCCAAATTACTATTTTTCCGAAAAAATAAATGAATATAAAGAGTAATTAATGAAGAAAGGGCAATATAGACAATATTTGGAGCCCTGAAAATAGCACCGCCCCAAAGAAAAACCTTTATTACTCCATAATCTAATAATAACTATAGAAACAAAACAGGCTAGTTTTTCCAACCAATTTGAAAATTAAAAAAAAAAGGTAAAAAGGAGGTAGATAATTTGTAGGCATAGCACAGTAAGCTCCCAAAGGCACAAGTGCACAACTTAATATTGCCAACATGATAATTAAGTTGCAATAATAAAGTGAGAAACAAGTAAAACGCTTTGAATATACCCCTCATACTATATGAAATATTAAACTGTGTAATGCTGTTGGATGCTGTCAATATCAAGCCCCTTCAGCTTCACCACCGATTCGACATGGCCTTTCAGTGTATGCAGCTCTCTCAGCCTGAAAGAAAGAGTACAAAAAGAAAGTTGTTTCATTAATCTCTTTTGCTTAGGAGCAATTCCAGATAGCTGTCAAAAAAACCTCAAAATAGAGCATAGAAGAACCACAACTAGGAACTACGAGAAACATCATCCATAGAGAAAAAAAGGTGACATTTTGGTCACTTAGATGAAAATGATGTACAAGTACAATATCTGACATGTTCCAGAGCACCAAACAGTAATGTAATATTTTCTAGGATAACTTAAAAAATAGAGTAACGGAATCCTTGCTAGACAACAGTTTTATAAAGAAAATGTAGGTACCTTGCAACTTCGGCACGCCTTTTAGCTTGCTCAGCAATCTCAGAAAGTTCTCTGTAACCGGTTCTCTCATTGAAGAGGTCAGCAGCCTCTGGTGGCTGGAGACCATGGAGGGTTCTCTGGGCCATAGCCCACTGAGCTTCTCTCTCTTCTCTCCCGTAATCCTTCTTTGTGGTAAACGCAGTCTATAACAATAATAAAGGAACCCAATGTCAGAGAATTAAAGTGGAACAATATCACAAATTTAGGGGTTCCGGATGAATGTTATGTCCAAGTGGCTATGGCCTACAATAGGAGCGTATTCATGATTTTTGTCATGATAAGGGCAAGATTTAGCATTTTCGACAGAAGAGGACACATTTTGAATCATATGTATATTTTTATAATTTTTCACTTAATTATAGTATTAGAGGTTTATTTTTGAAAAAAAATCTTAGAATGAGACATATTTTTTTTAAATTCTTTCAAATTGTAAGCATATTTTTTAAGAAAAATTGAAAATGCATAATATCAAAAATATATTTTAGAAAATAATTTTTCAGGATTGGGCCTCATCAGGGGCGGATCCATTCATGGGCAAGATTGGGCAAGTGCCCGAGTTTGATTTCAAAAAACGTAAAGTTTAGTGTATCTTTAGTTATTTTTATAGTGAAAAATGAGTTTTAATGGTATTTTCCTGGACTTTAGTGGGTTTGTGTCCGAGCTTAATCTCAATCTTAGTGTCCGAACTTAGTTGTGCCCGGACTTAACTGAACTTTGAATCTGCCCCTAAGCCTCACAATAAAGGCATTCTTAGGTAATGGGACAGGTTAAGGACACATGAAAAGAATTTGTAGTGACATATCAAATAATATGTATCAATTACAAGTTGATTCTTAATATTTTGGAATAGAGTATGATATCTTAGAGTTGTGCCAGTTTTGTACTAGTAACAGACATTCATTATATTGTAGCACCAGAAAATAGTCTGGTATCTGTTCGACTCTAACCAGCCGAAACCAAGATCTCTGGTAGAAATTCTGTTCCAGGTCTTTTGATTTTACACCAACAACTTCTTAACATGAATTGAAATTGGGTTAAGCCAGTAATAGTACCTTGTTCTCAAGAAGAGTGTTCCAGGCCTTGCCACTCAGTGCATATCGGATGAGAAATTTGAAGAAATCAAGTGGCACGTATGTGACAATGCTGTATAACCAGATAACACCGGCCCATCCCCATCCTATACCCTTTATTCTTGCAAATTCCCAGTTAGCATACACTGCAATTGCAGTTGCAATCTGACAAAACAATGACAAATTAGGGATCATTGCCGGCTATTGATTTCACATTTTTTTTTACACAACTTCTTTTAGTAGAAAAGTATAAAACAAAAAATATATCAATGAATCCATGAGCATGCATGAACAAGTTAAAGATTACAATGTTGTTACACTAATACAATATCTCATTTCACAGTCATTTCAACTCCTCCTGCAATATGGTTAATGAATGTTATATTGCTGCAAATTAATTTTAGCTAACTCACAGAAATATTTTGAAAATGTTTTGTCAATTATGAAGCTTGGCTAAAATAGTTATCTTGTACCTGCTCACAGGGTTGCACATATTAGTTGTACAAAGTGAGTGTGCATATTTTTGTGTGTGTGTGTGCGCGCGCGTGAGAGAGAGAGAGAAAGGGACAGGGACAGGCACAGGGAGAGAGCGAGATTATGAAGATTCAGGGCAGGATAGTCATTTCATCGTTTTTTACTTTCCGAAATGTTATGTTAGTCTGATTAAAAGATTGGGTGGGTACAGAGTGAAAAAGAGTGAAGTACCAGCTGAGCAATGAAAAAAGCAGCAAGAAGAAGAAGGCCAGGACGCTCAACAAAGGAAAAATTACGCGATCTCGTGACAAAAATCAGTGCTTGGCTTATGATGCTGACTTGGAGATACAATGCAGCCATCATTTCATCCTCACTGTGCCTAATTGACCTCACACCAAGATGATGCTACAAAAAATAAAACAAAATATGAATTAATTTCATTTTGCCCTTTTATGGATTCCATTTTTTTTTGTTCAGACGTATTTAATAATGTATATTAACAAATGATCACTTACAGGGAAGAAGTCGGTGTCTCGCATAGCCCAGAAAAATATAACAGTCATTAATGCTAGGTAGCCCCCAAAAACAACGCCCGTAGCAAAAATCTCTTGTAGTTTCCAACTATCAGGCATGGGAGAAGGTTTCACCCGATCCTTAGATATCGTCATTATCGTGCCTAGCACATTAAAATTGGAAGTACTTAATTACATATCTTCTTTATGCACTAAAACCATTGGAAGTTACACTAAGAATAAAATTACCATCATTCAAGATGGCTATAATCAGAACCATGAAAGGCGAAAAGTCAAATTTCCATATCAGTGCTATCAGCATGAATCCAAACTACAAATAGTTCCATAAACATAAACATAAATTTGATTAACACAAAAAAAAACAAGCACAGTTGAAAAGTTCACAAACTTGCAACAGAAAGAACCATATTTTGGAGCATTAAGAAACTTACAACGATACGGATGGTGATAGAGACAGCGTATATCTACACAAAACAATATAAGACAAAATGAAAGGTCAGATCAGAAACAAAAAACCAAACAACATATCTTAGATCAATATTAAACACGTACAGTGTAATTCTTCATCCTTTGGAAAATAGCACGACTGGTAAGAACAGCACTGATGATGACACTGAGACCTGGCTCAGTAAGCACAATATCTGAGGCACCCCTGGCTGCATCAGTCGCATCAGCCACTGCGATTCCAATATCAGCCTTTTTCAAAGCTGGCGCATCATTGACTCCATCCCCTGTCATGCCACATATATGCTTCTGCTCTTGTAGCTTCTTCACTATTTCATACTTGTGTTCTGAAAAAAAAACTACCATGTTAGAAGCAGGGGCTGATCCAAGATTTTTCCAGGGTGGTTCAAAATTTAGGAATTTTTCCGGATGGTTCAAAATGATGCATATTTTTAATTTTTTCCAAATTATAAGCATATTTTTCAGAAACTTTTTCAATTGTATAGTAAATTTTGATTTTTTTTTTCAGGGTGGGTCCACCCTGGCCTTAGTGGTTCTGCCACTAGTTAGAAGTGTCATATTTTATCACAACAAACTGGGTACAAAAGTTTGCAAGGCCAGATACCAGGAAACACGCCAGCAAATCCATCAGCTTTTTCAATCAACTCCTCAACTGGAAGTGCTGATAATGATTCATCCTTATGTTGGCCTAGCAGTGAAGAAGAGGGGTACATGTTTGTACCCATCCCAAGCCTTCTCCCAGTTTCCTTTGCAATAGCAAGCTGATCACCTGATATTAGAAAATGCACAATTCGATAAATAACTGTAAATGAAGGATCTTAGATCAGGATCATACATTTGAAATGGTAAATTACAAATAAATCATACCAGTAATCATTTTAACATTTACACCAAGGTTAAGAGCTCTGCGAATGGTCTCAGCACTGTCATGTCTGGGGGGATCAAACAAAGGCAATAAACCGACAAACTGCCATGGCCCGCCTGGGCTTTCCTTGGATTTCTCAGGTACTTCCTGCATTATCAATAAAAAATAGTTTTTAGTTTTGTACAGTTTCTACGTAGTTTCATTGTTGGGATAAAACTGACAAAAGAAAATCTACTAGTAAACCTGTCTTGCAACAGCCAATGAACGAAGCCCACGTTCAGCATATTTATCGATTACAGTATGCACCTTTCTTCTCACATCTTCTTTGCAGTTGCAGAGGCTCAATATCTGAGAGAATATTATGAGATAAGATAACACTTATATTTAGAACAGAAAACTAAATAGTAGATCAGCTTTTAACAGAAGAGATGAAGCATACCTGTTCAGGAGCCCCTTTGCTGACACGATGCCAATTGCCACTTGAATCAATGTATGTGAGAGCAGTTCTCTTGTCAACAGGATTAAAGGGCAGGAAATGCACTTCAGTGATACCTGCTCTTGCCTAATACAAGCACAATAGTTGCATTTGAAAATACAGTTCCCATATTCAGGTAATACAATACCATACTAGTAAAGTTACCTCTTTTGGGTCAGCAAGCATCCCAACCATGGCAGCATCAATGGCATCTTGATTCTCAGTCCTGGAAGCCCTAGCTGCAAACAGAATCACATGCTCCTTATCGACCCCTTTTGCAAACACCTCAACTAAATTCTTGTCAACACTCAGCTTGTTCAAGGTAAGGGTTCCAGTTTTATCACTGCATAAGACATCCATGCCGGCCATCTCCTCTATGGCAGTCATACGCTTGGTGATGGCACCTTGCTGAGATAGCCGGTGGGACCCAATGGCCATTGTTACAGAGAGAACAGTGGGCATGGCAATGGGGATGCCACCAATGAGGAGCACAAGGAGATTGTCGATACCATCCCGGTATTTGCGATGCTGAATGGCGTACATGACAATGAGCTCGATTGCTATGCCAACACCAATCGAACAGATGCAGAAGTTACCAATTGCTGTTAGTACTTGTTGAAAATGGCCGACCTGAAATATATTTTTTCCGCATTTAATGGAAATAACAGATGTAAAATGAATAAAAAAAATAACAGATGGAAATATGTAAGGAAGACAAACCATACACCATACCTAAAGTACATGCACAGCAGCAGCAGCAATGACGCTAATAGTTGTTACTATGCTAATACAAATAATATAACAATAACAATAATAATAGTAATAAAAATAATAATAATAAAAGTTTATGTTAAAGTAGCAACAATCCTGATTTATTAGACCTCTTTATGTTTCCAACAAAAAACTATAAACTGTCATTAATTAAAGAAACTAAAATCTAGTTGAGTATACTTAGTGCATCACCTGATTGGTGCTATCAACTAAATGTGCAGCTTTTCCAAAGAAGGTGTGCACCCCAGTGGCTATCACAACAGCCTCTATCTCTCCCTGCTTGCAAGTAGAACCAGAGAAAACCTCATTTCCTGGATTTTTCGTGACAGGAAGAGATTCTCCAGTCAGTGCAGATTGGTCAATTTTTAAGGGGTCACCTTCAAGGAGACGTGCATCAGCCGGGACGATATCTCCAAGCTTAATGCTGATGATGTCACCAGGGACCAGGATTGCAGCATCCTGTTCGCTCCATCGGCCATCTCTTAAGACCTAATTTAATTACCAAATCAATTATAATCAACATTTGAATGCAGTATAACTAAGAGATGAATTATGGCACTCTAGGATATTAGTTTCATATACTTCATGTAAGCTGAATTGTAAATTTAAAGATGGTACTATTTGCATTCAACTACTTCAATACAATTCAAAAGGAAACATCCAAAGCTCAACAAAAATGTCACCTATAACCCCTTCTAAAAAAATCTAAGGAATGAACAATTTGCTCAGAGATCCTTGAGCTTACATTTCATAAAAAAAACTGCTACAACTACCCCTCCCACTTGCTGTCACTTTACACAAATAATAAGCTCCAGGAATTCTCAATCACAGAAGAAGCATTAATAATGTTTCATCCAGTATGTTAAGGAATACAATATTCTCCAGTAGCAAGGTGTAACCTCTCAAAAAGTATGTGAAAATACCAAATCAAGCGTACTTACAAAACTTTGAAGAAAAAAGTTACAAACAAGAAGTAACCTTGGTCTTTGGAGCAAGGCCAGCCATGAGAGCAGCTGCAGCATTTCCAGCGTTGTTTTCTTCAATAAAGGAGATGGTGGAGTTGATAAACAGAAGGACGACGATACCAACAAAGTCCTGCCAGTCAGGGGGCTTCCCACCACCGTTTGCTAGTGCAATAGCAATGATTGCGGCTATCTCCATAACCCATGAAAGTGGGTTCCACATGAACCCCAAAAATTTCAGCAGTTTGCTCTCCTGTTTTATTATGCATACTTATTCTATTCAGGAAAATTAGTTTCAGATGGACATCTGAGTTGATTAAGAATGAATCCATGAACTAGCGTATTTGATACCTAACAGCCAGTAAATTGTGCAGAACGAATTTGTGGTTCATTTTCATTTGTTTACCAGCATATGCCCAGAGGGCTAGCCAGAGCAAGAAAGGGAGCTATAAAAAGGCCAGTGCACCTTGCTGTTAAATTTTGATTTTTATTATATTCAATAATAATATATGTCCTCCAATAATTTTGCATCAGATGGAGTTAAAATTAGTAAGACCAAGGATGAAATATGGATAGATCAATTGAAATTTGAGATGAATAGTGGACCTTTTTCTCCTCGAGCTTGTTGGGGCCAAACAAATTGAGACGGTTTGTTCCTTCTTCTGAGGTGAGACCTTCTCTGGTACATTTCAGCTGCTCAAACACTTCTTCTATTGGTATATGCTCCTAATATGAAATGAAAACAACACAGATTAGAACAATTTCATCAATACGACTACCAATAGCATATATGGCAACTTTAGTAGGTGATTCTCAACTCTTCTGTAATTTCTTCAAATACTCGGTATGAATTTTAGGTATTAGGTCCACAACGTCCTTTTCAAATTTCATTAAGTGACACCCAATTTGCACATAATTAGATTCCGGAAAAGTGGGAAAAACAAACTCAGGATTCTCGTGAAAATGTCCTTTTGATGGTCCCAATGGTTACCACTTACCAGTTACTGGCATGTGAAGGTTTGAATCAACTCACACAATTGAACATCCAAGTGGCTTCTATCTTTATCATTTATCCCGTGAAGTTTCCAAAAAGAAAATGGCATAAAGAATAGAATCTTTATTTAGAAAATGAGCCTTAAAAATCAAGAACACCCAGAAACTAAAACAGTCGAAGGGCTGGTATTGATACTACGTGACAAACCCACCATGAGAAGACAACCAGTAGTGCCTCCACTATATCAATTTTACTACATACAAATCCTTTTCTTTATTAGACTATTTCACAGAATTGTCCTATATTTTGTAATATCATAACTACTACAATAATAACAAATTTTTTTGTCCCGAACAAGTTGAGTAAGTTAAAATTAAAATTCATTTTGAATTTCATATCATAAAATTAACTGAATTTTTACGTTAGTTCGTCAAGCCTATCTCAACCCTTCCTTTCGAACTTGAAACCGACTATATATATAAAACATAGGCTAAGTTTCTAATATCATAACTTATTTTTTTACTACTAAAAAATCATAGATAGTTCAAATATTATTGGCTGATTAACACATTTAACTCCGCAATAACTATTCAGGTTTAGTTGAGATGGGCAAAGTTGTGGCGGATTCAGAAGTCCAATTAAACTCAGGGGCGGATCTAGAGCTTAATTAAGTCTGGGCACAATTAGGTCTTGGCACCGAGGTTGACATCAAGCTCGGACACAAATCCTCTAAAATCCACTAAAATATCATTAAAAACTCATTTTTTACTAATAAATAACTAAAAATACACTAAATTTTACGTTTTTTTGAAAATCAAGTCCGGACACTTGCCTCTTAATAAATCCGCCACTAATTAAACATGAATACAGCAAAATTCGAACACTGAACTTGAAATTAAAACCGGACACAAATACATTAAAACTCACTAAAATATCATTAAAAAAATTCACTAAAAATAACAAAAAATACACTAAATTTTGCGTTTTCTGAAAAACAAATCCGGACAATTGTTCGGACTTACCCTAAGGTGAATCCACCCTCTTACAAGGAACACCCAAAACATTTTGAAATTATATATATTTTGTTTCACTGGAGTAAACCTCCCACACCTTCACATACTGTTTAGTACAGCAAAGAATATTCTTTAAACTTTCTAAAAAAAGATGTTTCTGTGCCTATTGCTAACCGACAACATCCACTAATTATAAAGTTGGTTTACTAAGAGAGATAAAGAGTGCAACATCTATTCCAAACCCACAATTTACTACTCTAATACATAACCGAGTCCCTAATTGTTATTATTATATCATATCTATCCACTGACCCCATCCAAAGGCTTTATTCATTTATATCTCTTTAGTGAAGCCAGTAAATTAATACAGTGTATATTGTTTTAGATTGGACAGTGCGAACTAACACAGTAGCATCTTACGATCTAGTCCAAATTTACAACAGAATTGAATAAAAGAACTCATCAAGTATTGCCTCCCAAAAGCATTACTGTTCATAGAACAGCAATTTTTCTATTAAATTTATAAAACAGCAAGTTTAAAGCAATATAAGAGAACTTTCCAGTTAAATATAGTAGTAGGAAACTCGATTTTTGCCTCTCAAAGAGAGTACAACACCAATTTAACTATATTTATATTTTTTTCACATCAGAACCACCTTTTAATATTAGTTGAATTATAGCCTTATGTTACCTATTTGATAAGGTAGCAGTAGTGCGCTATTTGTAATTTGTGAAGAAGGAAATGGAACTATTACATACTACAAGACAAAAGTTTCGTGCTTTTTCTGTTTTCTGATCAAGGCACAAGAAGCAACCAATTTTGTTATTTCCAATTAAGAAAAAGAAAAGGACCGGACCAGGGACTAAAGTGAAAAGGTCAAAAGTATAAAGAAAAATAAGATCATGCGACGTCCGTACAGAGAGAAAAAACAAGCCAAATCCCTTTCGGACCTTTACATGACACAGAGGGGACCATAACGATTTGTTATTGTTTTAGATAGAAATCCAACGATTTAATTCAATCCTTTTTTTTATGATGATTTAATTCATTCATCTCGGTTCTTCATGCAAAGATTTAGTGAGATACTGAAATCGCCACCATACCTTATTGCACTTGTACAACGACTAACTATATAACAGGTCGATGCAGTTTATAATACGACCCGCTACACTAAGTATGTACACTTCAAGCTCAAAGGTGACATGCGAACGCGAGGAACCGGACGAGAGAGAACAACGGAAGACTACCAGTAGCGATAAATTGGCAACTTCCAAATTTAAAAAAATAGCTTAAATAGGAACAAAGACAAAGAGATCGCTTCACCGAACTGTACCGAATTTTTTATTTTAATGATGATCTAATTTTGATTTTATTCCTTTCTAAGCGTTTCCTTTATGTTTTAAGTATGAGCTCTCTAAGTATTGCGATACTTTTGCTTCTTCCTTAAACACCACGATCCAGGAATTGTCGTGCAGTTCATCCAAAGAACTTTTTAATTTATATTTTCAAACAGAAAAGCTCAAATCTTAAAAAAGTTATCCTAAACAAACTTTAATATCCCGTAATGTATTTAGGTTAAAGATTTGTTATTGCTGCCTAGTTTTGTTTTTCCTAGAAGGAAATGAATACTACCAAAAAAATATACTGATAGTTCCGTATTTTCTGAGAAAAAATATACTGATAGTTCCGTAGGAAGTTTTTGAATTGAGGATTTATTGGAAGAAAAAATCAAGTGAGAATTTGTTTAGTCGCTAGCTAACACTCAAAAATCAACTCCGTCAAAACTACTCAAAATTAGGAGCATGCAAAACAGGGATGAATCATGAATTACGGTTCTATTAAACATTCAAATAGATCAAAATTCAAAATTCAAAATAGATGAAAGATTAAAGGAAGAAGTTATTGGAATCACGATCTCTCACCAGATCAACGTTCTCGTTCTTGATATCCTCCAAGCTCTTCCCTTTCCCGGCCATGGCTGCCTCCTCTAGATTCAACTTCTCTCTCACAATTCTAAATCAGAAAAAATTTAGATAGTATAGTCACGAAATTTAAAGTCTGTTCTCCATTAGTCTCTCTACTTTCTCAAGTTTTCGAGGTTTTCGAAATGAAATGGTAGAGGAGCGGGGGTGTCGAGATTTATACTACTAGAAGTGGGGCTGACCGGGAAACACCGGTAAATGTACCTTTTTTACCCGACACGTGTCTGTCGTATTTCCAAAGTTTTCGAGCCGTACAACATTACTGCCTAGAGGCTAGAGAGGAAGAAACACAATCTTATGCCACTTGCGCCTATCATTGCGTATAACGAGTCATTTTGAAGTGTGCCTAGAGAGAGTACATGGGTCTGTGCATACAATTCTTTACGGGTGCGTTTGGATCACCCAAGGATAGCACAAACCTGAAAATAGCTGCTATTCTGAACTTTAAAACGATCCAAACATGTTTTAGCTATTTTGGGTAAGTGCCAAATAGTTGCTAATCTGCTAACCCGTCAATTGGTTGGGTTAGCAAGGTTAGTGGTTGTAAGGATAGCAAAAATCATTTATTATTATTATTACTATTATTATTATTATCAGTATTATTATATTATATATTATCATTACCATCGTTAATTATTTATTTATTTATTTCTAATTATTACCAATATAATAATAATTATTATTATTATTAATATTATTATAATTATTATCATCATCATTATAATTATTATATTTACATTTATTATTATTATTTATCATTATCATTATTATTATATTATTTATTAATATTATTGTTAATATTATTATTTATTGTCATTATTTATTATTATATTATATTATTTATTACTACATTATATTATTTATTATTATCATTATAATTATTATATTATTTGTTCGTATTATATTATTTATTATTATTATTAGTTTTATATTATTATTATTTTCATTTTTTATTATTACTTTTTTATTATCATTATTATTATTTTATTATATTTTTATTTTTTATTTATTAATATTATTGTATTATTATTATTTATTATTATTATTGTCATTATTTATTATTATTTTATATTATATTATTTATTATTATTATTATTTATTATTATTTATCATTATAATTATTATTTATTATTATCATTATTATTTATTATTATTATTATTTATTATTTATCATTATATTATTATTATTATATTATTTGTTAGTATTATTATATTATCATTACTGTCATTATAATAATTATTATTACATTGTAATTGTAATTATTATATTATTACTATTTTGTTATTATTATTATTATCATTATTATTATTATTATTTTATATTATTATTATTGTCATTATTTTATTATTATTGAAATTTATTGTCATTTGTGTTATTATTATTATATTATTATTATTTTATTATTATTGTATTATTATTATATTATAAATTGATATTATTATTTTATTATTATTATTCGTTAGAAAACTAAAATAATTTATTATTTTACTAATTCTCACCATCACTACTCCAAATGTGCAATCCATACAACATTTTCACTAACCTAGATAGCACAAATTAGTACTATTTTTGCACTAAGCTAGATAGCACTATTTTTGCACTGTTTCAATTACTAATCTAGATAGCACTATTTTTGCACTAACCATGACGTGATCCAAACGCACCCTACATGGATTGAAACACTGTAAATCGAGTCTGTTAAGGCATCACCATAAAACCAACTGCAACGGATCCAGGCTGATACCTGCAAAGCCTCTGACATGTGGGTCCCACAACGGTATATTGATCTACCATTTAATGACTGGATATATCGGCTGCATTTTTTTTAGAAAGAAAATTTTCTTATCGCATTTTGAATCTCTACTGTCAATGTTTGAAAGTTCGATAATTTCGAAATAAGTTTATCAATTTCAAACTTTATTTTGATTATCAAAATATTTACCTATGTATCTTTAATAATCGATACAGTTGAATGAGATTGTCAAGAAAATAACGGTGCATATATTCACTCATTAATTAATTGCCTCGGCATATATTCTATGTAAATTAAGGCAGGAGCCGTTTGGGGAATTGAGAGGTTGGGGCTGTACGCCTATATACTGCAGTCGGTGCTCCATTTATTGCTGTTCTATATATAATATATGTGGTTCTTTAATTCTTTTGTTGTCTTTTTTTCTCAAATAACCCAAAATATTTGCAATTATCTGTAATAAAGAAATATCAAATATATACGATGGTAAAAAAGATATGCTATTATCTGAAATAGGAAGATAATGTCATCACTTGTTCATATGTAATTTAATGTCTGATAGATAGTGTTGACCGGATATATTGATAATTCCAAGCATTACTGAAAGAATACGGAATAAAACAAATGAAAAAAAATGTATATCCAAGTGGCATTGCTTATACATTTTCCAACGAAATAATTTTAATGAACTCACCGCTTATATAGTATTATTAATTTTAAAAAAATAAATTTTATTTTTATGTTAGTTGTTAGGTACAATGGTTGATAGTAATTGTGCATTTTTTGTAAAAAAAATTAAAATCAACTCTAAGGTTGTCAACTTTAATTAATAAAAACACCCAAAAGTACATTTAGCCTAAATTTACAAATTAGACAATAAAAAATCCTACAACTCTATTCGAAATGCAATAAAATAAAAATAATGCGGGAAATTCTATGTCAAATTTAAATCTAATTTAATTAACAAAAACGCCATCTCTGTCTAAAAATATATTAACAAAAATCCTAAACTTTACTACAAGCAATCACAACTACAATCCAAATATGCTATTATTTTGAGAAAAAATGAGGGTTCTATTATCATCATCTGGATCGTCTGATTGAAAACGCACGATCCGATCGGCACAAGTTGAAACTGAGGGAACATTGTCTATAATAAATCTGATTCATTTGATGAAATCTAACCATTCATACTTGAATAGTATGGTGCTATTGTTTTTCATTTTGAAAAGTAGATGATTTGAATCCTCACTACTACTGATATCTTTTATGATATCATGTGGTGTCATTCTATATATTTATGTCTTAACATTGAGGCACTGTTCATTTCCACAGTTTTATTAATCGTGTTTTCACTGTTTACGTTACAGTAAAATCACTGTTGATGATACTTTTTAGAATTTTCTCTCATGTTTAACCATTGGGCACTGTTCATTTCTACAGTATTATGAACAATGTTTTCACTGTTCACGCTACAGTAACCACTGTAGATAATTTTTTCCCAATTTTTTTCCCCTGCTTTTTTTAAGATTTATTATCATTTTATTATTGTAATACGAAAATTTAACTTTTTCGCACGAAGCGCGAGTCGAACGCTAGTGTTTATTATTGCATTAAACTGAACCTTACCTCAAGACTGCTACATCAATTATTGATACATTCAAATAAGTAAATAACAACAATAACCGCCAACGAAATACAATTAACAGAAGAAAAGCAAATTTGTTGGTCATTACTTATTCCTCCACTGACATCTTCAGATGGTTTTTTTAATGGAAGCTGGAGCAGAAGTTGCATCACATCAATCGGTACCAATATTTTCTGATCTCGAATCTTAAAAGACATTTCCTCACCAATCTTTAATCAATAATAGTATCTTAGTCCTACGTGTCTGTGTGAATCTTACAATATCTGAAATTTGTATCATTTCTATCTAACTAGCTGATTCATAAAACTGCCCTGCACAAAATTTCAAAATCTAAGGCTACGTCACAATTATCAATTTGGTTACAATTTAATTTGTTCAAAATTTTAACAAGTAAGAACACACAGAAATTGTTAGAAAAGGAATAAAGATAGAGATAAAAAAAGAGTAAAGTGACACAAGATGTAACGTACTTTGATGATCGATGCCTACATCACAGGTCCATCGGTTTCACCTCTGAGCCGAAAAATCACTAAACAAAAGTGTTTTACAACTTCTAATCGCATAGCCCTTACACAAAATGACAACCTTGGATCTTACTAGATGAGGCAAATCTTTTTTTTTTATTCAAGTAAACTCCGAGCTAGAGTATCAGCTTTCAGACTGAAAGCAAAAACATGGTTTGTTTTTTTTGTACAAAAGTTTTGTACCATTACAAAAACAACAGAAACTAAAATTAAAAAACAACGACAAAACAACGAAGTTCTATTAACACCTTCGCCAAGGCTTACTCAAGTTCCTAACATGTGCTTGGCCAAAGGTTACTACTCAAAAGTTCCCATCCTACTCGATTTTAACATAATCTTTTCTAATCCCAGTAATCCCTACTCTTCGTCCAACAAATCTTCATCACAGAAATCCTGCTCAAACTCTGTACCTCCCGAGAGAGAGTTGACAGGAGCTTTATCTACATATTAAACACTTTTACTTTTGTAATTGAAATATTTGGAATAGGTTATTGTTTGTACCCACCCAAGCACTATACAGGTTTATTACATTTCTAAATATTGAATTTGATGGTTTTGTTGTTGCTGCGTTGAATATTATGTTGTTTCTCTCATTCCAAATTATTCATAGAAATGCAGCTAATAGTGTTCCCCATTTATGTACATCATTTTTATTTAAATTTAGTATGCTATACCATATTTCTTCTAAAGAACCTAGATTGAAAACAAAACAGAATTGGACAAATGTAGATTGACCAAACTCCAAAATTGCATACTAATTTGACAGTAGACAAATAGATGATCTACTGTCTCTTGACCATCACAAAATACACAGTTGGTTGCACCTATCCATTCCCTATATGTTAGATTATCTTTGGTTAATAGATTATTATTGAGTGCCAACCATGTTAATAATTTGATCTTTAAAGGAATTTTAAGGACCCAAATAGTTTTATTGATATTAACTTGAAGTCCACCAAAGTTTAGAAATTTATACATGGATTTCACTGTATACATACCATTATTTTCCAAATTTCAGCTAAATGAATCTGGCTCATTATTAAAATCCATATTTTGTAATAATGTAATTACTGCATTTTTTTTTTATCCTCATTTCCTTGATGACTCCTTTTGTTAGAAACAATTTTATTTCTCCATTATTTCATACTTGAGCTACTGTGACATTATATTTTTTAACTTTCTGAAATATCAGTGGGAAAATTAGCTTCAGTGGGTAATTATTATACCATATATCATGCCAAAACTTTATATTATTTCCATTTCCTATTATGTGATTGCAGGTAATTTGTAAGAATTTATATTGTTGGCTAACATCTTTCCAGAATGGAGGCGCCTCAAGAGTAACTTTGTTATATTTTATTAGTATTAATATTTTCCATGATCCTGTATGTTTCTTATGCATGAATAACCATTCTCATTTACACAATAATGATATATTAACTTGCTTAATATTAGATATTCCCCAACCTCCATTTTCTTTAGTTCTGCAGATTTTAGACCACTTTACTAGTGAGTATTTCCTTTTTCCTAAGATATTTGATCCTGTCCATAGAAAATGTCTTCTAATTCTATCTAACTTATTAATTACCCATTTTGGTATTATGTTTAAAGCTATGTAATATAATGGTATAGAAAACAGTACTACGTTTATTAAGATTAGTCTACCACCCATAGATAGCATTTTTCCTTGCCACATGGGTAGTTTACTTTGCACTTTGTCTATAATTATTTGCCAGTCATTTCTTGAAGGTCTTTTCCAGTGAAGTTGTAGGCCTATATATTTTATAGGCAATTTACCTATTTTACATTCAAATTTACTTGCATAGAACTAAGCTATATGATTTGGAATATTTAAAGGAATTAGTTCTGTTTTATTATAATTTATTTTTAACCCAGATACACCTTCAAATAATTGTAGTGTCAGTTTAATTTTTTCTAGACTTATTCATTTGCTTTAATAAAAAGTATAGTATCATCTGCATATTGAAGGTTTAATATTTTATGTCCATTAGTAAGTTCTGGACCTAACCCTTCATAATGATTATTTTTACTCCTAGAGTTAACATTTTCTGGACCTAACGGTTCAAAATTATTGGATTTGAACCGTTGATTTTGTTAGCTCTAGATGACCAATGAAATTAAACTAAAATGTTACAATATTTTTTATACACATGTATTATGACATATATGAAATATTCAATCAATTAGTTTTGATATTTAAAGTCTTAAAAAATTAATTAATTATTTTTTTAAGTTAATGGTCATGATGAGGCACAAGAAGAGTAGGCATTGGAACCCTCCTCTTTAGTAATATCTCTTGTTCCTTATGTTTTTTAACAAAATGTAGAATTTCATGAGATGTGACTACCCCTGCTAATATGTAGTCCCCTTTAAAAAAGCAATTTGAGTTGGCTGATTAGTCTTTTAAGTATTGGCCACATTCTATTAGTAAGTACCTTAGTGAATATTTTATAAATACAATTTATTAGACTTATTGGTCTATATTGAGTGATTACAGATGCATCCTTTATTTTAGGGGTTCAACATATTATGGCTATATTGATGACTGTTATATCTAGTTTGCCATTGTAAAACTCTTGAAACATATCTCATATATCTTGTTTATATTTCCCATAATGTTGATAGAATAGCATTGGAAACCCATCAGGTCCAAGGGCTTTATCAGCTCCCATTTGGAACACTGCATTTTTTATTTCTTCAAGGTTAAAAGGTGAAACAAGCATGTTGTTTTCCTCTGGAGTGATTTTTTTAATTTTCTTCCCATGATTCATCTAAAAAATTTCCCCAAGTTTGAAAATATGTACCTAATAAATTTTTATAGTAGGAGTGTTCATGTTTAATAATAAGTTCTTCATCCTGAGTTTCCTTATTATCTATTGTCAGAGAAGTAATAATATTATTTTTTTTTATTTTTTGGGAGGCAATTTTATAAAAAATTGGGTGTTAGCATCACCTTCTGTTATCCATTTATGTTTAGCTCTTTGAGCCCAATAAATAGTTTCATTATGATGTATATCCAGTAATTCCTTTTTACTAGTATAATAGTCATTGACTTCTTCATCTAATAATTCTCTTATCTCTGCAGATGTTTCATATTCATCTAACAATTGAATAATTAGATTTTTCTTATCATTTACCTCTTTTCTAAGATTTTTACTCCATCCTTTTAATTTCTTTCTCATTTGCTCTATTTTATATTTCCAAACTTTGGCTTTATTATATCCAAGTTTATATAATGATCACCATTCAATTATTTTATTGTCAAAATTTGGTTGAGATAGCCAATATTTTTCAAATCTGAAATGTGTTATGTTATTATTTGTATTGGTACCCATATCAAGGCATATTGGGTTATGATCAGACACTTGTTTGACTAACCCAAAGGATATTGCATTAGGATATAAGTTTGTAAAAGGTATACTAACTAAATATCTATCTAAACATGCCATTTGTGTGCTATTACCCCCTCTAGACCATGTGAATTTTTTATTTGTACACTTGTAATCCACTAGTTGAGCATCTTCTATCCAATCATTGAATTTACCCATATTAATCAGATCAAAACTTACCCCTTTCTTTTCATTTCTAGCCCTAATTGAATTAAAATCTCCTCCTATTATCCATATTTCATTATAGACTTGTTTTATAAAGTTTAGTTCAATCCAGAATTGTTGCTTTTCTCCATATAGAACTGGATCATAAACTGTTGTACAATACCAAATTAATTTATCAGATTTATTTTGAATGGTAGCTGTTAATGTGTATTTTCTTGTTAACCAACTTAATACTTCACACTTTTCTGAATTTATTCTCATTAGTATGCCTTTAGAAGCACCTAATGCAGGTATAAACTTCCAAATAAATTTAGGTTGTATGTTGCTTAAGTATCTAAAAGTAAACTTTTCTTTTTTTGTTTCTTATATACATACTATATCTATTTTGTGGTTTATTAATATTTCTTTTAAAATAGATCTTTTTTCAGGAATGCCTAAGCCTCTTATGTTTCAATTAAGTATTTTCATGGACTAACCTAATGTCTCCCTTAATTATTTCACAAACATTGTATTTCTGAAAAAATGTGACTATATCAAATACTAAATTTATCATCTTTTCTTGTTCTTTGATTCTAATATTATTTATAAACTCTTGAGGTGATTGTACAGACTCTTTTATACATATTCCTAAGTCACTAAACAGTTTAAATATATCATCATCAGTAAGTTTAGAAGAATAGATAGAGAATGTACCTAATTCATTTATGTCCATCCCTGTCTGGTATGATCCATCTCCTCTATTGATCTGATTTTCTGGATGTCCCTCAAGTAGCATTACAGCTCTGGACTTCTTTTCCAATAGGTGGCAGTTGACTCTTCCTTCAGGTATAGCTCTCATAGGAGATACTGCCAATGGTTGATTTGGTAGTATCAGGGCTTGAGACTTGGGTCCTGCTCTCTTGCTGATATAGCCTATAGCCATCTTCTGTTCCATGATCCACACTTGCTCCCTGAACTTCTTCAGCTCAGCTTTTAAAGCCTTATTCTCAACAGCCATTAATTCAGCTGCTAAGTTATTTTCATCCTCCTCAATTACTATTACTTTTTCTTTCCCTTTGTTCAAATCTACTTTCTGCTTTTTGGTTATTTTCTGAGGACTGTCTGTTGGAACTTTCTTTAGGAGATTTTGGTAGGCTTAGAGGTTTCAGAATTAAAGGTGTCAGAAGGTTTCATGGTTGGAGGGATTTGCTTTTTCTGTTTAGTCATGGATCTAGTGAGGGTGTTACTAGTAATGTTTCGCTTTTGGGATTGATTCTGTTTTCTGGTTTTATGCACAATTACTGATGGACTTTTGTTTAGGTTTTCTCATCCTGAGCTCAGCACAGAGTATTGATTAATGTGCATCTGAGAACCAAATTTGGCAATTTTTTCTTGCTTCCATTTGCAGTCTCATCTTTCCAATTGCCTCAGAAATATCTCTAGTTTCTCAAATTAGAATAGGGACAGAATTGGCACTTTCTATTTCGAACTCGACTAAAATTTTCTCATTGTCATATCATTTCCTGTACACATCAAACCAGAGATTTTTTGGTACCAGATCTAAATCTCCTATTTCAACAAACACTTTTGCCCATCTGAGATCGTGTCCTTGAGCAGTATTATAGTCCCAATCCAGAAAGGTCCCAAATACACTAACTATTTCCTTTAAGGTTTGGATATCCCTCATGTCGTAAGCTAGGTTTTTATACGAATCCAGTGTCTACGAGTCTGTCTCTTGGGAAATAGTTCAGAGAAATATTTTGATACAGACAATTTATAAGGTTTCCTATTTCACAGAATCCCTGTGTTACTACTGCTTGAATCCAATTTTCTGGACCCTCTATAAGAATCTGTTACGAACTAGGTACCTTACAGCACATGGAGCCCCGAATGGCACTGGTACAGCTAGCTGAAGACCCCCAGTTAGTTCCGCTATCCCTACACCAGCTGGAACTTGAACTATTATGTTGTTTGCAAGACTTTGCGTGAATTAGGTTTGTTTGCTTAGATGGATTTTGTGGAGATTCTGCACCATTGTCGTAGCTGATTCAGATCTAGGGTTTGTCGAAGTAGGAATTTGGCGGAATGAGCTAGAAGAGATAGCAAGGCGGTTTCTTAGGTTCACTTTAGGGCAGAGAGCTGCTATATGTCCTATCTTGTCACACTCAAAGCATATTTTCAGATTTTGGCAGGAAGCAACCTGATGTCCCCTCTCACCACATCTAAAACATCTGTGTTATTTCTTGATCTTGGATAGACGATTGAGATAGCCCGAGGAAGGAATTGCTCTATTATCCCGATGTAGATAATCCCAATGCTCTAATTTCTTCTCAATACTTCGCGGTGCAGCAGAACTCCCAAATTCAGCTGGTTGTGCTTTAGGCCATTTGACCCCTCCATTTGTAGCAATCTTTCTTTTGTCCAATGTTTCACTGACTGGTAGGCCCTTCTTAAATTTCTCTAAGTAAGATTCTTTCTTGAAGTCAGGATTTGCATTGAAAGCCAGCATCTCGCCAAGTGTCTTGCCTATAGCAGATTTTTTTGGATCTGAGCCGAATTTCGAGATTAGCTGTCTGGCCCTTTGATTAAACTCATTGTTCTTGGTTTGATGAAGGTTATTCATCCCAATAAGGTTGTGGAGCAGATTTTTTATGGAATTAATCATTGTTTACATCAGAAGTAAACAAATGATTAAGCTGGTATGGGATTTGGATGGAGATGCTCGAAGAACATGGTGGAGATGAACGGTGATAAGTGAAAGATGAACAGAACTAGGCGGAAGGAAAGAGGAAAGCTTTTCTTGATTCTTTGATTTTTTATCTTAAGAAGAAATGATGAGGCAAATCTAATATGATTTAGAATGATATATGAAATTTGGATGACCTTATCAAAACAAACAAAATGCCTAAGACAATGCATGACATTCATCTCCAAGTTTATTTTGAATTTGCTCTTGAAGGTTAAGATATGTTGGTGAAGAGAAAGGCTAAACGATATATGGCTGGAAAGTGGGTCACATTTAGTGTTTGATTCAATATTTTTTGCCCCAAACCACCTCTTATACTCATTGTGGTTTGCATCTGCCGACCAAACTTTTAATGGGTATACCTCTTTCTCTTTATTGGTAATACCAAAGTTTTCACACAAGGATTCTATGATTATCGGTGCCTCTTGACAACATATGCAAGTTGTAACACTTCATGGTTGGCTTGTAGGTTTCATATTGGCATAAAGAACCCGAGTTGGCACTCTATGATTGGTTGTCATTGCCAATTCTCTATATAATCTTTGATAATTATCCAAGATTCACCATCCATCCTATTTTCTTCATTTGTTTTGAAATAAAAATGTTTGGAGATCTTAAGATTTTCATATTTATTGCAAAAAGTATTGTAGTCTTTGGGAGTTCGAAAGAGAAATATGTTTGATGATCAGATCTCCATGGGATATTGCTGCCCAATTAATTTTGAAGATTCTTCTCGAGATTTTTCGATGTGTGTTCTTCTAGGATGGAGAGATCGCTCACACGTCAGATTGGGGTTCAGTTCAGACCCTTCTCCTTGCTCGAGTTGTACCGTTGCTCGAGGAGAATTTGTTCTCTTCTTTGACACTAATTTTCTGGACTTCGGTGGACTTGGTGGTGCCATGAGAAATATTAGGACAATGATCGCTGAGAAAATCATGTTGGTTGAGAAAAATGGGTGAATTTTGGTTGATTTGGGCTTTCTTAGAGTAGAAGTTCTCAGAAAGCTGCTAGGGCAGAGAAAGTTTGCTCTAGAGTTGAAATGGTGAAGGTTGGAGAAGAAGAATGGTTTAAGTAATCTTTCAGAATAATCTCGTTACAGGACCTGTTATACCGGGTTTCAAAACTGCCTTAACTGCTCCAACAACTAATTTTTCAACAACTCACCCATTATAACAGGCTTCCAGTCGTTATAACGTGTTGCTAACCCGTTGCAACGGGTTGCTGTAATGCAATCACACATATCATTTTTAATTGTGAATTTCTTTGCTGATATGTTTCCAATTTGATCTAATAACACTCAATTCAGCTGTCAAACTAAATTTTGAAAACATGCATATGTTCAGGCCGAGTAGTAATTTGGATTTAAAGATCAAACAAATATCTCAAAACATATGATTCAAGTAGTTCATCTTTGTCTTGAATTATGTTGTCAATCAAAATCGTTTATCTTAGTAGAGCGATGTAGCCCCTTGAAAAGATTTGGAGCCTTTAGGATAGGCTCTCTTGTTGTAAAACACTTGTGATCTAGTGTATTCGATCTCGGAAGGTATTTTGGATCAGAGGATCGCGTGGATGTAGGCTTGGTTGATAAGTCGAATCATGTTACATAGCGTGTTCTCTTGCTCTCTTGCTCTTGCTCTCTCTCTCTTTTAGTCTATTTTTGCATATTTGCTTGAATTGTTCAACTGCTCTATTACTTGCTTACTTGACTTAGCTAGGTGATTAAAGTCAAAAAATTATACTTGAAATTGTTAAACGCTTTCGCTATCGTTTTAGGCCTTTATACCCTTGTTCAAAATAACAATTAGTACAAGAGTGAAAGGTTTATACCTAGCTAATTAGATTAATTATTGATAATTCTCGACCTTGTCTTGTGGAAAAATGGCACAATTTGAAGTTTGTAAAAGAACCACCAATCTTTGAGTATGATGTAAGAATTTATCCTTTTGAAAAAGATGTATGGTTAACTACCTTAGTCGATGACCTATGTGATGTTGTAGAGGTAGGCTAGACACTCAAGTATGAAGTCGATGATATTTCTTTGACCAAAGAGTTCAAAGAATACACGTACATTAAAAAATACAAGTTAATACCATATCTAGCTTTATTAATGAAACAATTGCTTTACATCTTTCTCATTTCACAAATGCTAAAAAAATTAGAATGCATTAGTTCTTAGATATGAGAGAAATGAAGACATGAAAAAGGAATTGTAAAGTGGAATTAGCCACAAAATTAGAGAACATGAAATTTGAGAAAAATGAGTCTTTTGAGAATTACTTTAGACTTGTCTCTTTGATAAATGAATTTGTTAAAGTATGTTTTAACATTAGTAATGAAGATTTTGTAGGTAAGCTTCTATGAATGGTCTCTTTTCTATATTGCATTTTCATTTATATTCTGTGAATAACGATAGGATGTCAAGCCCTACTTAGTGTAGTGGTGAGACACAATGTCTTCATGAGGGAGGTTTGGGGTTCAAACCCCGTGAGGAGTTACTTTTAGAGAGAGTTTTTCAAGTTTATTTTCTACTTTGTTTGTGAATGTGTATATTGTAAATCTACAGATAATAAATAAATAAAAAAAGTGAGAAAGGGAAAGGAATTAAAACAAGTTTTCATTTATTTTGTTTTGTAATACTGAAAAAAATGACACGGAGCATGCATTCAATTGACGATTCAAGTAACGCATAATTCAGTGGGGAATTAATAAATTTATGTGCGCGTCTAGAACATTTTGACCATTACTTTTTTTGCGAACCGTTTCTCGACTCCTTGGATAAAAACAAAAGAATAAGGAACAGAATAAATAAAGCAATTTGGTCAAAATGAAATGACTACCATAATTGATTACGGGCTTTAAATTTAAAAAAAAAGTACCATAAATTACAAAGTACAAATTAGTAGAAAAAAATATTCATCGTTGCTAAACATGGATATAATTTACTAATAAATTTTTAGCAACTTGTTTTCTTTTTTAAAATGTATTTTCTAATTTATTTATGAATATATTGTAAATTTACGAGCAATGAATAAAAATATTATTTTTTTTTTAAGAAAAAGAAGATCACAAAGGGTGTGTTTGGCACCTCCACTATTCCGGAATAGAGCTCTATTCCGGAATTGGCGAGTGCCAAACGGATTTTCGAAATCATAAAATAGTGGTAAAATAGGCTATTTCGGTATACCACCATATAGATGGAATAGCGGAATACACTGTTCCGTATGACTAACTAATCAAATTTATTATATTTTAATATTTCATCATTACTATTATTATTATTATTATTATTAATATTATTATTATTATTTATTATTAGTATTATAATATTTCATCATTATTATTATTTTATTATTATTTATGATAATTATTATTATATTATTATTATATATTTTATTATTCTTGTTATTATTTATTATTATTATTATTATTTAGTATTATAATATTTCATTATTATTATTATTTTATTCATTATTATTTATTATTATTGTTATTATTATTTATTATTAGTATTATAATATTTCATCATTATTATTATTTTATTCATTATTATTTATAATTTATTATTATTGTTATTTATTATTATTTTTAATATTATTTATTATTAGTATTATAATATTTCATCATTATTATTATTTATTATTATTTATGATAATAATAATTATTATTATATTATTATTATTATTCTTATTTATTATTATTTATTATCAGTATTATTATTTATTATTATTATTTTATAATTATTTATGATAATTATTATTCTTCTTATTTATTATTATTATTATTATTATTATTATTATTATTATTATTTATTTAGTATTATAATATTTCATTATTTTTATTATTATTTTATTCATTATTATTTATTACTATTGTTATTATTATTTATTATTATTTATTACTATTGTTATTATTATTTATTATCAGTATTATAATATTTCATTATTTTTATTATTATTTTATTCATTATTATTTATTATTTATTGTTATTTATTATTGTTATTTATTATTATTTTTATTATTATTTATTATTAGTATTATAATATTTCATCATTATTATTATTTTATTATTATTTTATTATTATTTATGATAATTATTATTATATTTTTTTATTATTATTCTTATTTATTATTATTTATTATTATTATTATTATTATTTATTATTAGTATTATAATATTTCATCATTATTATTATTTATGATAATAATTATTATATTATTATTATTATTATTTATTTGTATTATTATTATTATTTATTATTAGTAGTATTATTATTATTTTATTAGTATTATAATATTTCAGCTTTATTATTATTATGTTACTATTATTTATTTTTATTATTTATTATTTATTATTTATTATTATTTTATTAGTATTATTATTATTTATTATTATTATTATTATTATTTATTTTATTTATTATTATTATTATTATTATTTATTTTATTTATTATTATTATTATTATTAGGATTATAATATTTCATCATCATTATTATTATTATTTTATTATTACTATTATTATAGTCAATTTTATTATTTTTATTTATTCTGATAAATAATGCATATTATTGTTAATTTATTATATTATTTAGTTTATTATTGTTATCATTACTATATTATATCATAATTATTAATATCTTACCATTGCAATTGACACTTGACAAACGACAATTTTTCTCTTCAGAATAGTCAAGAATATCACTCTTCTACCACTCTTCCAAAATCACACTATTCTATTTTTACTATTCTAATTCCACTATTCTGACGCTATTCTTTGATTTGCCAAACGGACCCAAAGAGTGGTCAGAATTACAAGTACCGGCTCCTGCAACATACATGTTATATAGTTAATATTACAAAGAAAAAAAAAAGTAAAAAATAAATAAAAAAAACTTGTTTTCTTTTTGGAAGAGTAAAGCGTACCTCCGTTACAAAATTAAATAGCTAATAGACCTTGTTGGGGAAAATAATCCCAAAATTATTCCCAACTTTTTTTCTCAATAATATGAGTTTTACCGTTCAGCGTCATTGCGTCAATAATAAAAGGGACTAATACGTAGATATCATATTTGATATCAACTATTGATATCGATTTTATTATTCATCTTTAGTTGAGTTATCATGCATATTATTTGAGTTATTATGCATGTTATTTTTTGTAATGAAATAGTTATACATGTTGTCGATTTTATTATGCATCTTTAGTTGAGTTATCGTGCACATTATTTGAATTATTATGCATGTTATTTTATGTAATGAAATAGTTATACATGTTATTTTTTGTACTAAAATAGTTATGATATAACATGCATAATAACTCAAATAATGTGCATTATAACTCAACTAAATGTGCATAATAAAATCGATATCAATAGTTGATATCAAATGTGGTATCTACGAAACATTATCCATAATGAAAATAAACATTTTAAAGATAAATTTGACATGTTCGTATAATAATCCTCTAACATGAGATATATTTGTATGTATATATATATAGAGAGAGAGTATATATATATATATAATACTTTTATTTGACAACCATGATAATAGTCTTATTAAAGACAAAATAAATTATGTTCAAATTTTGTTTGTTAAGACGGGAATAAAATTGAGTTAACACGAAAAATTATTTAGATTTGTCCTCAATCAAGCATAATAAATTAATGACTCAATTTTACAGAAATTTAATATTTTTCTAATAAAGTGATTCTTAATTGCTCTGAATTTGACCATGTATCTGTTTAACAAATATATTCGCAATTTATTATTATCTAGATAAAATTTGTAACCGTTTATGATGGCTATAAAAAATTCACTTGTTCTATATGTTTCAAAAACATTGCATAAAATTTTGGAAATTTAAATAAACGATTTAGATGCTAACGCTGCATATGAAAACTTCAAAAGGAAGAGATTTTTTATTGCTTGTGAAAAAATCTCCTGTTGTTTGTCCACCAGTGGCGACACGGAAATAGCTACGAAATTCATATTGAATTGTATGAATAAAGAAAATTATATAATTTTATTTTTACGAGGGAAGCTAAGTGATGCTGCTTAAATAACAAGAGTAAACTACGGTGCTTCTAAAAGCATTAAGATCTTTCGTGTTTCTAACTAAAAAATATTATTAATCATCTTAAAATTTTAATTTATCATCCTCATAATTTTCTATAACAAAATCTTATAGGGAACAAAAATGTTCAATTTTTAGGGTTTTTAAGTATTTTTTATTTTTTTAAAGTGATTTCAAAATAATAATAAAATAATTAATTTTTATACATAAAATTATGTCATTTAAAATTTGAAAACATATACTTAAAACTACAAAATTTAAAAAAAATCTTCCCTAAAAAAATTTGATATAGATAAATTAATTAGCATGATAAATCAAAATTTAAAGTTGATTAAAAATATTTTTGTAGTAAAAGAACGGAAGATCTTGATGCTTCTAGAAACACCATAATTTTTCTCAAATAACAAAGTCTAAAGAAAATTTTCACAATTTTTTAAATCACGAGGGAGACAACTCCCTTTTGATAACATCTAAATCGCCAAAATGTGTATCCAAAACTGACAGAAAAATACACAATTGATCTAGAGTGTGCTTGTTCTCATGTGCATTACAAGGCAATTCTCTGGAAAAATGCATTAATACATTTTCTAAGACTATAGAAATAATTCAAATACCTCAAAAAAATAACATTAATTACATATCTCCTCACCAATATTCCAACATCTATTAATGAATTTTGTCAGTATTAAGTGATTAGTCGCCAAATTGACTTTAAAAAAAAGTCTTTCCGTGTGGACAAATAATGCATTATTGAAAAATAAACGAACCAATATATATTGTATAAGATTCTCATCCACTAAATTTATTCAATTTAAGAGAGAATAGTTATCAAATTTGAAGGTACGGCAAGTGTACGACCAATTATCCTCCGTTCAATATTTGCTTCTCTTTTTATCCTTACTATTAATAAAAAAGAGATTGGGATTTTTTATTCCAAACTTTTATTTACTTATCAAATCAATACAGAGCGTGAGATTTTCATTTCTTTAGATTACAATCGCTCAATTTTAGACTTTTAATGCCTTTAAACTTTTAATTTTCTTATCATAATAAGAGCATGTAATATCTTCTCATAGAGACAAGATATTATGTAGGATTTATTATTGACATATATTTTGTTATTTATGATATTGTTATTTAAGATATTTTGTGTAATTTTTGAAAGAGAGATCAAATATTTATAACCATACAGAAATATTGCAATAAACCAACATATATTTTCAAAAATAAACATTTGAGAAAGAAACTTGACTACATTTTATTTTTTTTAAATCCCACTTTAAAGTTTATGAATCGAAAATATAAAAAAATGTACATCAACATAATTAGTTCATTAGATATTAAATCTGACATATATCTTACTATTATCAATTCAATAATTTAAACTTAAAGCATCTTGCAAAAAGTTTAGAAGTAGGTAGTATGCGATCCAAGTCAGGCCCTTGTTCAATTATGTTGTTGCTTCTTTACACATCATAGAAATATTAAAAATTTTAAGAGGTTAATTTGCACTTTATGAACTGTACGGAATTCAGATTAATTAGACCCAAAATATTGTAAAAGCCCAAAGATCTTTTGAATAATTTTGGGTGTAAAAGGTGCATGCAAGAGGTTTAGTTTACCTGAAATTGCAAAGCTTCTATTGTTTAATTAATTTATTGTTTGTAGGCTTACAAGTTACGACACATACAGCTACAAATAAATTAGAAAATAAATTTAAAAAAATTTCTCTTAAAATTGTCCTTAACGAAACTTGAACTTCTGATCTTCTCCGTGAAAATCATGTATCTCACCACTACACTAGATAGGACTTGTCAAAGCTTCTATTGTTGAATGTATTTTTCATTTTTCTTTCATTTTAGAGAATTAATTGCAAATATGACTGAATCTTCCAATTGTGACCTGGTTCATAACATGTTTTCTTGATCATAATTGTTCACTTGTAGACCTGCCATGTCTTGATCGTCATCACTCATGCTACAAGAAATTTAGTTCTAAGCAATTTCAATTCTAAGCAATTTGTATTACAAAATCAAACAATTTAGTTCTAAAAACAAGCAAGCAAGAACAACATACTCATCATTTTCAGACAAATCAAACTTAGACACTAATATCTTGTTTATATATGAAAGGATTGTACATTTGTACCCCTTAATTTCAAATATCTTGTTTTTTTTTTCCTCCGTTGATTGATTTCTGGGACCTAAAACTTTAGACAGAGAACATCCAATCCCAAATCCCAATCTCCAGTCTCCAGATTTCCCTTTCTATCCGCCACTCCATGATTCTCTGACTCTAATAGAGGTCTATTACAAAGTCTCCTCCATAGGCATTGCATTATGTGTGGTGGTGCAAAGTGATGCTCAATTGCTCATGCTCACAAAAAAAAGAAAAGCTAAAAATAATAATAAAAAGAGGTAGAGAAGGAGGTACTTGCTTTGGCCTCTCTCTCTCTCGGAATCAGATCTGGTGCTGCGCGGAATGGTGTAGCATAGTATTTGGATCGTCTGATTTTCACTGATTGCATCAAGATTCGTGTCAAAGTAAAAAAATCCTCCTGATTTCCATTGCTGACGGTGAATTGCGAAATTAGCGGTCGATTCAGACCGTCCATCTGATGTAGCGCGCTACTGCGCTACAACAGATTCAGGTCCCTCTCTCTCCGTCTCTGTCTCTATCATCCATTTCTCATCTTTATGTTTCATTTTAGTGGAGAATCTAGTTGGATAGGTATTATTTCGTCTTGGCACACGCCTCTGTTCCACCTAATTAATTTATTTCAAAAGTCAATTATTGCTAATTTCTGAGTTCAGCACTATGAAATCCGAATTTTTCTTTATTTAAAAAATGTAAAAGTAATTTAATTTTCTAGGAGTTAAATTAAGTGTGCAATTTGCTCTGGTTTCCAATGCTGCAACGTTAAATCATGCAATTAATTATTAATGTATGACTCAAGATTTGATTAACCTACTTTAATAAGTTATATTATATAAATAAAGGTAATCATGGAGACATGAATATATTTATTTATTTACTACACTGGAAGAGAGAAACGTTTTACCTGTTATAAAATTATTAGACAAATAAACTGCAAATTAAGTTTATTTCAACCAATTACTCTTTAATATAATGACCGTATACACATATAGAAATTTTGTAGGAAACTAAATTTCACGATTTTGAAGTTATTTTAGCTATTTTCTATTTTTTAACAGCCATAAAGAGATTATTATTTTAATATTAAACATGATCGTTTTTAATAATATTTAAAAAATAACTAAAAAGTTCTAAAAATCACGAAATTTTATTTTCTGTAAGATTTCAATATGAATAATTTACTTTGCAACTTAAATTGATGTTTCAAACTCAAAGAAATATAATTTCGATCATTTCTACTTCAATCCGAAGTGCAAATATTTTCACAATAGCCTAAAAAAATTGAATCATCCGAAAAAAAAGAATAGAAGAATCTTTTAGGAATATTCGACGTCGACAATATTTTATCTAGAATCTAAATGTTTAGAGAAATATTTCTAATTGACGATGTGAAAAGATTTTTTATGAAAAATTGATGATCAAGTCCTCAAGTTTCAATATGTGACTAGATCACCGTAGTAGTGATATGTAATTTGTCCAAAATATTTAAAGTAAATGAGAAAATTGAAATAGGCAATAGATAAAACATGTAATACATTTTCTTTCTTTAATTTCTATTATTTTAATTCTTTTTCTTAATTTAATAAATAACTAAAGTACTTGGCGATATCCTACTTAAAAAAATATCCATTTTAACTTCGTTCGTATTATCTATCTTCATATTTGAAGGTGGTCTTCTCGTTACTAAATCTGCATCCGTCAATTAATTAATTAGGATACTAATATATATGGAGTACGTTTTAAATTAAAAACAAGGAAAATAAAATAAAATAATAGCTAGTCCTTTGTAGGCTTACAAATGAGGCTTTGACGAATTTAGATTAATTATTATTGGCTTTCGAGAGAAATGGAGGTAGCTAATGTTTTGTCACATTTGTCAAGAACATAATAAAAATAATAATAGTAATGATAAATATTTATTGTTTCTGTTCACAAAATACTAATTAAGAATGGTGTCTACTATTAACATTGGCAGTGGCGAAACCACATGCATTCAGAGGTGCAGCTAAATCCCTTAGAAAAAAAAATTCAAAAATGATCATATTTATTACGTTTTTTCAAAATTGATTTTGGATTTGAAATTTTTTTTGTACAAATGATCATATAAGATAATTTTTTTTGAGAATAATCATCATTTTGAACCTCCTGAAAAAAAACCGTAAATATTGAACCTCTCTGACGAGAATCCTGAATCCGCCCCTAAACATTGGTATGGAAAAAAAAAAAAAAAAAAGCAAGAAGACATACATGAACTCAAATTCTAAATCAACTTTCCGACTTATATTTGTTCATTTCTTGCTCTAGTAGCGACAACACATAATTATATGGGAAACACATCATCAAGCTCTGGTTAACAATTAAAGTTCATTGTTTAACCACACCCAAACAATGACACATGCTTCAATTAAGTTCTATATATTTTCTTCTTTTTGTGTGTATCATGTTGGTTCTTAGTAGCACAAGAGAACAACAAAATCACGTGATATTTTGAATGTTTGAAAGTGAATAAGAACCGCAATGAATTGTATTCTTGCCTATGTATTTTTTTTTTTGAAATAAGCAGGGAGCGTCTGTCATTTTCATTTTCATAGAAAAAAGATGTTACAAAAAATTGAAAACACACAAATACATGAATTATCTTCTCGTGCACACCATCTAAAACCCTACTCTAATCTAATCAAGATATCTCCATCACAGCACTAATCATCTAAACTCGAAAACAAACAAATCTAATTCTAATCCCCTGGTCCTAACATTTTGATCACAGTCTCTCTACCCATACCAACTGATACCCCTTCACACGATCCGTACCAGCTGGTATCAACATTCTTCTGCTGGAACCCATTGCCATTTATCCTCTGGCATCTCAGCATACTGATTGCAGTAACCCATTCTTTTGCTGGTACCCATTACCAGTCCCTAAGAGCGAGTCACCATACCAGTCCCTAACATCGAGTCAGCACTTGTACCACCCTCACCAAATCGGTACCAGCCTTCAAGGAGGCGCCTCACAACAGGAGCTCGGAACCATCGTCTCTGTTGTTTGCACACTAATCCTCAAATCAACCCTCATACAGCTTTTTACCGATAACATTCTCACTGATTCCGAGCTTCATTCCTCGACAGTATGATCTCTCTAGTCTCGCGCCTTTCTGATACTGTCGTAGCGTCTGAGGTCGAGCTGATCTCATCCAGCCGTTGTCCCAATCTCCCCCTCGTCACATCTCCAATCTCCGAGTTTTGAAAGCTCCGTCGATGCCTTGCCTTTATCGTGAGCAAGGCACGAATAACCACCTCCTCAACCAGTTCTGTAACCCAGAATCCACTCGACGACAACTCAATGAAACACCTACCGATCTCATACGCCTTGGCACCAGCCCCTCTGACAGATCCGTAACCTATCTTGTTGGACCAGTACCCCTGCCACCACCCTCGCCATCACTTTCTTATTTCAATCTGGCTTCACACTCGATCTTTTGTAAATATGACATATGGTTTAAAATAATTATCAAGATATATAAAAAATCTACGGTATTACACAAATACAACTTGACCTTTCCTGGACTGAAATTTGTTCCCACTTTGAAAATTTTGAAGCTCCGTAGAGGTAAGCTTTTTTTATTGACTTGATTATTTATTATTTTCAATTTTTTTGTTATTTTTTAGTATGTAAAATGATATTTTTTATATCTTTTTATTAAATAAGAATGTATGCTGAATTTATTTATTATTTAATTAGTACCCGATTATAATGAGTTTGAACCCGATAAATTATTACAATTCAGTAATTGCCCCTCTTATCAAAATTATGCATCTGTTCAAGCTTGATATAGTATACATATCTTAAAAAAATTGGATCCCAATAATTTTTTTTTATTATCGCCAAATTATCAAGTTAGAATTATTATTAATGGACCCACCAATCTTAGAAAGAGATTTATTTATGATAAAAAAAATATTATTCTTGTGAGATACTTGTATGTGCTTGAGATTCTTTATGGTGTGCTTTATACTTGCCTTGTAGATACTTGTATATGTTTGTATCCCTTTTATTCTTTACTTTATACTTTCCTTGCAGATAATTCGTATTTTTTTTCCTGTGCTGTCGTTTTTTTTTTGTATTATACTTTTTTCTTGCAAATACTTCTTTTTTGTGCATATGTCGTTTTTTATTGTATACTTTATTCTTTTCTTGAAAATACATGTATATGGTTAGGGATCTGTATCTGCTATTATTTTGCGAAAAAAGGGGGGTCTTGCTTTTCACCTCTGTATCGTTGGATTAGATTTGAACGATTCGATCGTCACTATTGAGATTCAGAAAAATTGCAGATCTTATCCGTTTATTTAAATCAAACGGTTCAAAAATGAAAAGCAGGATTCTATTTTTCTTTTTTTGAAAATTAGATGATACGAATCCATATGGTTAGATCTCTTTCTTGTAAATATTTGTTTTCTTTCTCTCTCAGCACATGATTAGCTTTTTCTTCAAAAGAAAGAATTAAATATTGTACGAATTCTGAAAAAAGATAAAATCATTCAGTACTTCCCGAAATTTGAAACATATTTCTTGATGAAAGTTACTTGCCCTTCACTAATTAAGTTAATTGTTATAATTTGATGGATAATATAATAACCACTAAACAATGTAACCCTTTCGGATACTACTCCAAACAAGAGTTTTAGACATGTCTAACGTGTGTAACGATCACGAAAGAATGTAATTTCGTTGACTGTTTTGTTTAATGAAATATTAAGAAATTTTATTTTGTTAACTGTTTCGTTAAAGAAAACGATTGGAACAAATCAAAATGATCAAACTCATTTCCTTCACTCTTCATTCATCACCTCTCTACCACACTACAGCAAACAAGGTCGGTGATGAATGATTCTTCCATACACATGAGTCAAATCCTTCATCTCCTCATTCGAGCAATTATTAATTCATCTCCTCTCTCATCACATTCTCTCGGCATAACACTTTTTTCTTAAATCAAAACAATTCTAACAATATACAGTAACAAACGAAACTACGAAACAAACGATCACGAAATAATATATATTAGTTAACCATATCGTTATTTAAATGAAGAAATTTTTTTGATCGTAATCGTTTCATTTATCATAAAACGAAACGAAAAAATGATTAAACGACTGGTCATTGACAATCCTAAAGAGTTTATCGTGCTATTATTTCTATTTTTAAATATTGTGCCAATAAAAATCAAATCACGTATCACTATATCAAATGTGATGTTAAGTAAAGGTGATTAATGACACCGTCGCTATCGTCAAGCTCCAGCATTTGCAAATGCTGGAAAAAAAAAATAATTTTTTTTCAAAAATTGGATGCTAAGTTTCCATCTTTATCGTAAAAAAAGGGCTTTAGATAAAAAAGAAAGCCAAATCTCATATCAATGTCAGCACATCAGTTTTGTAAATTATCGTGCTTCAATCAAAAAGTGGGACAAAGAAAGGAAATTAGAAGACATCAATGGTGAAGGCAGAGGAGAAATGCAACTTGGAAAGGAAAGGATTCCAAACTTCAAATCCAAATTCTTCCATGACGCACTCTATAGTGGAAGGCCTATTAGTATTATTTGAGGTAAAAGGGATGATAGGCTTAGGCTTTAGTATTCTGCTAAAAATTAATATTCAATTGTTTACAATAATAGAAGGTTTTTTAAGAAAAAATTTTGCGGACAAATTTTGTCTTTCTTTTTGTTCCAAATCCGGCGAGAGGAGTTTCTTTACAAATATTTAGAAGTGTAAGGTTATTTCTAAAAAATCTTTATTTTGAAGTGCTAAAAATGTATTTTTCTTTTCAGTCCTTTTTTTTTGGTAAGGCAAGTAGTATTTGTCAACTTGTCAAAAGATGAACAAGAACAACATAATTCTCGCTTGGAAGGAGATGCTTCCTGAAAAAAAGTTAGAAACTACCCCCAAAAAAGAAGAGGTTCATATTGCTTGAAACTATTTAAAGAAGGGCATGATGGACCCATAATGATCCCGTTATAAAGTTGCAATGAAATGGCGGGTCCCATTTGGCATGGCTGGTCTATTCGTAATTTCCATTTTAGTTTACTTCGATTTCTTTTGGTGGTTTCTAGGGCTGTATGTTGGGCCGTTTTTGAATGATGGGTCGTGTCGTTTGGGTCGGACGAAATAGCAACGACAGGGAATTTTTTTTGTTTGGGCCAACGACACAACAACGACAGAGGTCCGAATTTCGTTTCGTAAAACAAAAGAGCAATGCCAGCATCGAGTGTCGTATTGTGTATATTAGTTTATATCGTTTAGATCTGACGGAGTTGTAGAGGTACTAGTTTAGATATAAAAGGCGAAAAATCTTAAGTGCCCTCACTTTCCTCTTTCTCGCGATTTCCTTTCCTCTTTCTGTCTTTCTGTCTCTTGACTCCCTCGCTTTTTATTTCCCTGTTTTCCTCAGATCTATCAGCCATGAGACCTTGTGACTTGCGAGGCTGTCAAGCCATATTGGACGATCCCACACCCAATTTTCAGATGTACCTTATACTGATTCGTAATAGATGAATATCACTTGTTAACTTGCATGAGCTTTAATTACTAGCACTTATCTCGTATTTGCTTTTTGAAATGTGTCTGCTTGTTTTGCTTGTTTGAACTGTGCATGCATGCTTGGCTTGTTTGAACTTTGCATGCATGCTTTGCTTGCTTGTTTACTTGAGCTTGCTTGATTACTTGGTCGTAATAGATAGATAAGACTTGTTAACTTGCTTGATTACTGATTTGCGACAGATGAATCTGACTTGTTTACTTGAATTTACAAGTCAATTCATCTATCTTAGCAGTTCAAAAATAGCATCTACAGTGGAACTCTTTGAATGTGCTCAAGATTCATCCATCACAGATCAGGTTCGTCTCTCTTCCATTCTTTGTTTTACCCTTATTTAAATATTAACATTTATTATTTTGTTAATTTGTAGAGGCTGATGGAGAAGTTGGTGAATGGTGATTCACTGTGGTCCACAGATGCAGTTGGTGATTATGTATGTTGAACTGAGCAAGATTGTGGTTCACTGTCTAATGTCCGATCCAACTGTGATGGATTGTGAGCCTAATGTTGATATCTCTGAGGATGTGTATAATTATTCTAGCTCTTTGTGTTATTGTTTTTGTTATTAATTTCAAGTTTATTGCTTGCATGCTTGATTGTTTGAATTGTATTGATGCAGGACTTGCTTGTTTGTTGTCACTTAAAGGAGAGAAGTTGATTCAGGGGCACTAGATTGAACTGATTGACGTTTGATGATTGTTGTGTTCAATTCAGGACTCCTGGATCGGCTTCTCTCCTATTTGTTCACAATGCTTGTTTGTCTGCAATGATGCTTCTATCTCCTAGATATGCCGTATCAACAATGATACTGCAATTGAATTGAACTGATACGGTAATACTGCACTTGGACAGTGGTAATTATACTTTTAGCTAGTTCTTTTTTTGTTGATCATGCCAACTTTTGCTTATCCATGTGCATTATGTAGCGTTATAACACTATGTTAAGATTCGAAAAAATTGTTTCCAATTTTATTTCAAATTTTCAGAAGAGAAAGGTTGGTGTTATAATGCCAACTTAGCATTAGCCGTTATATAAAGATATGCTTAGTCTGTACAGTACTTAATCAAATTCTGGTCTATTTTTTTGGTCTATCGTTATAACGCTACCTTATCGTCACCTAACGGGTTGCTTTGTATCTCTGGTACTTAGCCATTTTCAAGATTTTGGTCTGTATTGTTAGATAACGCCAGCTGGCGTTATGTAACGGTTTGCTCGGACTGTTTGGTACTTACTCAGTTTCTGGATTTTGCTCACTTTATCATTATAATGCCAGCTGGCATTGTGTAATAGATTGCTCGGTTTGTTTGATACTTAGCCAATCTCTGAATATTGCACTTTTACCTTTATAACGCTAAGGTGGTGTTATGTAACTGTTTGCTTTGAATTTTCAATACATTGAAAATGTCAAAACGGTTAAGGCTTACCGTTATAATGCTATTTGGCATTATATAACGAGTTCCACTGTAAAAAATGTAGTCAAGTCGGATCTGAATTTGTGAAGTGTTTGAGTGTGGCAGTATAACGCTATGATGGTGTTACATAACTTTACGCTCTGTTGATTTGATATTTTGCTCATTTCAATCTCAAATTTTAATATTTTTGTTTTACAATAAATCTAATCTTATATGAAGCTTGTACTTCATATGTGAGATCATTCTTCAGTCTTCACTTTTCTTTGCCCACTCCTTTTGTTCTTTCTTTTAATTTGTTTATAAGTTCATATAAAAATCTCAAATAAAAAATGATGGTAAAATACTAATTTGTTGCAAATCGACAAATAAAAAGAAATTATTTGTTCCAACAAATACAAATGAAATGAAGCGGATTAAAAAGATACTGTCGACAATCCTAGTCCGAACCATGCTACTATGCGTTTGTGTCAAAAAAAAATAGGAGAATGTTCTGTAGATACCACATTTGACACCAACTATCGATACCGATTTTATTATGCACCTTATTTGATTTATCGTGCACATTATTTGAGTTATTATACATGTTATATCATAACTATTTTCAATACAAAAAATAACATGCATAACTATTTCATTAGAAAAAAATAACATGCATAATAACTCAAATAATGTGCACGATAACTCAACTAGAGATGCATAGCAAAATTGATATCAATAATCGATATCAAATATGATATCTACATATCAGCTCCAAAACAAATAAACGCCAAGTGGATACTTTTGATACTTTTTACCAATTAATCAAGTGTAGCCTGGTAAACGGAAATTTCGTTATACTATTTAAACCAACAACCTAAAATAAAACTCTAATATTTAAACCAAAATTTGACGGCGTTCTTTCTAAAAAAAATGTACAATATTCAAATTTAAATTTTTTGTTGCGGTAACTAGAAGTAAAAATTCCCGTGTTTGCAATTTGGATCAAGTGGTACTAAATTTTTTTCAAAGAAAATCGCTATAAGTTATATTTGACTTTTGATGAAAGTCTTCACATTTACATTTGAACTTATAAATAAATGATACATATTAGTGTAGGTGAGTTAGCCCAATAAGCCCAAAAGCAGTTTAGACAACTTTATATTCCTTTTAGCAATTCTAATTCTGGATATATGTATGTATGGACAATTTATGGGCCATATTTTCTAAATTATTATAAAACAATTAGGAAGAGCCAAACCAAATTAGCAACTATTTATTCTCAACCACTACTATGTTTGGATGAAAATAGAGTTATTTAGAATTATTGAGTTAGCCAGCTAATCTTGTTATTTCACTAACCCAACCAAAAATTGAATTAGTGGTTATTTGAATTTAATGAGTTAGCTCCTAACTCCACTAATCTAAAATTTCATTTAAACGCATCCTGAATGAACATGTTTGGTAATAATAATTATTTGTAGAGAAGGTTAGAAATCTAGCACAAACTTGCAATGAAACAAAGTTGGGTTAGAAATCTAACAGTGTGACATGACTTTGTACTATTGTATAACAGCGTGCCATGAATTGCTTGATTTTTCTATACATTAATTTCATGGATCTTGACATATTAGGTTCTAGAAATGCATTGTCTGATTACTGATTACTGCTATAGCGGCTATTTTGTACGATGTTGCTGTATTTTCTAATCACTTGTAAATTTTATCTGTTCATAATTCTACAAATGTAGAAATGGTGAGCAATACAGCTTTGTTCGTAATAAACACATCCCTTTAGAGGGGAGCAACTTCACTTCAAGCATGCTGCATGCATGCCACACGGATTATTACATCAGTTGGATTACACAGACTAGGCCCAAATTAAATCTAACCCATCAGAGTTTGTCAGGTCTAGGCCCAGATCTAGGCCCATTACGGATTAAAGGAAAATATTATAGCCCAAAGGGACACGTAATATTACTTTCCTTTTGTTCAAAACCGAGAGCTTAGTTTAGTTGAACACCTCCTTTTGTCATTCAAATTCCATACCCAGTATCAGGGTTCGGTTCTCATGTTGCATGTCACAGTACAATGCAGAAAACGACCAATCACATTGTCACAATGAGCTATAGGTACTATAGAAGATTGAGATTTTCAGGCACGAATCTAGAAGCACATGCAACACAAATCAAACAGCACATACAGCACGGCACCAAATCCAATTTGCCCAGTATTATGAGAATTGAGATCACCTACTTTTCTTAATGTGAACTGTTGATGGTATTCAACAGATCAGATTGAATAAAAGATTTACTCACCATCAAGAGTTCAGATTGAATAAAAGATCTACTCTTTCAATCAAATCCGTTCGTCCGTTTTGATCTGAAAATCTGCAAGTGAATAATAGTATCCTCCTTTTTCATCAAAATACTAGCAGAATCGTATCAGTATCATGAACACGAGCTAGCAATTTTATATTTAGAAACTTCTGCACCATACTGACACACGGACATGCCAGATCACCGCTAATACAGATTAGACCTTTGCTTACTTCAGTATTTCACTACATTTCTAATTGGCACTAGTTCAGGATTTCTTGGTCAGAATTGAAAAAACACATAACTGTGATTAATGATAAAACTTAACTAATGCTTTAACATGTAGTTTATCAAGTGATAGATCAATCGCAAGATGGGATGTTTAAGCACTACTTCAACACAAAGAACCTGATTTCAAACACGTTTAGCATTTACGAAAAACCGGACTAATCAGTAAATTATGTTAGTTTTGTGTTTGGAACTCGTAAAACTTCTTATTAGTTTACTTCCATTATTTTTACTAATGGTGTAAATGGACCACATCGAACAGGAGAGAACCCATATGACTCATCATGGTTTCTACCTAGCATGATCATTCAATTCTCAGTAAAGAAGATCTTACCTATTATGCTAAAAAAATAATGGATTAGATAGATTTACTGCTCCAAAAATGAATAAATGGTAAGGATACAGTTCAATCTTTCTAAATATTAATTATTAGAGCTTAATAGGCTTTTGTTCCTTTGTAAAAAGTCGCAATTTTACTTTGCGGGAGTAGCCTGAAGCTGCTTAATAGCTCGCTTCTTCAGTTGACGGTCGCCTTAAGAAGTACCTCAAGCTATTGCCTACCACCTATGGAAGGAAATAAAATGTATGCGAGTAAATATACAATTATTCTGACACATTGTAAAGTTGTCAGAAATAAATTAGCATAACATCAAATAGAAGCTTACTTGTTGCAACCCTTTGATCAGGGCTTTGCCTCTGTAGCTGACATGGAATTTTGCTTTTGCCATTAGTCCCTATTTAATCAACAATCACTAATTTAAACAATCATTATAAGTTCGTCTATGACCTTTTTCAAAAAGTAAACAATTATTACTATGTTTGCACATAAACCTTGTCAATACCAGATAAAAATCCAAAGGGAGTTATGATCCAAAAATTAACTTTCAACTAAAGTTGACTGTACTGCATATGTATAGTAAGCACTTGTCTTAGGCCCAAGTTGAAGTAGAACGAAACTAAGCAGTTTTCAATTTAGAGAAGCTGATTAAATATTCAGGTAGCAGCAGTGGAACAGTTAGTTTTAGCTTTACTGATCAAATAGCTAATGCAAACTGAGAAATGCCTGATGCTAAGAATATTATAATTTTCAACTGCAATACTAATGCCATCTCAAGAATATTAGTAAGTACCTCAGTGTCAAACTCTCCTGACTTAACCTCGATATTAGTGTCGATTATCATCTTAACCAGGTCAACCAACAATCCTGGCCTATCAGCCGTCTCCACCACTAATAAGCTACAAACCAGAAATAATTTTAATGATTAGTAACTTCTAGCAATTAAAGGTTTTATCAGGAATTATATGCAAAATGCACACACCTTTTGTCAGGACCATCATCATACACATTGACATGTGTCGCAATATCAATATCAACCTATGTTTAAAACAAGGTTTAAGATGAAAAAATACAAAAGTGCTTCCCTAAATGTAAGACTCATAGCAAAAGAGAAAGGGATGATGCATTGTTACCAATGGTCCATCCTTGATAGCGGGTATGTGATAGTGTAAATTACTTGATTACATTTTGAGATCTTTGCAGAGGCACTAGTCAAAAAATTTCTTACCTCCTGAGCAGGCGGCTCAAGCCCAAAGGTAGCACCCAGGGCTAACTGGCTACTTGACTCCTGATTCAAATTGAAAATAGTCCCCATTATTTTCAGGAGCTTTGTGAAGAGAATAAAGCAATTGCGTGAGGAGGAGGAAACTAAACAAGATAGTGTAGAATGCGTACCGGATGATATTCAATCATATTATTAATAATTGTTAAACGGATTGCCTCTAGCAATTCTGGGTCATCAATCTTACGCCCAGTAGACCTGTATTGTTTTTTATAACTTAATTTTTTTTTCAATGGAGAAAAAGCAGGATCCGTGTTGATTAAAGATATATAAAGGGAGGTTAGATTTCCCAAATTATCCCTCAAGCTAAATGAGGTTGCATTTTTTACTTCTTCTGGCAACAAAAACTTGATTTAGAGAGAGAGATAGCTTACGCTTTAGTAATGGAAAATTTGTTGTGCTTTCCAGAAGCATCTAGATACACATTTGCTTTTGTAACATTCAACCCTAGATTTTTAAGAGAATTCATCTGCACGAACACAAACACAAATAATTAATCGAACAAACAGATAAATACAACTTGAACTGAAAAGATAAAACTATGACAACAAAAACGTTAAAACATGAACAAATATAAAGGATCTGAACTTAACTATAATAAAAAATATCTTAATACATCTAATTGACAAGTACCTCTTCAACACAGTCTGGTTCTCAAACTAAGAGAGCAAATAAATAATAACATGATATTGCAACATACAGTATCAAGAAGAGCACCAAGGCGGTCACCAAAGGTTATTTCGACAACTGTTGCATCAGGGTCTGAATCTTGGTCTATTATAACTTTAGGTACTGGCACTGTATTGGTGTCGGAATTACCTCCCTACAAAAATATTAAACAGTTCCATCGTCAAATATTAATCAAATTCTTGGTAACAGTGCATAATAGTTCGTATGTATCGAAAATACTCGGGTTCATTTTTTGGGGCAAGAACCAAAAAGAGCAAATGCTTTGTCAGAACTGAGTTCTAGACTGGTATATGAAGTTTGAACAGGTACCTTAGTACCTTACCAGTGGCAAAGCTTGACTGCTACAATAATGAAACATTATACCTCAATAGCAGCGGAAGACGCGGACCCCTGAACCTTCAAAGATATAGAAACTTTTAACCTACAAAGATTGTTAAGAAAAGAATATTATAGACTCAGAACACAAAGCCATAACCACTTTAGTACTATTCTGAGAGAATATCAAAATATTAAATAAGAATCAACGGTTAAGCTTATCTACCAAACATTCTCTAAACAATCTTAACATATGTGAGGGACTAAAATGAATTTTTTTTCCTTCACCAAACAGGATGTAGCGAATAAACCAAATATTCGAGAGCTCAAAGTATCAAATTAAGAATCCAAACCTCAATTTCAACAGGAAAGAAACCGCAAATCCAGACGCCACAACAGATCCGGACTTGACTGGCGCTATTGGTTGGTTAGTTGGTACCATCTTCAACCCCTTGCAGGACAGAGAGGCCATGGAAACCGCCATTTTCTCTCTCCTTCAACCAAAATCGAGAGGAGAAAGAGTGGGAGAGAAGAGATGCTAGATGCTAGATGCCTAGATCCTTCCTTCCTCTCTTAGAATTTCTAAGAGAATAACCTACAAAGGGAAGAGTTTTGGAGAAAAATCCATCTAATTTTATCATCGCGTTATCTACCCATGGTTAAGACTTAAGAGTGGCACTGTGGCCTCTCTAGCTTCACCAGTCGCTTTCCTCTCTCTGTCTATTTGGTTGTGATAAATGGTTTTGCCAATAGGAAATTATGTGTTCAGATTTTTCTGCGGCGAGATCTACTGCGGCATTAGCGTGCCGGACTAACAGATAAATGTCCATAGACCATATTCCATTATGAATTTTTTGCGTGACTCGAAAAAAGGAGTTGGGTTATGCTACATAAGCTCTTTTTTGTTGCGTTCATGGATTATCAAATCGCTCGTGCTCCACATTCGTTATATTCAATTTGAAAATTCCAACGACCGATCCAAACCGTTGAACATGATCTACATATTGAAATCTATTTGGAGATTGAATTTTACAGTTTTTTAAAAAATTTTGCTATTTTTTTAAAGAGGTAGAAAAGTTGCTAATCAAACGGTTTCTGAACCAACAAAAGTTGCAATTTTTCTACCTCTCTAAAAAATAGCAAAAAAATTCCAAAAAATGTAAAATTCAATCTCCAAGTAAATTTCAATATGTAGATCGTGTTCAACGGTTCAGATCGATCGTTAGAATTTTTAAATTGAAGATACGATATACAGCATTAGAGGTTTGGTGCTCCATGAAACACTCTAGCCTATCTCTCTATATATAATTCACTGCTTTATGACCTACACTTTTTAGTTCTGCAGATGCTCAAAGGATTTAAAAAAGAATCTCAAATACTAAGCTAATTATCTTTGAAAACTATTGTTGTTCATGAGTCATCAACGCGAATTAATTATTAAGGATCAGTAATGGATAAATGTTATCAATTGTTCAATAATGAAATGTTTTAGGCATCGAGAAGCGTATCTTCTTACAATAAGAAGTCACTCAATAAAAAAACATAAATTATTAACATCAAACACAATCAGAATAAAGGAGAAGAAGATTTCTTCCGAAATAACTATCTTGCACTTTATCCGAAAAAAAATTACGTAATAAATTATTAGAAACGATTAAATTATTAACAAAAGGATATTATAACAATGATGTTGTTTTACTAGTAGCTATAGTTCTCAATAATATTGTTCACGTAGTTGTATGAGCGGAACTATATTGGAGCAAATTCATGCAAGTGTCTGAACTTGATTTTCAGAAAAAATAAATAAAATATAATGAGTTTGTGTTAGTATATTTAATGAAAATTGAATTTAAATATAATTTTAAGTGATTTGTGTCTGAACTTGATCTCAATATATGTGCATGCACTTACTTATGTGTGTACTTGATTGAACCTGAATCCGTCTCTGAATACTTGTTAAAAAATAAGTCTCTATCAACAAAGATAGAGAGGCTAAATAATGTAGATGAAAAAGATTAGACGTGATAAAGAAGAGAATATATTCTCTAACACTTTAATAAAAAAGACTTTATTGCTAATTCGCAAATTGTAATGCGTCATAAAAAGTAAGGGTGGATGGGACTTTAACTATATTTAATTAATGTATCCAAGATCTTATGAAATATTGTAAGAATATTGCGAGGTTTCATTTTTCTTAAAAGTATATCGAGTAAATTACATAACATGAATGACTTCTAGTGTAGCACTTAAATACCATTTATGGTTTTATCAATATAGTTTTAAAGTATTATTAGCTTATCATTTTGGTATTTATATGTCATTAGATATATTTGATTATTATATATATAAAAAGTACATAAGATTAAAAAGTATTTTTAATATATCATAAAATATATCATTAGTAATGTAATATGCATAAGACAAAGAACAAATATTAAAGGTCCTTCGATAACTTTGAATTTCGTGCAGTACATACTTGAAGAACATTAAATTCTTTAAATGTTCATACAAAATCGTAACATATTACATTAGTAATGGTCTATTATAATATTACTAATAAAGAAAAAAAACCAATATAGTAGAGAAAGAACATATAATTAAAAAGTTCATGAAATCAAATATTATCGTATATCTTGATTCGCTAGATCTTCCTCAATTTCTATGATTGTTTGGTGAAGAAGGCAAACGAATAACAAATCGAATATCTTGTCTCTTAATTTTTGTCAATTCATCCGGTATGATCTACAAAGTACTTTACTTTTACATTTTTTTAACATCATCTATGTACCTCATTTATTTTTTAAGGATTTATTTTAGCTTCAAGTTGTTGAATCGCTATTGTACACTAAAGTGACTCAGTGATCTGCCACACGCCGAGCATCACGGTTTGTCTTATCTTCTCGCCACAGAATATCTGCATTTAAGCGTGTGAGGTTGGTGTGGTTCTCCAGAGCGTGAAGAAAACGAACAACAATTGTTGGGAGTTTCCAGTTGCAACTTGGAATCGTTGCTTACTCGCCATTTGTGTGATTAGTGTGTGTCGATGCGTGAGGGTATATATCATCTGGTTTTATTTGGTTTGGTTCGGTTTGACCCGGTTTGGTTTGGTTCGGTTTGACCCGGTTTGATTCGACGGTACGTGAGGCATGAGGCCGTTGGCACTTGGCAATAGGGTTAAGTACAAGTCCCATGGTTTAGAATAACCTCAAACCGTAAAAAAAAAAGAATGTATATGTTCCTTCTTTGAATAACATCTTGTTGCAATTAACAGTCATACTATATTTAGTTTGGATTTGTTAACCTTTGGTTTTTGCTTAAAACCCACTTATTAAAAACAATGTAATCGGTAGGTGACTTAACCCTAAGCCTTTCAAAAAAAAACGGTCATACTATATTGCTATGTTATTGCGTCAACGTTTCAAATGATAATATGGATAAGTATCAATTTATTTGTTTATAATAGGCCGTGTATAATTTATTTTTCCTGTGACAATTATTTTAAGCTCAATAATTTTGTTCTCATTTGGTAAGAAAAACCCAGATATTTTCATATGCACATGTCAACGGTATAAAATATGAGGAGTAATATAATGCTTTCACTTTTATGTGTTTTTATTTTGCTTTCAAAATTTACATCATTTATCATGTAAATCTTTTTATGCAACTAAATGATATAAATTTGACAATATCACTCCTCGTAAAATATATCCAAAAGAGGATAAGATGCGCATCATGGGTAAGCATAGATGCCATCTTCAGATCTCCCCATTTGGCCATTTATACGGATTACGATAAGACAAAAGTTACCCCATTGCACATGCGGAATCATTATTGTTATTCTGGGGATAACAGGGTTCTGATATCTCAAATCTGATCGTCTATTTTTGATCTAACGGTTAAAATATATAATACATCAGACTCCGTGCAGTCCATCTGAACCGTCCGTTCATCTGCGTCGAAATCTGACGGTCGGATCAAAGAATAACAAAATCCTGTTATCCACAAGAATAACAGCAGATACGGACTCTTGCATGCACAGTTTGCTGGACCACGAACGGAACCATTAACAAATGCATATCAATTTTAAAGGATATCAATGATTACTATAACGGTAAACCTGAGTTAGCACTTATCCAGAATCCAGCTTTTCAAATTGAATTAGTACAAATCTTTATGTAATTATGCCAATCGCCAAACTAATTTACCAATTTCAATATAGATTAATCTAAAAGGAAGGTAGAGCAAAGAGCCAAAGACACTAACAAAGAAAAGTAGAGAGCCTACCAAGATATTAACTGGTAATGTATTGAACCCGTCCTGTACTTCTGTGAGACATTTTTCACAATTACATTAACAACATAAGAGTAAGCTTAATAACTGTCTTAGAGCAGTGAAATGAGGAAAAGGCTAATGAAGAAAACCTACCTTGTTTACTAGATCAATCACATCAATAATTTCTTATGCTATCTGATTATCGATTCAAAATACATACCAAGCTCCAGTCTTGTTTGGCCTGATTGGAGCATATCTGCAGATGGGCAGTGCATAGGAGTATGCACCATCACCATGCTTCAAAACCACCTTGAATAAAATAGAAGTCTTTAGAAATTTTGGTCAGTTTCAGTCATTCTTCAGCTCGGTGGGTTTGTTGCACCAATGTTCTAAATTTACCATAATAACCCACCATTAGTCCATTACCATTTCTGCAGTTAGTATATATTTCTGTAATGTATTATTTCCAAATGGCACACATCTGTTAGTTAGGGTAATGAAAAATAAAGATGTAATACCATTTCTGCTTTGCATTAGCAATGGGACAATTTCATCAAATACATTTTGCAAGAAAGAAAATACATACTAGGAAGATATTTAAGCATCAGCTCCCTCAGTCTCGCCACCTAAGAGGCCACTTAATCTCCTAAGGGGAAAAAGAAGTGCACAACTCAGAATTTATTTTCTTCCTTTTTATTTCTTTTTTCTTTTTGAGAAACAAATCAAACAAATTGAATAATAGCAAATAAACATAAATACTGGGAGAAAATGAGGCCTCTTCAAGTCAAATTACCTTGGTTTGTCAGACTCAGTGAAATGTTTTGACATTATTGAAGCCTGCATTTGAATACAAACCATAGGTCAGTTTTCAGAAAGTTATCAGGAATAACAGAATTCATTTGTCAAATAAACATCAAAATGCTGCCTGAACTTCTGAAAAGTGTTCGGCCACGATAAACGTTTTTTTGTTCAAATAGCCCCTGAAATTTTACTTTTCCTAACAATACCCTTCTATTAACAAATCACAACATCAGCAATATTAAATTCTCAAGTTATGCTTTACCGAAAGTGACTATACCCTTTTATTAGTTAAATCACAACAATAGTCTCAATTTCCCAAGTTATACTTTACCAAGAGCACACATTTTGGACTGAGCTGTCTCAATAAATAAATGTAGAGAAACAATTGATTGTTGTATATTTTAGTCTATTTATTATTCGGGTAGTGACTTGGCTTAAGGGAGGGTCACATAAAGGGTCTCTTGAACAACAAAATAAAATATATTGGACCTAAAAGAACAGAGAGCATAGAGGGGACTCATCAAGAAAACTATTATGAGGGCCAGATTCAGATTTTCTTCTTTTTGTTTTCTCAAAAAGGTCAGAAGAAATGAAAATGTGTTTAAAAGATTTTAAGTGCCTGTTCTTGAATGATGCTTCTGGCTTCAACAAGCTGAGCTTCAAGTTCAAGTTCTCTTTCAGTTGCCTCTGATGTTACCTCTGCGCCCTTCTGTGCATCTTGTAGTTGTGTCATCCTTGCCTATGTTTTATGTTTATCATTGTCAATAAATATAACATTTGTCTTTTATTTACAATAACAAAGCATATTCCTTATAGAGTTAACCTTGATGGAAGCCATCTTTGTGCGCAGGCTCTCTTCAATTTGATCTCTTGCCATGTGAAACGGCAGATCAAACATATCCTGTACACTTAAACGCATTATCGGATATGGCATGATGATTTATTATGTCAGTTTACATGTTTCTGGCCAATTAGTTAGGAATAACACATATGTAACAAGACAACATGAATTGTTTCTACAAGCCAGTAAGTTCAGTTTTAGAGGTATGTCATCAAGTATATACCGTTTTTCCGCCTAAAGGGGTTTGAGGAGAGCCGTTTTCCCTCCCATTGGCTTCAGGTGTCTGCTGTGGATCTTGCGAAATCCCATTTTGGGCATTTAAAAATTCACACATATCACCCTATAATAGTAGAAAAAATAAGAAGAGAGAACAAAAATATTTTCTTAAAAGTATCATCAATCAGATTGCAGGTTAGATTTCGTGTTTGGTCTAACTAATAATATCCAATGAGCCCTTGACATCAAGATATCAGAGAGAAATCTAGTTTATATGCCCTGTAAAAAAAAGGAAATCTCATCTAATCAGTAAATCCTAATATAATCTAACAATTTTAAAAAACTAAACCAACCATTATTCCCCTCTATTCATGCGGAAGGTGTGGGCATCTTATGCATGACAAAAAATTATGGCTTTGAAATTCTGAACCTGATATGTTGAGTGCCTATTTGAGTACAAATAAAATTGCATCGAATTCGAATCCTATGAGTGGTAGGAAATTACTACCTGCATGGAGCGCAACAAGGCTCGCAAGTCAGAGTTCTCCTGCATCAGCTCTTGTTTCTTCACTTCATATGCATCAACCTGCAAATGGAATTTACATTTTACGAGGTTATTACCAAAGCAGTATGAAAATTTGAACCAAAATTAAAGATTGGCACAGGTTGCCAACTTACAATCATCTTGTAAAAATCATTGTCAGCTTTCTTCCCGTTCCATGTTCCTCTCTGCCTACCTTCTTTCTGTTAGTTTAAGATTAATCATGGCATTACGATATTACTATATTTAGAAGAAGTTCCCTTATTAGACAAAAAGAAGGTTGGAAAGTGAACCGTGATTAAAGGAATCGGACATTATGTAAATTATTTAATAGGGTAAAAAAATATACCTGAAGCAAGTTCATGATTTCCATGCCAGAACGAGATTCTTTCTTTTTCTCCATTAACACCTGATTTAGCCTCTCCTGAATTCCCAAAGAAAATAAAATTCCTTGGTTGACATAGTTTTCTTTCAGGTTATCTATTTAAAGTATTTGGAGACATCCAGGAAGAGGTACCTGAAGCTTTATGTATTCCTTCTCTTTCTTCTTCATCTCATGAATCTGCTGAGTTCTTACTTGCTAAACAATAGAGGCAGCAACTTCATAAATAAAGAGACCATAAAAATGGTCTAAACCTGAAAGGGAAAAGGATAAATTTGCACCTGATTTCCAATGACCATTTTCTGGAATTCGTCTCTTTCCTGTTGGAGTTTGTCGATCTGCGACTTTAAAGCTGCTGTACTTTTTGCCTCCTGATTATATGAAACATGACACAAAACAAATCTATAACTAACAAACTGAAAAGGTTACTTTCCTGAACACCATTATACAAGTGAATAACACCATACATTTCTTATGTTTGCTGTTGATAGCAAGGCTTAATAATTGAGATACAATAACTATTGATAATAGCAGGCCAAGATCCTACTATCAATTGAAATTAAATATAGCATATATATAAACAAGAGTATTACATAAAAAATGAAAAAAAAAACTGAAGAGTAGTTAGAAGGAAAGGATGGGAAGGACATAAAAAGGAGATTAGAAAAAAGAACTGGCAATGCCCGAACCAAGACAAATTTGCTTAACAAAAATAAAAAGGCATTTAAGTGAAGGAGAACATGGAATCCTTTATTGCAACTTTTTCCCAGATTCTAGTAAGATAATATTACTGTAATGTTAAATTCTGTAACTTGATCATCAATGGACTGGTACTTGGCCCCAGACAAAACATAAGCTACTTATGAAAATGTTTGTATGAGATAATATGAAAGAGAAAAAAAAGGATAGAAAATTTGAGCATGTTTTGCCTGAATGATGTAGAGACTTGCAAATATGAGACATGTAAGGTGTTATTCACTTATATTTGCAAATAAAGAACCAAAGAAAAAGCAAATAAAGAAATATTGTACTGTGCGGGTCATGGTAGCTAGCTCCCTGTCCTTGGCGGCTATTTGTGCCTCAAGTCTTTCAATCTTGGCCTCTAATCTTGATATATCAGACTGTAGCCTAAATTTGTAAACAAGAGTAAGTTTATTTAATCACAAACTAAGTAATTAATAACTAATTAACTCAGTTTTCTAGAGACATGGTACTTGTAGAAAAGCCATATTTTCAATACTGGTAACATCTTGGCAGTAATTAGTCGTCACCATCTCTTTTCTGTTTGATAGATTTATTAGCCCTTGTGTTTTGTTTAGTTGCCCAATAGGATAATTGAGTAGATTTGGTTATTGATAAAGTAACAGATTTAGATAAAGTATATAGTATGCTCAATCGCACAACTAATTGGACTTAGTGCTATCAGGAGACAATATTTGCAAAGGACTTCTGGTGGTGGAGATAACAGGTAGTTTGATTTATAACAAAAAAAAAAATGCATGTATCAAGAGGACAGCAACATTTCATTTTTTTTTTCTCTGCAAATTGCAGCAGCACATTTAAAAGGAAACACAGATTAAAAGAAGTTGATAAAAAGAGCAACACCTCTGCCTCAATTCATTAGATGATTCTCTGAATTCAATATCTCTCTGTCTTTGTTGAAGCAGTGCATATATGCAATTGCAAGTTCTTGCAATAGAGACCTACTCTAACACAAACAAAAGCATGTAAGAAAATTAAAAAAAACAATAAATGGACGTAACGACTAATGTTTTTGAAGTTAGAAAAAGAATCTTTAATCCAACAGTGATAACACCAATGAATAAACTTAAAACAATGATCATTTTAAATATTAATAGGAAGCTTAAATATGAATAGCTACTTGAAGATCAGTGTTAATTGGTAAAACTAGAATTTCAGGATAAACTAAAGAGAACACTATAAAGAACACGTCCTTTTTAAGGCCACATTGCCTATGGCCGCAAAATGCAAGTTAAAATGGCAGCTTATACTCTTTAAGTCTTAACCCTTAATTTTCTGACAAGAAAAAAATGGGGTTAATTGTAAGGTTCCTGAGACAACAGGTATATTCTATGGCAGAAGTATTACTCCAGAGTACTCACCTATATTTATGAATCAACGTGTTGCCTGATTTGAACAACTAAAGAAAATGTACCAGGATACTCGGTATCAATTTAAAGGGGAGAGGGGCCAAGTTGTAACTTCCTCAGAAAAATTGAAGATGAGCACTTACTGGATCAGTAGCAAAGAGATCAAGTGAAGCTGAAAAGCCGTAGGTGACAAGCGTCTGGTTCAAGTATTTCACACAGTGTTCTATGTTGTTTACATTGGCAAATGCATTGTCACTGGACAAAGAAATTTATCACAACCAAAGGATCACAATTAGAAACAACGAGAGGTCAAAATAGTGAAATTTGAACTAGATGTGGATAGATCGACTTGCCTGTTCCCAATTGACGGAGCACCAGGTACCTACAATGCAGCAGAAGGGTTACAATTTGTCAGATTGGAATACTGAGAAGATGGAAAGAGGGGATCTGAAGCAAATGGAGTTCGCGATTTAGCACTCACTCTGAGATCGAAATGGGCCTGAGCCATGGCCATTGTGAAAGAGAGACGAGGAGATGCGATACTAGTTTCGAATTCTGTGTGAAATTTGAAATGTGGAGGCACGAAATTGGAGCTGATGTGTACTAGACGAAGCCTGGGAGAGAGAATTTGTTGATAGTTAATTAATTAATTAATTAATTATTTAAATTATTAACTCATCACTGTTCGGGTCCGAATCTGCTATTATTTTGGAGTAAAAGACGGATCTATTATTCTTTTCTAAATCTTAGGATTAAAAATAAAAAGTTCGATCATCACAGATAAACTGCAGGAGGATATTTTGATTTTAATCTGACCCGTTCATTATAATTCAACGATCTGGATCAAAGAGAAATAAAAGTAGGGGATCTCAATCCGATTCCCTGAACCGTTTAATAAAATGACAAGTGGACCCACAGGTAGTTTGAGTCACGTTTAGAGGTGGCAAATCGGGCGGGTTCGGGTTCATGTCGGGTGGGTCAGGTCAGTTTGACTTCAAAAGATTATCGGGTCACGGGTCTGATCAAGTCGGGTCATCGTGCATTGATATTTGTCGGGTTTCGAGTCTTTCGGGTTCAAATCGAGTCGGGTTTCAATTATCTAGTTTCGGATATTTTTCGAGTTTCGGGTCTTTCGGGTTCGGATCAGGTCGGGTTTCAATTATCTCGTTTCGGGTTTCGGGTCTTTCGAGTCGGACGAGTCGAGTCAGTTTGTCTTCAAAAGATTAATGGGTCACAAGTCTGATCAGGTCGGGTCGGGTCTCGGGTCATCATGCGTTGATATTTGTCGGGTTTCGGGTATTTCGGGTTCGAGTCGGGTCGGATTGACCGAATAGAGTTTGAGTTTTTTTATTCTTAGAGTTATTTATTATTCTTTTTCATTATATGAGGCTAATGATCTAATAAATTGTATTTGTCAGTATTTGTAGTTGTGATTGAAATATATTCTTTCTTTATGTTTTGGCCTCTCTGAAAAAAATTCTACATATGCGACAATTGCCAAAATATAAATTTTTATGTGCAATCTGCTAATTGATATGTGATAAGTTAATGTTCTGATAAATTGTTGTCAAGATGATTTCTATGTGATATGCAATAATTACCAAAGTTTTTTTATTTTAAAGAGTTCATTCTGGTTTGAGAAGTTGTTGTCAAGATGTTTTGCACGTTTGCTTGCATTCGATACAATATCTTGTTTTTATTCTTGTTCTGTCTTGAAGAGTTCAGTACATGCCTTGATTTTGATTCGGCCTTATATCTAATACAATACCTGGTTTGATAAGTTGATGTCAAGAGTTAATTTTAGTCAAGACATGTACTAGTACAATATTAATTGATAGGTTGATATCAGTTTGATAAGTCCAAATATTCAAACCGGAGTTTATTCTGGTTTGTTAAGTTGATCTCCGGTCTCTGATCTGTTGTGTTCGAGTCAAGTCGGGTCATCTCAAATTGCGGGTCATGTCGGGTCGGCGAGTAATGTGATCTCGGGTCATTTCGAATTTCGGGTCATGTCGGTCCGGATATTTTTTTCTCTTCATGCATTATATATAGAACTCCATTTTTGGTGGTTCCTTGCAACTAGTGGCGGAGCCACATACATCCAGGGGTGCAGCTGAATCTTTTAAAAAAAAATTTCAAAAATAATTATATATATTACGTTTTTTCAAAAATAATAATTTTTGTATAAATGACCATATAAGATAATTTTTTTTAAGAATAATCATCATTTCGAACCTCTTGAAAAAAATCGTAAATCTTGAACCTCCTGATGAGAATCCTGAATCCGCCCCTGCTTGCAACCAATTTTGATAATGTAGTTAATGTATTTTTTTTTAACTTGATTAAGATAAACCAATAATGTAAGGGTTGAAATTCTTTTATTAATAGACCAACAAAATAAAAAATCATGAGAATAATTTTGTGAAAAAAGGAATCACGAAACTGACAATTCTCTCTCCCAACCCCTCCTCTCTGTCCTCTCCGGCCCACTGTAACACCTCCCCTGCTCTCCCCGCTCCATCCCCTCTCATCTCAGCACTCTCTATCCCTTTCTTGCCTCCACCTCCTCGCAGCGCAATTGAGGTGATCTGTGATCTCCGTGGCCACCATCGACGCGTCAATCTTTGCTTGGAAGGAGATCTATTGGCAATTGGTCTGAATTGAGCACCGTTTCCACTGAGGCAGGTAGGTAGGTAGGTGCATGTTTATGCTCTGGGTGTTCCGCAGGAACATGTTACCACCAGTCGGCTGCGAAATCTCTCGTTGTCTCTCCACCGCGTTCCCTCCTCTCCCTCCTACGCCCCTCCCTTCTCCCAGGTCGATTTTGATCCTATATATTTCTAAACTAATTTTTATTTACATACATTTGTCACTGGAAACTTTCATGTTAGTTTTTTTTTTCTGAGCTTAATCATATATTGCTATTCGTGATATAAATTTATGATCCTTTTAAATACTATGGAAGTAATTAATAATGGATTGTTTAATTGTCTAAGATTAGGCCCTGATAACCTGATTATGTTTTGACCTAGTTTTTGCAATAATACAAATAATGATTTTAATTGGATAATCTGCAAACGATTTGATTTGCTATTTTAAGTCTTATTCAGGAAATTGACTTCTAATTCCTTTTCTCTTTTATATTTCATGCAGGGAGGCACATGTTTGGTACATTAAACCAGAGGAGATAGATGGTTCTTCTTCACTGAAACAGTACGTGAACTTATTATCTTCATGTGAGAAAAGAGATGTTTTATCTCTAAGTGGAGAGAAGCTCCAAAAGAATGCAATATTGGCACGTACACTTGTGAGAACAACCCTTTCAAGATGTATGCATTTATTATATCATACCATCTTAGATGCACCAAGTTTTAGTTCTGATGATATATTGATTCAAAGTTTCAAACAAACTCTTTATTTCTTAATTAGACTAGATTTTGATGGCAGAGTTGATCCAAGATCAATCAAATTCAAGAAGGGCATATATGGCAAACCTGAGGTATAAACAACTAAAAAAGGGAGATTTCTTTTGGCAAATTGAACCCAATAGTTTAGTGTATCTGCAACTCACACCAGCTTTCGTACTTCCAACCAAAGATCTGGTTTTCAAATAATTGTAGAGAAAAAAAGCTGGCCATTAGATTGGGTTGATGCTAAATGAGTAAAGTTGTACTTCCAACCAAAGATCTGGTTTTCAAATAATCGTAGAGAAAAAAAGCTGGCCATTAGATTGGGTTGATGGTAAATGAGTAAAGTTTGATAATTATGTCTAATTCTTCAACACGCTCATATTTAAAGCTCCCACTGAACCAGTAATGCCAAGCAGATTAAAGGTCTAGAGTTCAGCGCTTTAATAATTCTTTTCTTGACATGTTGATTGCGGGGTTTGGGTTAAGATTACTATGTTAGTCACACAATTCTGAGTTTCTTTAAGTTGTTTAACAAGCAATTGAATTGGTTATGTATGGAAAAGTGTGTCAATGGTGTTCAGTTTCTGTTTAGATTACGTGGGTCTAACTTTTAAAAGCTGGCTAACTGCAAACAGTCAGTGCTAGATTGGAATTTTGGATGTTACATAATAAGATAAAAGCTGGCCATTCACTGGAATATCTCATATGATGGTATTTTTCTGAAATCCTACTATCATCTAACCTTTTTTATTATATATTTCATTTTTTATGCAGATAATATGGCAGGATGGTGATAGCATTAATAAATGGCCCTTGCAATTTAGTCTTTCACATACATCTTCTTTGATTGCTTGTGCGATAGCTCTGGAAACCCCGGTATTTTTCATATCTAATTTATCATATCTTTCACTTCCCCCAGCCCCCCAACCCCCGCCTCCCAAAATTTCATATATGTAATTATTTTACCATTTGCTTTGACATTCTTCCTTGACTCGTGAATTTTATTAGTCACTACAGCAATGGTACATTTTTAAGAGAAATCTTGTACATTTTGATTCTTTTTTATTGATTCGATAGATTGGAATTGATGTTGAAGAGAAGAAAAGGAAACCAGTAAATAGTGTTATGTCAGTTGCTAGGCGTTATTTTACAGCTTCTGAGGTGAAATATCTGGCTGCTATTCCATATCCTGATATCCAACAAAAGGAGTTTATTAAACTGTGGACTCTTAAAGTGAGCATTTTTTTATTATTTTAACCCTGTACAAATTTAGTAGTTGGAAATTTCAACTTTTATTCCTCTGAATTTTTGCAAAAAAACTAAGTTGGTCCTTGAACTTTTGAAAGTGAACTAAGTTGCTTTCTTTTATAAAGGCAAAGGATTAATTTGGTTCGTTTTCAAAAGTTCTAGGACTATGTTGGTGCAAATGGAAGTTAAGGAACAACTAGGTATTTTTGAGGAAGTTTGAGGACCAAAAGTTGAATTGCCCCTTTAGTAAGCTTACAGAAAGAAAAACATCTACAAAATTGAAGTACAGAACTGTGTTTATTAATCAAACTGCAAAGAATACTATAAACCATGAAAAATAATGGGATAATGTTTGGTTTGAAGAGCCAATTGTTGTTCCTTTGTTCATACCCTTCGTATCTTTTATGTTACACTTCTGTACTTTGATCATTATTTACAGAATTATTCAGAAGTTTAAATAAAATCAGACAGATAAACGGAAATGTAAATAAAAGCAAGTCTTGAACAGCTTGATATGCGGAAAAAATACTATAGTGCTTGGTACACTTATCTCTATTATACCATTTCTTTGTAGGAGGCATATGTAAAGGCTATTGGTAGGGGCTTCTCAGGCGCTCCATTCAAAAACTTCACAATTCAAATGGGATCAAACAAGGTTCATATTCTTGTTAAGGACCTGTCTTTCATTAATTGCAAAGTGGCACTCTATTTTTGGTGAAACTAAAAGCTGCTAAACTCTGTCAGATTTATCCATAAAGAAATATGAATGTACTGAGATGGATTATATATCACAGTTAGGTCATCTATAATTTGAAAGAGGATTTTAGGACCTCGAGGAATTTGATCCAAATTGTTGTGTCCTGAAGCTTGGGAAAAGATGCAGCTAGTTACACTTGATATGAGATTTGGCTATCTTTTGTAAAATTTAACTTCGTCAGTATCTCATATTAAACCCTGAATTACCGATGCCACGTTATTCAAGTCTTACTATTCTCAGTATCTTTCACAGAAGTATAGAGCAATATAATTTTGCAATGCTGGTGCATATGTTAGAATGGTAGCTAAGTTTCCTGGGTAACAGTTTGTTTTGAAACTCAATTGATGCAGGACTGTTTTTTATTTTTCATTTTCTCTAGAGAGCTCCAAAAATGCATATAGAAGCTGGTTCAGACTGTGAAGGTCTAACTGACAATTGTCAATTTGCACTTGTGGAACTTAATAGTTCTCATGTGGTTGCAATTTGCATGGAAAGAAACCGACCAATTTCAGGTACATATTTCATTCTGCCAAAATCATAAACTATGTTTCTTTCTAATTTTCAAGCTGAGTTGTCAAAGCTGAACTGAGCCTTTTTCTTATTTGTGCAACAGATGATGAAAACAGTATACTGAATTTAAAGGTCTGGAGGACAATCCCATTTATAGAAGATGAGTTCATTTCTGAAACAGAAGGTATAAAGTACATTTGAGGTTTTATCTTGACCTTGGTTCGTCTTTTCTAGAAGTCATCCATTATTTTCGTCATAATTATTTTAGTAACGTTATTTTTTTATTTGTTTTTAACCAATATCAAATAAGATTTAGCTTTTCTGAGCTGTTATAATTGTATACCTTATCATGGTGAATAGCAATAGGCTTTATACAGATTGGTATTATTATAGAATCATCATGTTGTATTTGCTTTGTTATTTGTTAATGGATTTACGACACATGCTGGCACCCAATTCAACCTTCTGTCACACACATATGTTTGGATAACACGTTCTCTTGATTTGTTTTGTTGTGCACAAGGAGTTAGAGAAGAAACGATGAAATTTAAAGGCTAATTTATTGTTCTCTTCTTTCTGCTCACAAAATTTAATAAGTAGATGTCTGGTGCACCAAACCTTGAATGAAGTACAGCTTTCAAAAGTTTCTCAAACAGCTAACAGTGACAATTTTATGATGACAGTATGGACCCATGAGCCCAAATTTTAGACCCATTTATGAAGGCCCAATTTTAAAACCTTCTCCAAACTTGTATACCATATAAGAAAGTTTCTACTTTCTAGTAGTTAGTCTCAAACCAACGTGCTCGTCAATACTTAAATTTGTTGAGCAGCTCTGAAATTAATTTCATCATTACATCATGCATGTAGTCTCAGCTTTTGAGCTGTCATTGTCTATAAATATTTTTGATACATAGTAGTTGTCAGTTCCCACTTGGAGAGGAGGGAAATACTAGCTGCTTTAGTAATGTGCCTCATTTATTCCAGCAGTATGGGTAGGTATTGTTTTATCAAAAAAAGTATGGGTAGGTGTTGAAATGCTTTTTAAGAAAATCTGACAGGTGTTCACAGAAATATTGCAAATTTAAGTATTATAACTCATGGTCAACCACCTATGCTACTCATAAATTGAGCAGAAGAATCCGGAATGATGGTACTTTGGATAAACTTTTTTTATATATATCCAAATCATAGAGCCATTGTTTCTTAATATGAGAGAAAATTTTCAGAAACTAAACAACTGCTCTATTAAATTTTATCATGATCTGACCTACTTTTTTTATTAAAAAGTATGTTTAGGCTTTAAAAAAATCAAGCTAATTTGAACCATTTTTTTATTTAAGGAGAACGATTATAAAATTGCATATCTAACGACTTTTTCTTTTTAACACAAAAGAGAAATGATGCATCAGGCCTGGTAAACAATCTCCATCTCCATGAACTCTTTCCTAAATCCTAAGCACTTTCTCGCAGTTTTTATGTATATTTTGATCTCGTGTAAGTGTCATAATGCACCTTCAACTATTATTAGATAAATAAATAAATAAATAAATGATGCATACTTTTAAGTTTTAAGAGTACCAATCCGTTGTCATATTTTTTGTGCCATATAAACTATGGCATGCATCCGGACCATCCAATGCATCAGAAACAAAAAGTGACTTTTTGGGTTTTTCTTTTTTAGATTGGCGCAAAAAAATGATGGACAATCAGGACTGTGTGCCGTTGTTTTTAGGAAGCAATTCTTCTGCAGCAGGATGAGCGGCTCAAATTTTCTGCGTTGTAGATTACGGACGGTTCAGATTTGATTCAGGAGGATTTGATATTATAAAGTTTAGCTTGCACGAATTTCGATGCAAATCAAAGATTGAGATTTATTGCGCAGCACGCACAATATTTTTGCTGCGCGGTAGAAGATCTCATTCCTTGTTTTTATGGCATGAAAATTCTGGTAGCGGATGTGAATTCCATACTTTAGTACGAAACAATTACTAATAACTGCGATTCATTTTTACCAAATAAAATTTGTTTGACAACTGTCTTAATTTTTCAAAACCATTATCAGGCCTCCAAAATGCACACTTGATTGTTTCACAAAACGCACTAAATTATTGCATATTTGATACGTGATAGTTCATAGTTTGGATATTTATCCTCGTTGCATGGATCATCCAAAATTGCACATATTGCTATTGCATAATGCTCATTTGTTTCTCTATATACAAAGACTTTTTTTATATGCCGAGATATATTATTTTCAAGTACTTTTTCATCTGGCACCAAGTCTGTCAATAGTATAGATAATACACATGCACTTGTCTATTTGTTCTCTTGGAAGCTAGGAGGCATTTAAAAGGTAAGTACAGTATTCCAAAAATAGTTAACGATCAATAAATTGTCGGTTAATTGACCCTCATTTTTTGCTAAAAAAATTGTCTGTTAATTGCTGGCCAAAAGAAGAATTGAATTTCAAAAACCTTCTCAACTCAGGTTTCTAATTTCTCAAATATCATTAATATTTATTTACAGATCAAATTGAAATTTTATCAACTTGTTTAAGGTTTCATATTTTCCAAATTCGGTAATGTATGGTGTGATACCTACGTCGTAGTAGTATCAAATACCAGAAATGTGTGAACGAAATTGCATGCTTCGTCTGTACTTTTGTTCACCACAGAACAGAACCACATCAACCAATTCTTGGCATTTAGATGCTACACGTGCATGCTTAATCCGTATTGCATTTATAATTTACTAAACTTGAGGCTGAACCCATTTCCGTATCTTATGTATTAATTTGTTTAGAATTTTCTTTAAAGGTTTGTGTACCTTTTTATTTCAGCTACGTTGACGTATCCCAGCTCTCAGAATTTAGAGCAAGTACGCATCAAATATTTTAATCAAGGGATCAACTGGCCAGGAAAAATGGGTTTTTTTTTTTTTTAGAAAAAACGGGTTGTTAAGTTGTATGATGCTCTTAAGTTTAATTTAGATGCCTAAGGGCAATTATTAAAAAAAAAAAAAACTATCTACTCGTATATATATGTCACTATATTCCCCTCTTATTATATTCAAAGTAAATTGTGACCACCTGGTATACAATTTTCTAAAGGCAAATATGTCTGTATAATTAATAGGGACTGATACGTAGATATCAATATCGATATCGTTACCGACTATCGATACCGACGTTATTATGGGCATTGTTTGAGTTATTATGTACAATATTTGAGTTATTATGCATGTTATTTTTTGTACTGAAATAGTTATGCATGCTATTTGAGTATATCGACGGTCGATAAAATCTGATTGCCGGTCGGTTGGGTTTCAGGTCGTCATGTGTCGACAACTTTTGGATCATGGTAGGGTCGGGTGTCGGATTGGGTCGCATTGGTCTTTTTTGGGTAATGGGTCGGATCGGACGAAATCGGGTCGGGTTTCAGATCTAGCTGCAACGATAACTTTCGAGTCTTGAGTCGGATCAACTTTTGAGTATTATTTGAATTTTAAGTTCAATCAGACAAGATCAGGTCGTGTTATTGAATTGTGTTATAAATCTTGACTTTCTCTGATGTTAACTTGTTAGTAAAATTAGATTATGATGTAGCCAAGATATGATTAGATCGATTTACAAATTGTATCAAGTCAAGTCGGATCGGGTCCTCATGTGTCGCGCCTTCTCGTGTTACAGATCGTTTCGGGTCGGGTTGTGTATGGGTCCTCACATGTCGCGCCATCTCGAATTACGGGTCCTCTCGGATCGGACTTGGATTGCTCATGTGTCGCTTCGTCTCGAGTTACGAATCGAATCGGATCAATTTGGTCGGATTCAAATTAATTTGACTTTATCAAATATCGAATTAGATCGGATTCAGATCAAACGAATTTCTGTTTGACTTTATCAACCACCTCTACTAAAAAATATACTTCCTTACTGTTTGAGGTTTATTTTAATGTTTTCTAGTCTCTCTCTTTACTATGCACGTTTTCCGAAAAGCAACAAAAGCAATTCATTTGTTATTGTATTTATCTCCAATTCTTAAGCAAATGTGCCGTCGAACTTGAGATCCTATGCAGAGCTTAAACAATTTAATCCTGGCCTCTTAATCTGCATTGCCGAACAGACCCGAATTAAGCAAATGATCTAATAATAGTGTAGCTAATTAGAATTACTTTAATTAATGAGGTCATGAATTCATTCATAGGTGAGCATAAAAATTTGTATTTAACAAAACAAATGGTGCGACACATTTGTTAAAAATCTAAACAAATGATCTAACTCAGAAATGAGTTAGATCATTTGTTAAAAATCTTTTGTGATCTTTAAATTTAGATTTTTCATGCTAATTATTTATTTATATTAAAATTTAGTAGGTGACAATTTTTATTTTATTTTTCTAGTTTTTAAGTATCTATACTGAATTTTTGAAAGTGACTTCAAAGTATTAATAAAATAATCTATATTTATATATATAATTAGGTCATTTTAAAAAATTCAAAATTAAGTACTTAAAAAATTAAAATATTTATTACCTACTAAATTTTGATATAAAATTTATTCAACATGATAAGTCGAAATTTAAAAATATTTTTTAGTAACACCGTAGCTTTGCTCCTATAGTCCTATATATCCAAAAAATATCATTAGTATCAATCCCTAGCTTTCAATTTAACCTCAACTGCTTCCGTAAAATTTTATAGAAATATCGAATAAACAAATGTGTATTCCAAGTGTTAATAATCAAGTAATAATTAATTAATTAATTAAGTGTGCATTTTCCAAACAAAATATTTTAAGTTTTTACTATTTAGATTAATAAATAGTAGTCTCTAGTTACCAAAAAGAAAAGAAAATTGCACCATTTCTCGATTTCAACCAAGCAATGCATGGAACCGGATCTCCTGCTTGTTTCGATCTGGACCGTTCAAAACTCATCTAACGGTCAAAGCATCTGCCCCTGAATCAAATCACAGCCGTCCGTGACGATCGAGCGGTCGGATCGAAAACAAGCAGGAAAGCAAGCAGGAATTTACGAGCAGCAGATTCGGACCCGCAATGCATATGTTCAATTTGTGTCTCACGCCCACTAGGTGTTTATATTACTATAATTAAAAAATATTTATATTATAATAATTGAGAATAAATTTTTATATTTATTTCATTTAAATCAAACTCCCATCTCTTAAATACGCCATCACACATTTTTAAACTAATGACATTTCTTTTGTCTTTTTACTAACTTTTCTATATTATATTTTCACTTGTATAGGCACTTTCCTAAGTTTTTTTTTTAACAAAAACATGCTTCATCATTCATTTTCATTGGTATATTTTATACATGCAATAATAAAGTGTAAGCACACGATTTTATAAATATACGCCGGTCAGAAATATAAACACTCAATTAACAAGGAAGTTGTTCAGGAACGAGCTCTTAATTTAGTAGTTAATAACAAAATTCTGTGTGAAAGATCTTGAATTCGAAATTAGAATAAAAAAAATTTAGATTTATTTTTTACTCTCATTTTAATCTAAAAAAACTAGAAAGTTGTTCTTGAGACATCAAGTAATCATGTGATTTTTTCCACGTGAGACATTAAAAATGACGCATTTTTTCATTTTTTGGAAATGGTGGAATCATTGTCTATTGTTCTAAGTAGTAAAACAATTAGGAGAATGAATCTCATTATAATGAACTAGAAATATAGATATTTTCTCATTATTATTACATTGATAAATTATTTTTACATACTTAATGTTATCGATAACGGCAGAAAATAAACTTGCTAATTTTTTTAGTGTATCTTGTATAAAAATCAAATGGTCGCGTATAAAATAATTTAGTTTTCTATGTAATATTTTGTTAAAATTCGTGCAAACTAAATTTTAAAAATTGACCCCTGTGAATCAAATATACAGTGTTCGTACAGAGCGATACGTGAATTCTTGACCGTTGGATGTTGCCGCGCGGCACATGATAAGCTTTTGACCGAGAGGATATCTCATCAAAATTCGTGCAAACTAAACTTTAATAATTAACTCCTGTGAATCAAATCTACAGTGTTCGTACCGCGCGACACGTGAATTCTTGGCCATCGGATGTTGCCGCGCGGCACAGGATAAGCTTTTGACCGAGAGGATATCTCATCAAAATTCGTGCAAACTAAACTTTAATAATTAACCCCTGTGAATCAAATCTACAGTGTTCGTACCGCGCGACACGTGAATTCTTGGCCATCGGATGTTGCCGCGCGGCACGGGATAAGCTTCTAACGGAGAGGATACCTCAACCCCTTGAATATGGAGAAACATAAATTATAAATAACAGCTGAAAAATAGAATAGGTGCATCATGATGGAGATTATTTGTTTTGTTCATCATTTAAATCTTGCAGTTTGGTCTCACTGCAGTAGTTCTTACTTCTTACCTGACTATATATATATGACTTCTGTTGATGTGGTTTTTTGTTTGGTTTTAATTACAAGCTTTGATTAACTGGCTGTCATAGCTCTTAAGGTTAGAGTAGTTTAAATTGTACTTAAAAAAAGGATATTTATTTTTCAGCAAACTCAGTTGTTTTTCTTATCAGGTGTCTCAGTGTCTGGCATAGAAAATGCTTTATGTAGTTGCTTCAGCTCTTTTAATGAAACAGGTGGTCGTTCGTTTTTTTTTAAAGAAATAAATTAAATTATACAAAATATTTAAAAATAATAAAACATGAAAGGTACTAAAATTTGACAGATTGCAGTTAAAATAGGAAGTGGTATTTTAATATATATATATATATATATATATATATATATATATATATATATATATATATATATATATATATATATAGTAGAGTTGTATAGTCCGCCGCTGTTAAGGGATCCAATTCTGTGGGCTCGGAAATTATTTAATGAATCACTTATTAATTGTTGTAGTAGGTGGGGACAATTACTCTCCATTTCATCTCTCCGGTTTCCTTCCAGTTCTGACTTCTGACTTCTGACACATCCAGATTGAAGAAGACCAATTCAATCTTATTTGACACCACTGACAACGTTAAAATTAAACTGATATGTTTTAAATTATTTAATATGATTTGAAATAAATTTATACACAATGAAAATATATATATTATGATGGAGAAGTACTTTTTTCTTTTTCAATTTCTATGATCTATTTAGACTATAAATCAAGTTCACATTTTTTTATTTTAGTTTTATTTTTGATAAGTGTTATTTCCGTGGCAAAAAATATGTTATTGATATATTCTTTTTTTAGTACTTTAATTATATTCGTAGAACTCTGTATTGTCTGTGTGTTTGTCAACTAACAATCTGATGAAATATATTGATAATATTTGTAATTGGACATGTAACTGAAAGGCAAAAAAAATTAAGAAAAGAAAAAAAAAACATATTTGTTTTGGATGCTATATAAAACAATAAAATACACGACATATAAAATTTATTTTTGGCGATACGATTTATCGATGAACTTTTTTTGCTACTAAAAGAAATTTCACAAAGTATTTTAATAATGATTTAATGTATAATTAAAAATGAACTGAATTGATCATATTGTATCATAATCTTAATTGTTATGCCTTCAAGATCAACTAAAGCTAAATTAAAATATCATAACCAAAATTGTTGCCTATCTTTTATAGATGAATCTTTAAAATATTTAACAATATCAAGAAAAGACATTTTTATTGAGAATCGATTTTTTAGCCTAGTAATTAAGAACTACTTCCACCATGTGAAAATAATGAATTCGAAATCAGATAGGCGGTTTAGAACATTTAGATTTGAGTGACATATATCTGATTTTTATCTCAAAAAAAGAAAAGAAAAAACAAGCCTATTACGCCCGAACTAAATTAGTCTATATGAGAGAAAACAAAATAATATTTTAGATATACTGAAGAAAAGAAAATAATATTTAAGAATAGTGTGATGTTAATTGCTTGTTTGTTTTCCATTTCTTTCCCAAAGGACAATAATTCCAAAATTTTGAGCCGATTGACTCATTCTACCAGTATTTTAAAAAATAGAATGTGCTCGACAGAAAGACGAGTATCATCAAGCGACTAATTATTATATAATCGTTAGATTTTTTTAAAATATTTGACATTTATATTTAATATACAAAACATTATAATTTGTGTGTTATAATATAAAGACATTTCTAATCTAATGTAAAGACTTGTAGATTATAATATAGATACTTAAATGTTCTAATACAAATATTTGTAAGTTTCAATATAGAGATTTGTTTGTTATAATATAGAGAGTTGATTGTTATAATATAAAAAGATTTACATATTCGAATATAGAAACTTGATTGACTCTAACGTGAAGGGAGACATGACTGGAATTCATAACCCGGAGGTCAAAATATTAGAACATGAAGGTAGACGTGGCAGATTAACTCGAACATGAAAGAAGACATGGTTGAAATCCACGACAGAGGAGGAATGCGATGTGACTGAAATCCATGACCTGAAAGGAGAACCACGTGGTGAAACGGTCCAAGTTGGTGTCGTAAAGAGGCAGAAGTAAGAAACCCGATAGAGAAAGAAATCCATGAAGGGAAACGATATAATTACTATTTATTGTAGATGTGTGCAATCATGATATTTTAAAAACTCATGCTATGCAGGTACTTATTATGTTTTAATCAAATTCAAGAATTAATTGGCTGGTTAATCTATTTTCGCTACTCATATATTAATCAGTTTAACTGACGATTAATCGTGTTTTGCATCCGACTAATTATTTAGATGCAAAATATATCTTCTGCATATACATTATACTATACGCGACAATTTTATTCGACTAATCAAACGATTTATTAATTTAAGCAAGTCATATTTTAAAGGGAGCTGATACGTAGATATCATATTTGATATCAACTATTGATATCGATTTTATTATGCACCTTTAGTTGAGTTATCATGCACATTATTGAGTTGTTATGCATGTTATTTTTTGTAATGAAATAGTTATACATATCGTCGATTTAGTTATGCATCTTTAGTTGAGTTATCGTGCAGATTATTTGAATTATTATGCATGTTATTTTATGTAATGAAATAGTTATACATGTTATTTTTTGTACGGAAATAGTTGTGGTATAAAATGCATAATAACTTAAATAATATACATTATAACTCAACTAAATGTGCATAATAAAATAAATATAAATGTGGTATCTCTAAAATATTATCCTATTTTAAAACACTGGTCCCTATTAAATTATTATTAGTTGTTTCCTGTTCTAATAGAGTGGTCCAGTATTTGATGGGACTGTGAAAACAAAATTCCCTCTTTGCCTCTGCTTTTAAAATCGGGTAGTTGACTGTTAGAATCTTGAACCAAAATGGCATTGAAATTTAAGTAGCTTTGCAATTTACAATTGTACCCTTGCAATCAGGAATCGAATCTGGTGTCGCATCATTGATTCAAATTTAATTTAATCATATCTTATTAAAACATCATTGCCAAAGATAAGGTTCTTAGTTCTCAAATTTTATTGATCATGAAGAGTGATCTTACAAAACAGAAGAGAAGTTAAAAACAAATGATAACAAATGCAACGAAAATAAGAAAAAATGTTGATGGTTATATCTTAAGATCAACGGTCAATTTTGTTTGAAAGATCGGAAAAATTATTCACTTGGTTTGACCTAATAATAATATATAATAAGTGACCTACTATCTCCGGCATTGATAATAGTTTGATTTGATTTTGTTTGAAAGATCGGAAAGTAGGAATAATAGTAGAATAGTATTTTTTTTTGAAGTAAATAGTAGAATAGTATTAGCAAAGAATTTCAAGTGCTAACTCTCTTTGAAATTTGAATCAAATTATTTGATCATCACCATTTCGTACAAATGCTCTCACAACGCCGACAGGAATCTCACATAGATACCCCCATAAAGAAGAATTTATTTTTGCTTATACCTAAATAAGAGGATAACAATAATATGTTGGTTTCAAAAAATTGGTAGGAGTATGTCTATTTTCTGAATGCTTCAGTCAAAAATACAAATTAAATGCATGCACGAATCAAAATTAAGTAGGTAGACAGACTTGACAACGCTGTGAACGCGCAAAACATAACGTCTGAACACACCGTCCAGACGCATGCGTTCAGGGCTTCTAACTTGGTGATTTTCACGAAGTTGAGAATTAACCTCTAAACGCACCGTCAAGACACGTGCATTCATACATGCTATTTTCTGCATTTACATCTCTCGCACTTCTTTCTTATCAGCTGATCTGATTCGTGAACGCATGCGTTTAGTTTGTACTTCTGAACGGTGTGTTCAGAAAATAAACATACCTCTGATAATTTTTTAAAATCAGACATATAGTTATTATTATTTTCTTTCAGTGATAAGCAATAAAAATCATAAATAATTAAAATGCATTAATTAAATTTTGGTTATAAAAATTCAAAAGAGAAAGGAGACAAATGCAGCCAGAGTCATTACTAACATCGATGGTTGTTCCAACTGTGATTCTCTACTCGTTTGGTTCTAGCGCCACTTTAAATTGCGCTCAAAGAAGGGCTTTTTGGAAAATATATGATAAAATTTTAGCTATATTTCTTAGGTAATTTAGTTAATTCGTACTGTTTGATTAGAATATATGACACAAATTATAATATATTAAAATGATACAAATTGATTGAAATATGTATGAAGCAATGATGTTTCATGTTTTTAAGTTTTTGACAAAACATATATGAGTTTTTGGTTTTATAAAATTTATATTTTATTGTTTAATTTATTTATTTACGAAAAAGTCCTTGTGGCGATGTGGGAAGTGTAATGGTTTACGCAATGATTCTCTCCAGAAGAGTAGCGCGCCACCCAGCACCGGCACTTCCATCCCCACTGTTCTTCTTTACTAGCTGCACGCGGTGCAGAATTTAATGCCTGATCTCGAGAGGTAGGTGGAGGAGATGATGAGATGGCATGGCGCAACCTGTAAGACAATTATTCGGCGACTTAATAAATAATAATTCAGGAACTCTGAAAAGAAAAGTATTTTATATGCAACATGGGTGGTTTTGTTTGAACGTCAATTTCAAAATTATATGTGACCATCAATGTTGACAAGTTCTAAATTATAAAAATTAAGAGATATATAATATATTATATATATTGTATGAGACACGAGGTATTGACAAGTCAATAAATTCAAGTGTTGAATTAACTAAGTAATATTCATAATCGATTGACTCTTTTGCTTATTCAATTATGTATGAATCAAATGCACAATTCAATTTTTTTAGCCTTCAACCACTACTGAAGTTATATTGCATGGGCATGATGGATGATTATTGAGTAAATCTGTCGTGTTCTTAAAAGCACAAAGGCGTCTAATGCTCTAAATTTAAAAACATACTTAATTATTTAAAAAATTTGAATTATCATGCATAATATTTTTTTTATATTGAATCAGTTAAAAAATTAAATTTCGTGATTTTTTAACTTTCTAGCTAATTTTTAAATATTTTAAGAAATAACCATGTTTAATATTAAAAAATGCATTTCAAGACTATTGAAAAAATAACTAGGAAGCTCAATAAATCACGAAATTTGATTTCCTAAAATATTTCAATATGAAAAATTTATTGGCATGATAAATCATAATTTGAAGATAATTAATTAAGTTTTGAATTAAGAGCATGAAATGTCTCTGTGCTCCTAGAAGCACGATAAATTTACTCATGATGATTTCATTTTCTGAAAATTTTGTTCGTATTTCACTAGATGCATACTTTTGTTTCTCCTCCTCCTTTTAAACAATGACCAACAAAAGCAAAAAATATATATCTTGCACTATATGAAATTTGAATGAAATTAGCAACCCTCTAATGATAAATGAGAGTAATATTTTAAGAGAGTTGATCTAAAAAACATTGACATGCAAATATGAGTAAACCTATCGTGCTTTTAGGAGCACGGAGACATTCCGTGCTCTTAACTAAAAAACATACTTAATTATCTTCAAATTACGATTTATCATGTCCAATAAATTACGATTTGGAAAAGACTCACTAACATGTATAATTATTATTATTTTATTTTATTTATTTATTTATTTATTTTTGTATTGCAATAGTTTGTAGTTAGTTTATATCAATATGATGCTGATGAGAGCATGTGGTACCTCTGAATTTGCAAAACTTTATTTTTTTACTACTAATTCTAGATAAAGAACCTTCCAACGTATGACATGGCCATTGTCTTCCTAGGCAGGAAGAGTATGCCACAATTTGTTTGGTAAATTTTAAGTTAGTTCCATCTGAGATATTTGTATCTAATGTAGCATTTCTAGCATGTTAAGGATCTTAATGATTCTTTTATTTATCCAAATATTTTTATTGTTATGTTGCATTTATTTTAAAACATTCTGAAATATGTATGTAAGCTAAGTTGCATTTTTTTTTTCTTTTTTTCTTTTTTCAAAATATTGCCTACATTCAACTGTGATTCATTTACCAAAAAAAAGAAGAGTAAAAATTTCTTCCTATAAATTAAGATTAAATGCTCTTGCATGTAATGAGTATTTATTTCTATATATTAAGAATAGTGATTATATGTTATACGCGCAACACGATGGCCATTTAATTAATGTCTAATCATAAATTTTGTTGAGAAATAATTTTATTTCCTTTCAGATCACTCAGTCAAATGAAACTGAATCTGCTGCTGCGCTAAACGGTGTAGCGCAACAACAGAGTCATTCGATCTGCATCAAGATTAATTCGTGCTTCATAACTTCACTCCTCCTGATTCTCATCGTTGACGGTTCGTTGCAAATAAGCGATCGATTCGAATCGTTGAATTCGATATAGCACGCTATAACGCTATAGCAAATTCGGTTCCCAGTCAAATACATCCTTATAAATCCAAAAACTTTTTAGGTAAAAAAACATCCTATTGTGTGATAGTACATTAGTACTTGCTCGTTTAATCCGATCAATACAACTCGGGTTAAGGTGTTATCGGATTGGATACGGATTTTGATTTTGATAAATTTGCTATTATAAATTAGATTAAAAATTTACTTTATATTACATATGTTTAAACCCAAACCTGATTATAATAATTACTAAATTGATTTGTTTACTCCTCTAACCTCACATTTACTCCTATTAATTGTTGGAACTATTATTAGATTTAAGGATAAAGATAATTAAATCAAAATATGATCCTCAAATTAGAAATTTATATGATTATTATATTTAAGATAAATTTATTTTTTGATGACATTTTTGTGACTGTTGCTGGAAAAGAATAAACTATAACCAAAATAAGAAGCTTGAAAAATATTTAAATATATTTTGTCACTAGCTTACGAGTCAGACTCTTGCATATATACTGAATCAGCTAAAGCAATATTTTCTTTTAAAGATTCGCCAAATTCATTTTTTTTATTTTATAAAATTGAGTTATATAAATCCGCCCCAATGAATTAGTTGGTACTAAAAATGTTAAAAAGAGTAACGAAAATTAAGAGCAGTAAGAAGTCACTGTCATTTCTTTCATGTATTATATATTTCCCTCAATTGAAAAAGCAGTTTTCTTTGCAAAATACAAATGAAAAAAAATATAAAAAATGTTGACTGAACAAAATAAATTTTCTTAATTGTAAAATACAAAATGTTAATTGGGTAAGAGAAATAGTAAAATGTTAATCGCAACAAATGAACCATCTCAAATCTTTCTTTCTATTTTTGTGAATTGACAATTCACACACGTAATTAATTTTTCTTTAATACTATCTATCTATTTGAGAATTTCTCTCTTTTATTCATTTATGGGGAATTTTTCTCTTTAACTCATTTATAAACCACGCACCAAGTCCATACACCACATAACAGGAGTAGGTGCCTAGGCGTGTTGACCACCGGTGTTTGGTGAAACCCACTCACGCTCGTTACACTATATAAATCTCTTCACCTTACCTCCTCCCTTCCCTCAGGAGTCAGGAAAAAAGATAATTCACATTTCCTTCTTAGTTCTTACCAAACCCCAACCAAACACTCACACAAAAACAAACTACAATAACAAACGGAGCGAACATCTCTCAACTAACAACCAATTCCATCCATCTTTCTTTCTTTCCATTGCAGTTTGTTAGTTGTTGTTACGATTACAATTTACAAAGAGAGATAATTAATAACAAATGGAGACGGAGCACATGGATCTGTCTCCCATGGATTTCCTAATGGCGATCTTCTCTGGGAGAGAGGTGGTGTCGATTGCTGATAACAGAGAGCTGCTCACGGCCGTTGTAACAGGTGTCGCGCTCTTGGTCGGAATTGGCTTTTTCCTGATCTGGAAGCGATCTGGAGAGAAGAAGGAGGTACCGCCTCCACGACCGGCGGCGCTCAGGGTGCCGCCGCCGCCTGAGATGGAGCCCGAGGATGGGAGGAAGAAGGTTACAGTCCTTTTCGGAACTCAAACCGGGACTGCTGAGGGATTCGCTAAGGTCTGAATTGGTGATGGATTGATTCCCATTTTATGGCACTTGGTGATAAATTAGTTGATTTGTTTATTTTAGTGGACTCTATATCAGATTTTTTTTTTATATTAATTTACTAGATAAACGAGTATGGTTTACTGTCCCCAGTCCACCCTGTAAGAAAAACTAATTAAATATGATTACGTACACAGAAACTGAGATACACAAACAAACCAATGAATAATCAGATTGAAATCAAATTCTCCCTTTTCCATTTCTAAGGTCACGGACAAAGTATTTTGGCCGTGTCTGGAAAACCTGTGTTATTACTTACTGTCCATTAGAAAACAATCCGGTTTTCCAATATTTAGGAAATTGTTCTCTTTTGGATTTTATTGATTGTCCATGTCCCTTATTTTGGAATCTACTTTACTTAATTTTTTCCTTCTTTGGGAAAAATTTTTAATGACAAAATTTTAGCGAGGAAGTTCAAGATGAGTTTTCAAAAAGTTGTTTTAGTTTTAATATAATTATTATAGTTATATCATATTGAAATTGTTCTGATTGATTTTGATTATAAATGTTTAGGCACTTGTTGAGGAGGCTAAAGCCAGATATGAGAAAGCCATATTTAGAGTTGTTGATCTGGTATAAATTATTCCTTTTATTGATTTTTTAAATGAATTTGAACAATACAAGGTATTGTAGAATTAAAAAAAAAATGTTGATTGTTTTATTCATAATTATCTTTCTATTTCGTAGGATGATTATGCCGCTGAAGATGATGAATATGGGGAGAAGATGAAGAAAGAAAACTTCGCTTTATTTTTTATGGCCACGTAAGTTTTTTTCATGGTTGTAGTTACTAATGTTTTCTATTTCTGTCAGATCACTTCTAAATCTTCTTATTTTAAAAATAGGTATGGAGATGGTGAACCAACTGATAATGCTGCCAGGTTCTACAAATGGTTCACAGAGGTAGCAAACATCAAGCAGCATATATTTTGTTTTGGAAATAGAAAAATTATTATTTTCTACAATATACTAATCGGGTAAATTGGGCTTCTTTTCATTATGGTCGATTATAGGGTGAAGAGAAAGGGGCTTGGTTGAATGATCTTCAATATGCGGTGTTTGGTCTTGGGAATAGACAATATGAGCATTTCAACAAGGTTAGTATGTGATTTAGTTTAGTGCATGGTAATCTGTTTGAAACTGTAGGACACATAATGTTTTCTTATCCATCTATATCCTGATTACATTTTTTATGGGTGTTGTGGATTGTAGGTTGCGAAGGTGTTAGACGAGCTTCTTGAAAAGCAAGGTACCAAATTTGTACTTGCCAGATACATATGATATATAGTATGCCAGTTTACCTAGGTTGTAAATTTAAGTTTGATATAAATTTGCATTAAATAGGTGCCAGGCGCATAGTACCAGTTGGTTTGGGAGATGATGATCAGTGCATTGAAGATGACTTCTCTGCATGGTATGCTTAAATGAGGTTTGAAAACAGTCGATACGCATGACCAAATTTCCCTTCTTTTAATCTGTACTTGTCTTCTCAGGAAAGAGCTTCTATGGCCAGAACTAGACAAACTGCTTAGAGATGAAGATGATGCCTCAGGCGCTATCACACCCTATACTGCTGCTATTCCAGAATATCGTGTGGTGTTCCTCAAACCTGATGAAGTTGGCCACCTGGACAAGAGCTGGAGCCTTGCTAATGGCCACGCTGTCCATGATATTCAGCATCCATGCAGGTAGTTGCATACTAGTTGACATTATACTATTTCGTAGAAGTAAATTCAACTAGTAAATAATATATATATAAATTGTCTGTCTTTTTATAATTACAATTTGTGTCTTGATTTAGATCCAATGTTGTTGTGAGAAGAGAGCTCCACAAACCTGCTTCTGATCGGTCATGTACTCATTTGGAATTCGACATTGCAAGCACAGGTCTTAGGTGAGATGAATATAAATATTATTATTTTGAAACTTTGTATCGCTTTGAAAGAGCTAAAAAATACCATGTTTTCAAAGTAAACACAACCATGCCAGTTAGTGCAACTTGGACTTTTTTGTTAGACTATCAAGCCTTATATTACAAATAGTTCTGTTACATTATTCTGTCCATCCATTGCTTAGTTTCCAAAACCAACCCCTCTTTATCTTCTTTCACTCTGCGTTGATTAAGTATCGACTGTAAGTCTGACCCTTTGAACGTTATTTTGGTTGCAATGATTTGTTGGTGCTTCATCAATATGTGATGTTGCTCGTGTTTTGCAGAACTATGGATGGTATTGGCACTTGTGAGTGTTTCGAGGGTTTACATGGAACTTCCGTTTGGCTTGTTATGAAAAATTCATGGATGGACATGATTTTCCTTTTCCTTCTTTCTTCTACATATTGGTAACTGCAATTTGAAATTATCCTTTTCATTTGACAGTTATGAAACTGGAGACCATGTTGGGGTATATGCTGAGAACTCCGTTGAGACTGTGGAGGAAGCAGAGAGGCTGTTGGGTTGTTCGGCTGATACCTTTTTCTCAATTCATTCTGATAAAGAGGACGGAACACCACTTGGCAGTGGCTCATTGGCTCCTCCCTTTCCTTCTCCCATCACTATTAGAGCTGCTCTTACCCGTTATGCCGATCTTCTTAATTCCCCTAAAAAGGTAAGACCTATCCACTAATATATTTTTTTTCAATATTTGTACTATTGTTTTTTGTCCTTCGCTAATTTGTAACTGTTAGTAGAATTTATTGTTTCATAAATCTGATAATTCACAACCCTTCATGAAGGCATTACATTTATCCTTAGTGTTTTTGAGCTTTCCCCTCCTAATATCTTTATTTTTAACAACTGCACAGAGTGCTTTGATTGCACTGGCTGCTCATGCTTCTGACCCAGACGAAGCTGAACGCTTGAAGTTCTTGTCATCTCCGGCTGGCAAGGTTGGGACCCTCTCAAGAAGTTCTCCTTTGACATTTTTCTTTTTGAAACTTTGTACAAATAATTAATTTTTTTTGGGTATGTAGGATGAATATTCACAATGGGTTGTGGCTAGCCAGAGAAGCTTACTTGAGGTGATGTCAGAATTTCCTTCTGCAAAGCCTCCACTTGGTGTGTTCTTTTCTGCTATAGCCCCTCGGCTCCAGCCAAGATACTACTCTATCTCCTCTTCACCAAAGTAAGTAATTCCAAATTTACGGCGTTGCATAAATAACTTTTGCCTCTTGTTTTATTTAATTTTTTTCTGTTGCTTTGACATAGAATGGTGCCTACAAGAATTCATGTCACATGTGCGTTGGTGTATGAAACCACACCAACTGGCCGGGTATACAAAGGAATCTGCTCTACCTGGATGAAGGTAATTATCTATCTTTTCTATCAAAAGAGGTTCATGTTATGAAGATAACTTGGTTTACCCTATTGGTGCTTGTGATGCATCTTGTTCTGCCACCTGTGAACTTGTTGAGTTGCACTTACTTTATTGAAGTTATTGGTACTTTGAATATGTAACCTTCCAATAAAATGTAAAATGTGACCTTGATATAGGCTACTTTAAATTAAGTTGTAAATTTATTGCAAGACATTCTCTTACGCTAGGAGTAATATAGAAAGTAATGAATTCACATATGCTGCCATAACTTTTTATGGCAGAGAGCTGCCGTAGTTTGGCAATAGAATGCTGATCTCTGGTGTCCACAAATAAACAAATAAATAAACACCTTCCTATTGTAAAATCAGGCCTGTCAAAATTTTATCCACCAGCATAAAATGTATGGCAAGGCTCTGCCATAGTTGGACTATGGAAGCAGATGTGGACCCAGGAAGTATGTAGCTGTGCAATACAATAGAGTACTGAATGCTGCATTGTCTGATTTCAATAAATCTAATTGGTAGTTTGCGTCATACTTGTACAGAATGCAACTCCACTGGAAGAAAGCAATGACTGCAGCTGGGCCCCCATTTTCGTCAGACAATCAAATTTCAAACTTCCTGCAGATCCTAAGGTTCCAATCATAATGATTGGTCCTGGTACTGGCCTTGCACCTTTCAGAGGCTTCTTACAGGTATATGTACCAACCTAGTTGCCAAGTTGTCATCAATTCTTTCAATTTATTCTGTCGATTGAAATTTTCTTTCACTCAAATTTTACTTGCCGTTGCCGATGTGTTGCCAATCTTCAAATTTTGTGCAGTTTCACATTATCCTCGTCTCATCTTTTACTTTGATTTCTCAGGAACGGTTGGCTTTGAAGGAATCTGGTGCTGAGCTCGGTCACGCTGTTCTTTTCTTTGGTTGCAGAAACCGTAATATGGTATTTTCTTATACTAGATTTGTTTTGCATAACTGGAAATTTGAACCGACAATTTCTGATGGAAATAATTAATTGAAATGTAGGATTATATATATGAGGACGAGTTGGATAACTTTGTTGCAAAAGGAGCACTTTCTGAACTAAGTGTTGCCTTTTCTCGTGAGGGCCCCACCAAACAATATGTACAGCACAAACTGGCTGAGAAGGTTGGCCCATTTACATGTAGTATGTATATTCATCTTCAATTCGGCATTTAGTAGTATGTCTAACTGTAGTATTTTCTCTAAGTAGGCTTCTGAGATCTGGAATATTATTTCTCAAGGCGGTTATGTTTATGTTTGCGGTGATGCCAAGGGTATGGCTAGGGATGTACACCGTGTTCTTCACACCATTGTTCAAGAACAGGTATTGTACATGCAGAAATATTTGAACTCTTTTTACAAGGCACTAATAAAAAATAGACCGTGAACCTCTTGCTTATATTATTGCTGATCGAGCATTTTTTTATTAATAGGGGGCGATGGATAACTCAAGGACTGAGAGCTTTGTGAAGTCTCTCCAGATGGAAGGACGGTACCTCAGAGATGTTTGGTAAAATTAGAAAATATTGAGGGGTCTATTCACACAAATTTCCATTGTGGAACCCATCCACAAGATTTTTGAGGAGCAAAATTTTTTGCTCTAATACCAATTATACAGGAAGTTGGATTTTTATTCATTGTTTAAATTTTCCATTGTAAGAAATTCTTTGAACTCCAACCAGGTGTTCTTATTACATTTTATATTTAAATTATTGAAGATATATCAGGTATTAGCCTATCAATATGTTTTTTTCAGTTGTATAGATAATAGTGATGCACAGTAATTGTTTATAGAATTGCCATGGTTTATTTTCTATAGTCAATGTAAAATGTACAGTTCTGAATTTCCTCTCTCCCTACAAAGGAGTATCTTGGATGAACTGAAAGACATTTCAAGGAAGAATAACATATAAGAGATACGAGCAGAGAAATAAAACAAGCAGAATAATAATATATTTAAAAAGATTGTAAGCTCTTTTAAGTTCACGTTGTAGAATTCTTTACTCAATCAAAATGATAGTACCTGAAGTGAAGCTTGATCTTGGGAATGAATGAAAAGATGATCACAAGTACAATTTACAGCACTGACGAACTACTTTGATAATCTTTGCTCTGATAGTATCCAACTATCCAATAAATTTTCTTAATTTGTACTTCCATTCTTAGCAAATTATGCACCCAGACATGAGACATGTATCCCTAATAAATATCTATGTATTATTTCTTTTTGTAGAGCTTCGTTTTGAACATCATACGTTCTCCACAAAATCATTTGATAAATTTCAACATCACAACATAAAATTGTGTATAATTTTTTTAAATATAGATTTATTGTGGTAGTTGCCTTGGTCACCAATTCAGATCCAAGCGAACAATATCTGTGGGTATGATAATCTTTTAACTTTTTTTTTTTTTGCCTTTTTGATTGTGGTGAGAGAGGAACCATGTGTCACAGTTCAGAGAAGCGTTTCTCCTCCTAAGACAGGAGCCACTCAAATTAATGCATGCATTTTTGCCAGACATGACATCTTATCAATTTCATGAGCATGATTGACTGGCACTTGAAATTAGTCCCTAGTTTTTTCAGACTGTAATTCTATTTAAAGACAAAAACAATTGCAGCCATCAGAAAAAAGAGGCACTTCTTGAGCTGACTACAGCATTTTTTATCACGGCCCCACCAAAATTGTGAAAGGCAAAACATGAAAGATATATAAATTACTTAATCAGTAATGATCAAGAACTCGGCATTCGCATTCTAGGAGCTTCTATCTTTTGTATATATTTCAAGTGAACTTGGAAATCTGATAATGTGTCCATTGGCTGTGTTTTTTTTTTTTGCATTTTTTGTTTGTTTTGTTTCCATAATAGACCAGGGAAAGCAAATGACTCCAAGCCATTTTTCTGAAAAATCTATAGCTGCAAAAATTAACGTCAGAGATGTTTCATGAAATTACAAAATAATTACCAAAAATATTAGTAGAGAAGGTTTCTATAGCTATAATATGAACACATCAATAAAATACTAGTAACATAAGGTATAAACATTTGTATATCAATTATAGATAATTAGATAATTAACATATGGATTAATATATATGAGATGCATATAAAATTGTAAATGGTGCAAATAAGGGATGCAACTATTACTCTTAAAAAGTAAAGGAAATCAAAAGTAATAATATAAAATGTTTCTGTGTTAAAAAGGTAAATGGAATTGGAGGAGAAATTAAATGCCATGTACCCTTCAAAAATATATTTCAGCTGTTGATTCAAGTAACCAAACAGTTCATAAAGTCCATGTTCAAACAACCGTTTGAAAATAGCACAACTGCAGTAATCCAACTAACAAGCTAACTAGAAAAAAACATCTTTTGATTTGAATGCTATAAATAGTTTCCACATAGCTACAACCAACAAATCATAAGGGACTTTGGTGAGGTTTCAGCTGTTCTGGTAAAAGCAGACAGAATAAACTAACCTCACAATAAGATGCATAACAAAATCACTAAAGAATCAGAAATTGAATTATTCCCACAGTTTTTATATTTATTTTAATCTTCAAATGGAGGCAGTCCCCAATCTGTTGGACTGAATTCCGAAAGCGAACTAATAACCTGGTCAGCGCCTTCATGATATGAAATATCCAGACTCGGATCTGGTACCATCACTGCCCACCTATAATTGTTTCATTTCAATTAAATTTTATTTGTAACAACAACTAATTAATGTAATTTGCATTTAAATATGTGCCTATCTCCTTAAACAACACAAGAATAGCTAGAACAACAAGAAGTGTTAAAGGGTAATAATTGAAACAAAAAAAAAATCAAGGAATTCACCAAGGATTAGGGAAACTCACATTCCTGCATTTTTAGCTGCTGCTACCCCATAAGGAGCATCCTCAAAAACTAGACAGTTGCTGGCTTCAGCTTCCCCCTGAAAACATATAAACATTTGTATAACACAAAAACATTACCGATTACATAATGGAAATAGAAATGCATATGTATTTTCAATTTATACCTCAAATCTTTTAAGGGCGGCAAGAAAAATATCAGGGGCAGGCTTTCCCCGTTTCACCTCAGGGTCATCTCCGTTTACAACATGATGCATCATTGTAAATATTTTACTGTGATTTTGAGTCTTTAATAGAAAGCTGCTGGTGGAAGATCTACAAGAATAAAGTATATTAAGTATGAAAAAAAGTAGTGAAATACAACAGGAATACGACAGGAGAGGAAAAGGATCCTACGCTGTTGCAACACACATCTGCATTCTGTTGGTATGGAGATGGTTCACCAAGCGCTCCACTCCTGTAAATTTAAAGAAGTACTTAACAAAATTACAGCTGATTACAAGCCATCCTGAAGGCACTGGTACAAAATCTAATGTCAGATTGTAAACCTTTGTACGTATCAGAATAAAAAACATTCTGCACAGAAAAAGTTCTGACTGGTAAAGTGTAAGATGCCTTTTGGTTCTTTACAAGTAAATGATTCAAATGGAAAACCTACTGGTACCTTAGTACAGGTGAGGCTCCAACTGGTACGTATGTATATTAGCCATGATAAGTATAGGAATCCAATGACGCAAGACCTATGCCTGACATTGTCAGTGCAACAGTGTATTGTCAGAATGATTCAGATTACATGTCAGGATAAACCTAGATGGCGCTGAGAGTTTCCAGAGGCTCGTCGTACACAATTTTCCTGGTTCTGTACAGATCTCATATATATAGTAAATTTAGAAGCAGTACTCCACTTCTGTAGTACTGTCACAGCTTGTCCAAAGTATGTACAATACTACCATCACCTAACTTCAACAGTGTTAAATCCAATACCAATAACACAACCACCTATCACTAACATGAACTTTCAGTCAAGTGAATGGTCCTGTACCTGGTAAGAGAGAGCAAGTTGGTAAGAGCTCTCGAAGCATCGCTGCTCTTTCCTCCAGAAATGCCTCAGGAGATAGAATGCCCATTAGGCCTGACTCCTCAACAAAAATTTGGGCTGACTCTAGGGATCTTTTTCCCATCATTTTGGTTTGTATTGACCAGTCAAATTTTTTCCCATACCTTTCCAGTATCTTCCCACCTAAAAGTGTGTAAATCCTCTCTGTATCTGCACTACAGATCATACAAAAGAATAAGGTTTTTAGGTATTTTTGTAGTTTTATTGTGATATTCAAATCAACCATGTTTCTCGTTTACAGATTCCAGTTAAGTAATGAGTTGTGCATCCATTATTTGATCAGGATTGGCTTGGATTCGGGTCCGCTGCCATTGAGTTTACTGCCAGCAAGTTACCATTGTGTCTATGACACGTGAGTCCCACAAAATTTATAATATGATACACAGCCCCGTGCATCAAATCACAGCAGCTCAAACTTAATCCGAGCATCCATATTTACTATAGCAACAAACTGCCATTACAACAATGGCAGCAGATAGAGATCTGCTTAGGTTTAACCTGAATCAATTGTTGGCGCTTAACTCAGATTTTGGCTTCTTCCTCTTATAGAAAACTTCCAATTGGGCGATATCTTTGGTTAAGAAATTTATATAGACGTAACATGATGAAACACATATTCTATACCAACTACATTCTGAACTTTGTTAATGGTGACTCATCGGGTTGGCCCGAGCGAGCCAATCTGACTCAAGAGGTTAGCTGAAGCCTGAAGGGCAAGGTCTGACTCAGCATTTCTTGACCCATTTATAAGCAGGTTGCATAGGCCTGATCAGATTCTAGTTATAAATTATAATAATGCCAACCCGATCTAACTCATTCGAACAATCATACTCGGCAAATATCGTAAACCACTGTTCTTTGTTCTTATTGATTTGTCACTGTTTGAGGTTTTGAAGCATATCATGTTTTACAATAGATCTTTTCAATCAGGGGCGGATTCAAGTTTGTCAGAGGTTCAAAATTTACAATTTTTTTTAGGATATTTCAAAATAATACATATTTTTTCAAAGATTCAAAATTACAAGCATATTTTTTTTAAAAAGAAATTCAAATACATGATTAATTTTGCAAAAAAAATTCTAGAGTGATGACTGTCTATGCTTCCACGTAGCTCCGCTCCTGCTTTCAATATCGACATGAAGGATGAAGCAACCGTATCAATTAATTCATTACTTGAAATAAGATCGCTCTCAGAGCTGTCAGAGGTGAATGCAGAACCTCGATCATATGATCCCTAATTCCTAAACTAATTAAACAAAAACATTCATTGACGAATAATGATCCCTCTAGATATTAACATTCCTCATCAAAATAGAAGGGTTATTAGCACACAAGATATATATATATATATAGATATATATGGAGAAATATGTATATATGCGTACCGAGGAGGAGACCATCCATGTCAAAAATGACATGGGTTATCTTTGGAGTTGGCACCATTGTAAGTCCGGATGTTTGGAAAGTCGCTCTCTCTTCCCTTTGTTTCTCCATGGCTCTCTCTTTTGAGCTAAAATTAGTAACATGCGTTTCTGCAGGTAAGAAAAAAAAAGAGAGACTGAAGATGCGCAGCAACAAATATTTTGTATTAAATAACAGAAAGTATTGGTCAGATGGCCAACTAGTTGGATATTTTATGTATATGTCTGTATCGATATGATATTCCAATGAGATTGATCAATATTTATGTATTTTGTTTTTGTTCGGGCTCAGATGAATCTCTAATTGTTTTGTGCAACCTCCTAAAAAAAATCCCAACTAGAGAGGCTAGATCTCTCCATAATGCAAAAGGCAATTTATGCTCGTCTAGATAATATCTACATCTAGATCTAGATGATTAAGCTGTTCCCACCATCTTCTCTTATTTCAAGGTTATGCTACTTGTAACAATTCAACTTGAACTCGTATTAATTATGAGCTATGGGAGAAGGGAACGAATACAAACAAATATCATTGGTCACTAGTAGTTTAAAAAGATAATTCTAGGGTACATTTAAATTTTAGGATATTTTTTTACAAAAGAAACTTTATTCAAATTAAAAATTAAATTGTAGATTTATGTCTATTAAAAAAAATATATTTTAAATATTTTTGGGTCAATCTGAAATTTTGATTGGTCACTCATATAAAGTCACTAAAATTAAAACTTCATTGTTTTAAATTCTAAATGTTTATAAAATTAACCTTGTTTTGATACATGCTCTGTTCAAGTAAATAAGCAGACGTCTGGAATTTTAATTTCATAAATTTGGATAATATTTTTTTAAGAGTAAGTCTGCTATCTAAGGTATCATCTCCTTTATAAATGGTTAGTTTTGGAAAAGCACAAATTTTAAATTCTATCTTAGCATCTGAATCCTGTTGCAAACTGAGCGTCGGAAAACATACAATAAGTATCAACTTGGGTTGATTAAATGTCACTCTGATGCGTCATTTTTATATCCTTTGTTTTTTTGTTTGTTTGTTTGTTGCAATACTTTAATAAAATGCTCCCAGAGCATCCTATTTTGAGTTAATTAAGGAATAATATAATTTTGGGATGGCAAACGATTATTAATCTGCATTGCGGATATATGATGTTCGAAAGATTTCTATAATCATACAAAAGGGGGTTTAAAATCTAAAATTAGAAGCTCGTTCATTAAATGTTAAGTTTTGGTCTGGTAAATTGTTTAAGCTGTAATGCACTTGTGAAAAAATAAAATGAAATGAAGAAAAAACCAATAAGCTCATGAAATATCAACAACTTCAATATAGCTCCTGAAAAGCTTAATTATTACATACCACAACTGAATATTGCTAAATATAACCACCAGGCACCAGTTATTACAAAAGATATCCTGGAATTTCCAGTGAATGCGTTCCTTGAAAAAAAAAAGGTAAGCTTCAGCCTCAGAATAATAGAAGCAACAAAAAATCACTCGAGAAATGAAAACTGGTCTTATTTCTTATTCACAACGACGACGACGACGACGACGACGACGACAAAGGCTTTAATCCCAAACAAGTTGAGGAGGCTTGTTTCTTATTTACTAATCAATTTTAATCTTCAAATGGAGGCAATCCCCAAAATTCGAGCTGGAATTCCAAGAGAGAGCTAATGACTTGGTCGGCTCGTTTCTGATGAGATAAATCCAGTACTGCATCTGGTACCATCACCATCGACCTACAATTGTTCCATTTGTAACGGTTCCATTAATAATTCAACCAACTAATACCAAAAATCATTCAATTGCTCACACTTATTAGATGCTCCTCATACATTGATGCATACTGCTAAATTGGTTTTTGTTCTTACAAAAATTGATATATTTAGACAATTCTTGTACTTTTCTCCAGTTGGAGCATTCTCAAAAACTAAACAATTACTAGCATCCACAGATAAATAAAGTTAAATATCTTTGTAGACAGAAAATATAATTCATCAGCCAATCAAACCAGAAATATATATTTTTAAATTATTTAGTACCTCAAATTGGATTTCATCTCCACGAAAATGGCTAGAATTTTCCATTGACTCGCAAAGTCTATCACAACCCTCCTCTCTTGTCTGGACTTGGGACCGACTATATTGAAACAATATATATTGAACAACATATATTGATGTAAATGTCAGCTATAAAATAAGAGCGGATTAGATAAAATGACAACAAGCACATGATATTTGAACAAAAAAGGTTTCACAAAAATTAAAAAGTAAGTTTTATATGACGGCGATTAGACTTGCAATGTTATATTATGCAGAATGTTGGACTACTAAAATACAAAACATTCAAAAAATAAGCGTGACAGAGATGCATATGTTACGATAGATATGTAAACATACAAGAAGAAAACATATTGAAAATGTTGATATACATGACAACCTTTTGTATTGTATTAATTAGCAAAGGGAAGCCAACCTTCGTTGGTTGGCGTTACTCAAAGACTGATAGATCAAAAAAGCCCAATTAGTTAGATCTTTACATACTGGCCTAGGTAGATCTGTATATGCACAAGCCCGTAGGCACACAACACCACACTCACACACACTATCAAGCAGCCCACTATTGGTACAATACTGGCAGGTAGAAGGGTGTAACCAAACCAGAATTTTAAATAAGTGTACAGTTCCAAAGTGTTATGCATTTGTAATAAGTATCTTAAATGTGAACTGTAAATCTAAAAAAATGAAACAAAATGCATTTTTCCAATAGCCTCTCCACAAAATTACCTTTAACAAATGAAACTAAAAATGCAAAAACACAAGGAATTTGAAGCTGTTTCTAACAGTTAGAAATCAAGATTGTAATTAAGAATAGATTCTAGGACTAAAGAGAAAAATAGTACTGTTGGTACAGTAGTAAGTACTGTTAGTACAGTAACACCAAACGGTAAAATAAATGTACCGTTATGATGAAACTATAAGTATCAAACATATGTAAGAAGAAAATACAATCAATATACAAAAAGAAATAGAAACTCATAATACACAAATACTCTCTGTTATTTCTTTCATGGTATCAGAGCATGGTCTGATAATCATATCAGTATCTATTCTGTTAATATCAGTCAGCAAAAAAGCTGATCCAAATCCAGAAAAAACCATCTCATCATCTACCCATCCTTTTCCCTTCCACGATAGAAACAAGACTGACAGAGTATACACAGTACAGGTACGACTCTACCAGATTCCAAAGAACCGACAAAGGCCATACCAAAATACTAGCACAACTCCATCAACCCTATTCCTAACCAGCAAACCGGAGAAAAATAACAGAACCAGCAGCCACTTCCACTGTCACTCATGTAACCAATATAACCGAAATGCCATCATCAAAGCTTACATCCAAGCTCTTATCAGACCACAACTTCCAGTCATGGTCCAGAGCCATAGTTCTTGCCTTAAATGAGAGAGAACTTTACGATCATATCACTGGAGAGGCAAAGATGCCAGATCCAGAGAAAGAAAAGGAAGAGTACAGAAAATGGAAAAAGAATGACCTGAAAACCATGAACTCAATATTCAGTTTCATGGAATCCAATATGGAGGATATTTTTCTGTACTACGACACAACTCAAGAACTCTGGAAGGCCATCAACAACCACTTCAGCAAAACCAGAAACCATGCCCACATCTATCATCTCAAAAAATATATCCATGGCCTCAAACAGAACAATCAAAAGATAATCGAATACACATCAGAGCTGAAAAGAAAATGGGAAGAGTTGAATCTCTACCTCACCAAAACCACAGATCCACAAATTCTCAAAGAAAGGCAAAATGAAAGAGTGTACCCGTTCTTAACAGGTCTGGATGACACTTTCGATCAGATCCGAGCACAGATACTGCTCTCAAAAGAGCTTCCTACCCTTGACAATGTCATTTGCTTCCTTCAAAATGAGGAATCACAGAGTCGTATAATGACCAAAGATACAATCGCTTCGACCATACAAGAAAATCAAGTAATGGCCATAAATCGCAACCCTCGATAGTGGAAATGAGCAACTGGGTCAACCAAAAGGTGTGAACAGTGCAAAAAGAAGGGACACGACAAGGAGGGCTGCTAGTTTCTACACCTCGAGCTCTGACCCAAATGGTGGAAGGAGATAGGGAGCGATCAAAAGGGGGAGAAGGGGACGCGAAGGTCAGTGGCGACGGCTAGAGCACCACTGAATCGCCCAAAGAAACAAAAGAGGAAGCAGAATGGTCACGGGCTCAACTCACCTCTCTTCTAAAAGGTCTTAATGGGTTGATGAAAGAGTCAGAAACCATCAGGCCCAGTGGTATATCTAACCCATTTTATTCTTCTCATTATGTTGAAACCCAACCCAGGTCGCGATTTTTGCTGCACCAAAAAACCAAAATGGTCAAGACCAAAATAAAAGCTCAGATTTGTATGTGATTCCAAATAAACGAAAAAAATAAAAAATATGTTGAAGAAAAATGCACTAGTCTAGGAGTTATTAACCAAAAATATCAAGGAAATGACCTTGTATGGCTCTTAGATTCTGGTGCTACCGATCACATGATCGGTAACAAAGAATTGCTAATAAATTATAAAGGAAATAGTAATAAAGAATATGTGTATGTGGCAAATGGCCAAAAAATGCACATATGTGGTCAGGGTTCCATCAAGCTTTTTTCAAAACAAATTGACCATGTCCTATATGTTAAAGGGTGCACTTCAAACTTGTTATCCGTAGGAAAATTATCAAAAGAACTGGAGTGTGAAATTATTTTCTCATACAAAAATATTTTTTTCAGGATTTAACATCCAAGAGAATGATTGGTGATGGTTATTTTCAAAATGGTCTATATTTTTTGGATATGAAAAAATGCTCCCTCAATACTACTAGACAAGATCTTAGTACTATGTGGCATAGAAGAATTGGACATCTTAGTGATAGAATTTTAAAGTTAATGTTTGATTTTGAAAAAATAGATTGTACTAATTGTGAAGTATGCAAGTTGGCAAAATTCACTACATTATCTTTTGTAAACTCAAACTCTAGGAGCAATTAAGCTTTTGAACTTAATCATTCTGATGTATGGAGTTCAGCTCCCATTGATTCTTATAATGATTTTAAATATTATGTAACTTTTATTGATGACTTCTCAAGGATAATTTGTTTGTATTTATTAAAAAACAAAAGTGAGGTACCTCTTAGATTTCAAGAATTTCATAACTTTGTAGAAAATCAATATAACGCAAAAATTAAAATTCTTAGGACGGATAATGGAACGGAATATGTAAATCAAACGCTTTCAAGTTTTTTAAAACAAAAAAGAATTTTACATCAAACAACTTGTGTGTATACAGCGCAACAAAATGGTGCATCCGAAAGGAAAAATCGTCACCTTCTGGAAATGACAAGAGCACTTATGATTCAAACAAATGTTCCAAAAATGTTTTGGTCCGATGCCATATTAACAACCACTTATTTAATAAATAGAATACCAACTCTTGTAGTAGAAAAGAAAAGCCTCATAGAGATAATTTATCAAAATAAACCAAATATAAGCCACTTGAAAACATTTGGGTGCACATGTTATGTATATCAAACCAAAAAAGACAAGCTAGATCATACATCAATAAAAACATTTTTTCTAGGATACTCCTCACAAAAAAAAGGGTTATAAGTGGTATGACTCCGTTACAAAAAAAATCTTACATCTCTAGAAATGTTGTGTTTTTTGAAAATGAACCATATTATAAGAAAAATAATGAAGAGCTTGATGAGAACAATATCACTAATAATTTTATATTTCCCTTAACTACTAATCAAATGGAAAAGCAAGTGATTGTAGGGAATGAAGAACAAGTAGCGCCAATCGAAGGGATTGAAGAAATTGAACAAGCTATTGATACTCAACCAAACTTGGAAATTGAAGAAGAGGAGATTCAAGCGGGTTTGGAAGAAGAAGCCGAGGGGGAGACAACTCTAAGGAGATCAAGTTGTCCTACAAAATCGTCTTCAAGGTTACGAGATTTCGTAATCTATAAGGTCCAATATCCTATCGAGAATTTTATCTCTTATAAAAATGTGTCCAAATGTCATAGTGCCTTTGTAAATGCCTTAGAAAAAAATAATTGAACCAAATACCTTTGAGGAGGCCAAAAACTACCCAAAATGGAATAAAGCCATGGATGAGGAACTAAAGGCACTTGAACAAAATAACACACGGGAAATTGTACGATTACCCAAAAATAAAAATAAAAAACCGTTGGTTGTAGATGGGTGTAGAGTTCTCAAAACCGTGTCTGCGTGTATGAAAACGTCACGGAACGTCACGACACGATAAGGACACGGCACGGTTAAGACACGGCACGGGACACGGCACGGTACTGTTCACGTGTCGTGTCTTAAGCGTGTCGTGCCTTGATTTCCTACTGTAGGACACGGCACGGCACGGAACGTTTATGAGGAGAGACACGACACGGCACGACACGAAAGCACGACACGAGAACACGTCTAGACACGGTACATTTAGACACGACACAACACATATAAACACGGCACGACACAGATAGACACGGGTAGGCACGAATAGACACGGATAGACACGGAAGTTCAAATTATTTTGAAATATTTTTCATTTATTAATTATTCTATTTTAAACTTTACAAATTTTAAAAAATAAACGTTTAGACACGAGTCACGACATAGTTAAGACACAGTTAAGACACGACATGTTTAGACACGACACGTTTAGACACGACACGTTTAGAGGCGGCACGTTTAAACACGACACATTTAGACACGACACGTTTAGACACGACACGTTTAGAGACGGCACGTTTAGACACGACACGTTAAGACACGACACGGTTAGGCACGAAACGGTTAAGACACGACACATTTAGACACGGCGTGCCTAAACGTGCCGTGACTTAACCGTTCCGTTTCGATCCCTTCCAATTTTTGGCACGACACGGAACGGCACGGTAAAAATAATAAAATACTAATCGTGTCGTGCCAAGCCGTGTTTGGAACGGAACGGCACGAAACAGAACGAATTTAGAACACTAGATGGGTGTATAAAATAAAATACAAAAGTGATGGTACAATTGAAAGATACAAAGCAAGATTAGTGGCCAAAGGTTATACCCAAACCTATGGCATTGACTATCAAGAGACCTTTGCACCTGTTGCAAAAATGAATACCATACGAATTTTATTATCCGTAGCAATAAATAATGGTTGGAGTTTACACCAATTAGATGTTAAAAATGCATTCCTTCAAGGGACACTTGAAGAAGAGGTGTTTATGTCCCTACACCGGGATATAAAAAGAACACAATACTAATATGGCTTGTAGGTTAAAAAAGACTATATATGGTCTCAAGCAATCACTAAGAGCATGGTATGACAAGTTATCTCATTTTTTAATTAATTGTGGGTTTAAAGTAAGCCAATCCGATAACTCATTGTTTTCAAAATATGAGAATAAAGATACAATCGTGGTACTCATATATGTTGATGATATTGTGGTCACCGGAAATAACCTTCAAAAAATCAGTGAAATAAAAAGTTTCTTGAAACAAAAATTTGACATAAAGGACCTTGGCAAATTAAAATATTTTTTGGGAATTGAAATTGCACACTCTACCAAGGATCTATTTATTTCACAAAGGAAATATACCTTAGACCTATTAAAAGAAATGGGTAAGATAGGGGCCAAACCGGTTTCTACACCAATGAATAGTACTTGCAAATTAAATACCGAAGATGATAAACCAATAAGTGATATTACTTCATACCAAAGACTTGTAGGTAAATTAATTTACCTAACGGTAACTAGACCGAATATTGCGTATGTCGTAGGACAAGTAAGCAAATTTATGCATGCACCAAGGAAACCACACCTTAATGCTATAGATAGAATTTTAAAGTATTTAAAGAATGCATCCGGAAATGGTATATGAATGAAAAATAATAATTATAATAACATTTGTGGCTATTCCGATGCAGACTGGGCCGGGAGCTTTGATCGAAAATCAACAACCGGTTATTGCACGTTTGTAGGCGAAAACATAGTCACATGGAAAAGCAAGAAGCAATCCGTTGTGGCACGATCAAGCGCAGAAGCAGAATACCGTGCTTTGGCATCCACGGCGAGTGAGCTAACTTGGATAAAGCAATTGTTGGGAGAGTTGAATTTCAAAATTCAAGAACCCATGAAGATGTATAGACATATTGCTTCCAATTCGATTTAATATGAATGAATGAAGCATATAGAGGTCGATTGTCATTACATGCGAGAGAAGGTGCAAGCTAAAGAAATAAAAACTCTTATGTAAAAAGTCAAGATCAATTAGCCAACATTTTTACAAAGGGACTCATGCCAAGAGCCTTCGAATATTTAGTGGATAAGTTTGGACTAACATATATTTATAGTCCAAGCTTGAGGAGGAGTGTTAGAAACAGTTAGAAATCAAGATTGTAATTAAGAATATATTCTAGAACTAAAGAGAAAAATAGAAGTATTGTTGGTACATTAGTAAGTACTGTTAGTACAGTAACACCAAACGGTAAAATAAATGTACCGTTATGATGAAACTATAAGTATCAAACATATGTAAGAAGAAAATACTATCAATATACAAAAAGAAATATAAACTCATAATACACAAATACTCTCTGTTATTTCTTTCAGAAGCTTATTGGAGAACTAAATTAATAGAGAGAGAGAGAGAGAATAAAACCATCCATGCCAAAGATGATGTGTGTAATGGTCGAACTCGCCATAGATGTGAAGCGAGACCTCAACGAATGAATATCAGTTATTAACTTATTATTCATGCGAACTGTGTTTTCTCCCTTTTCGAGTTTTTACAATCAGAAGCAAGCACGAGGCACATCTATGGGTAGCACAGGTAAGGCTGTCAAACAAACTCTTTTATCTTTTTATTTGATTCGTACCATATTCGATAAGACGAGTATGTGTAAGAATTTGTTTTCGTTAACTTATTAGATATGAATATAGATAAGATTTTAAAATCTGTAAAATAATTAATCTATTAGTAATTTAAGTTTTCTAGAAGATCATCTAATTAATTATTATTTTTCAATAAAACTCTTAATATTCAACAAAACGTTAACGTTTGTCTCTTGAATTCTAACAAAATTAAAATGATTTTCATAATTGAATCGTTTCTCGATGAATCTCACCTATTAAGAGTTTTGAGAATGCCTTGTCAAATTATCCAGAAAAGGTTATAAAATACCAACAAATTTGTAGTTCTTTAAGACAAAAATGAGGATTTTTGTCACTCAAATTTAATCTAACTTAAAGTATTCCGTAACATTTTGCTTTTACGGAATTTTGAATATGTATCTCTTACATGAAATGTTATTCATAATCATTAATCATTAGGTTAAGGACTAGTTCTTACAAGCAAATTTGTAGTTATATTTTTGTCTTATATATCTCCTATTGACAATTTTGACGATGTCTGTTCAATTGTGTGGAAGATTTATAAAATTAAAATTCGAACAAATTTGTACTTATATTATATTTTTCTACTGTAGTTTAGTTATGTTTTTTTTAATAAATATATACCGCCACGAGTTACGAGCTAGCTTCATATTAATTACTTTTGCTGAATTTCAAAATTAGAATACGGTTGGAAAAATTGCCAAAACTAATCCTTTCCAAATCCCCACCCTTTAAATCAATAAATGACAGCCGCTGTCAAGGTTTAAAAAAAAAATCAATAAATGCAATTTCCTTCTTTCTTACCCAAATAAAGAGAAACATGACAAAAGGTATGTCTGAATCTTCCAAAAACTGTTTAGCGTTTTAATTTCAGGAAGGGAAAAAAAATAGTCTAGTCTAGCTTGCTCCCATTTTCTTCTGTAGCAAATTGGAAAAACCCCACCTCTCTCTGCCTAGCTATAAATGTGTACATTTTCTATATAAACAAAGTTGTTCCTCTTGCTTGTTGCCTTGTTCCTTGTGATGAAAAGATAAAACAAAACATTTGTTCTCTTCAGGGAAAAAAAAAATGCTCCAACCTCACTCTCCTTCTCCTTCTCTTTCTGACCTCCTGATCACGGCCATCCATTCGGACTCCGACAGTCAAGATCCAATCATATCTCCTTCCATGTCTGGTGACCAAGACTATTCATCTAGTGTCTATGAGTTCTCCTTTCACAACCCCTCTTGCGAAATGCCATTGCTACCTTGTATTGCAGATGAACTATTTATCGTTGGTAGACTGCTTCCTTTTGATGCCGAGAAGCCAAAATGCAATAAACCACCACCAGAGGTGATGTTACTAGAATGCTCATGACCCAGAATCATGTTGCTTTTCAGAAATTTAAATAATTACCGTTAAATCGTATCTCATCATTTTTCGCTAATTTTTATATATTTTGAATTTTTTTGGAGAAAGTAACAGATAGATGTGCCAAGAAAGGCTCGGCCAAGGTGGTACCGGCTTGTATTTAGGCTGGTCGGAGTACCGTTACCAGAAATGGAGGTGAGGGATATCAAAAGGCGTGTTAAGAGGAAACTGGCAAACCCATTTTCGGAGACACGAAAGAACTCAGCTGGATGGAAGCTGATCCGATCACTTAGCTGCCGTGCAGTGGAGAGTGTTGCCGTGACTGCTGCTGTGCCCATGAGCATGGTTTAGACTCTTAAGCAGCCATAGATAGTTAATTAATAGAGAGATCAAGAAGTTTTTTGTGGGTCCTGGTTTGAAGTATTTTTAGTATAAATATTCTCCTAATATGAGTAGCAGTTCATGTTTCATATTCTCCTGATGTTGCCAATAATTAAGATAATAAAATTCTTGACTATACTGTGGTGTGTATCAATCCAACTATCCAATATTTCTGTTAAAATTATACCTTTTCTTCCTCCACTTTTCTTTTGTTTCAACACCATTATCTGGTTCAATAAAACTTAGGTTAATCTAACTAAACTTACTGTTTGGGTCTTTTCATCTTACGATACTACGTAATGCGTATCTCATTGGATAAATGGATCGTTTACATTAATCATAGCTGAAAGCTACCCATTTGCCTCATAAAGGGGTAGGTTTGAGATAAAACAGAGAAGATGCATAGGAAAAAGACTAATCAAATGCAACCAGACAAATGTTCAAAAGAGGAAAGCAAGAAAATCATGAAGACTAGAAAGCTTGTAACCATGAGATGCCATCACATGATGTTATGGCCCATCTGCCTATGCAATTTTACACAAACAGCAATCATTGTATCATACGACTTCACTGAAGAGTGTGTTCCAAGCGTTAATGATCTTACCAGGGACCAAATGCTTTTAATACAAGTGGTAAATAGATAAGGACCAAATGCTTTAGTACAAATGGTAAATTGATCCTAATCTGTAACTTGTCAGTGACATCTCGATACAGAATATTACTGCTCAAGGGATGTAGAATTTTCTCACAAGAATTGAACTTGCTGCTCGGTGGAATGAAATCCGCTGTTTTTCTTTTCCCTATTATCCTCTAGATTTGGGCCGTTTAAACTCATCTAACGGTTCGCATTTATCATCAAAACAGCCTCATTCAGTTCATCTCGTCCATTCATATAGAATGTACGGTCAGTTGAGAAGATAACAGGATCTGTTATCCTCTTGGAATAACAGCAGATACGGACTCGCTGCCCAGTGGCACAGACATATACCTTACTTTGTACTTTCAGGGTTCAAGATAAAAGTTACAGTGTAAGAATCCACATAAACATACATATATCACGGTGTGCATGCCTTCCATAGGTGCTTTTGTGGGTTCTGCATTCAAGTTTAGGTGTGCATATGTTCACTCTCACGAATTCACCACCAAGAAAAATAGGCTCCTTGACATCTATCCAAGTAGAACAACAAATCATCACAGAAGGGGATGAGCCCTATATTTATGATATTAGTTTCTTATACAATGGTACAGAAAACTCAATGCTCAGAAATAGCAGTCACCACAATTCATACTAAGCCAAACAAGAAGAGAAAGAGGAAAAAGAACAAAACAAAACAAAACAAGAAACATAGAACAACAAGCACTAGCTTCCTAATACCTTCTACATACATCAAGAATGCACTTCTTAAAATAAAAGAGAGAGCGAGAAAGAGAAAATAAAAAGAAGAATTTTTTTAAAAGAATACTCACACCACAAGAACCAAATCAAAGACACAAATAGTTTCCACTAGAATAGGTATGGCTAACTTCTTTGAATTGCACTACTGACTCAGTAGCAGGTTTAATCGAGACACCAGACAAGGTCATTAGACCCTGACCTGAAAACCTCACCATAGCGGTCACATCCAACTCTCCCTCACTGGAGTCCTGGTCAACTGGCATTCGGGCCCGCAGCCTGCCAGTAGGTCCCTTGAGTGGTATATCCGGTATGTGCCACCTCAACTCCCTCTCTTCTCTGTTCAAAACTGCTTTAGGTGAAACATTTAATAGTGTGGGATCCACCGGTAGCTTCACAGCAAATATGACATTTGTCAGAGGTGAAGGCAATGTCGGGTTAGACGCATAATGTATCATCACAGACAAAAGAGTCCCACTGTGGCGTTTTAGTAACCGCACCCTAAGAGGCAATGGGGTAAGCTTCGGCTGCAGACTAAACTTCATAACAGGAATTGGTTCCTCCCTGGATGCAGTTCGCACATTGAACAAATTACTCTCAAGACTGGTAACAGTCGAGCTTAACAAGGCAGCACGTTTAATTACAGACGTGCCTTCGAGCCTGAAGGAGAACTCAGTCTCCTTACCAGCAGCCTTTTTGGGTGGCAGGGTTTGCAAATAAACAGTGCCCTTCAACCCAACCCGTGAAAGTAGCGACTCCTTAAACTCTGCATTAATTTCTTCATGGATATACATTTGTGGAGTAGTCATCTCTGCAGCTGCCTGTGCAGCCATTAAGCCGTCAAGCTGGGACCCGGCAGCTGCAGCTGGAGCAGGCCCACCAGGCCCAGTTGCCAGTAACTCCAGACCCGTTAAGCCTGGACCCTTGGGTTTTGTTTTCGTTGTGGTCACAAATTCTGAGGCATCGAGACCACCACCGAAGGCAGTATTGAACCCTTCGAAGGCATCGTTGAGGGAGGCTTCTTCTTTACCAAATTCAATACCACCATAGTCACCTTCAAAACCTTCAACACTTACGAAGGTGGGTTTGGTGGCCTCAGCCGGGGGCAAAGTGGTGACCTCTAGCCCAACCAGGGCAGCTGTGGGGTCTGATGAAGGATCCTTTATTTTCTTAAAACCGCCGACTAGGGCTTCTTCAGGCTTGTTTAGATTTTCGCTGGCCGCAAACGGGTCTTTCTCTTCGGTTGATTCGTCAGTGATTTGAAGGGGTTGATCTTTCTGTGACTGGTCCTCTGTGGCAACTGCTGGTGCGATTGCAACAGCAACCTCGTCACCTATAAAGGTATAGCATATCGGCATCAAAATCACAGGACACATTTGTTACAGGTAAGTGCTACGTGGCATGCTGATGTTTTACATTTGCAAAAACCAAATGAAATTCAAGAACACAAGCACCTCAAGTGTCTAGGTTCCATTTTTTCTGCTTTATCCATTTCTAATGTACAATAATGAGTGAAAAATTACTGAACAGTGAATACATTTTGTTTCATACAATTTGGCCAACAGCATGAAATAACATAGTTGCTAGCTTATTAAAATTATGATTTCACAGTCTGAAAGGAAATAAGGTTCCTAGGCGAGACAAGGGGGGAACAAGGAATAGAAAGATTGTTTTCTTTTCCAACACAGATTTCATATTTCCTGTTAGCATGATGCAAAACTAGAAGTAACAGATTGACATACCAGCAGCAAGTGTTTCTGCAGGGAGCTCAAAAGAAGCCCCGGAGAATGATTCGAGCGTGGCCCGCCTTTCAACAGATAGTGCTTCCATCTGAGCTGTCCATGTATTAGCACCCCTGACACGTGACTCAGCATCAGGTGCAGACGAAACAAGCTTCGCAATGTTGTCTCCATGGATAGACGAAAGAATTGCAGCCAATCGGACAGACCCTGCGGCTCCACGTAGGACAATATCCAGGGCCATGTATACCTCAGGGTACTTCCGGTGCACCTGTTATAAGCATAAAACTAAGATCATTAATCTTTTGCAAGTTAACCCTATGGAGGAACTTCTTGTTTGTTGAACTGAGTCTCCTAGTTGTAATGGTGATACGATTAATGGCTATTAACCCATGATGATGTTGAACACATCCATTTGAATTTATGATAAACAGGACTAGAAACTAGAATAGTCGTTTCTTCTGTTAGACATGCTAAACAGCAAGTATCATTTCCAAAACACCTGGTAGCCTGCTCTTAATTTAACATGACAAAGTACAACACACCTTTTCAGGAGTGACGTCAACCCCACGGCAGGCAGCGACGATGACCGCCACAGCTTGGTTGACAGTGTTGATACAATCAAAGGCATTAGTGGCTGCATGTGCCTGATCATCAGCTGTTGTTACGCCGAGTACATAAATTGAGTTCACAAGCCGATAGATTACTCTGTATTTTGATTCTACGCCAACAATCACCTGGTTTCATAACATATGAAAGTCATAAGTCAATAACTTTTTCAGGAGAAAAGAAAAACAGAATGATCCAACTCAGCTTTCCTAAATTGGCAAATAATATGTCAAAATACTATGTGAACTTTATTTAAAGTAGGATTGATTCCACGTGAATTTTATTTATGCAGATTAAAATGAATCTAAGTATCTAACTGTAATAATCCCATTTCCATTTGTTTCGGATTAATAACAAGAAAGGAGTTTCAATGTCGTAGCATTTTAACCATGTGAAAATTTAATTCAGTTTCAAGTGTAAACAATTACCTTTTCATATGAAATAAACCAGTTTAGTTGGAACTTAATTCATGCATAATTCATTTATATCGGTGGGCTTGATCAAGTAACCAATCAATTTTACATTTTGCCTCGACGAATCCAGTATGGAACATGAATTCCAGGTACATCCCAGTTCAACTTGCATTTACCATCTCACCATAATTTTTCAACCTCCATTTGTATTTATTACTTAACCACACCGCAACCCGATGTACTTCTAAGTTATTTCTTATTTCTGAGATATTGTTTTGATCTACTCATACGGCCAATTATATACATTAATGGGCTTGTAAATTTCAGCTCAGTACAACGAGAAGCCACCCAAATTTGCAAAATGTGCTGAATCTGATGTGACTGATGTTTTGTTTCGGTCTTTCAGGTGAATTGAGGAAAAACGAGCTGTAATCCTAACCATATGATTCGAACTTAGAGATCCCTAGAGAGATGGCACTAATTTTGACAAAGAAAAAGAGGAAAAATTGTTAAACCTGACCGCTGGAAGCCGCAAGGGGATCATCGCCAAGAGAGGAATCGAGATCTTCGGAACTAGGGTGAGGCTGCGCCGCTGCGGAGGCGGAGGACGAGTTGGCGGCGGCGCGGTGGGAGGATTGAGAGAGGCGAGTGAGGCGGAAGGCGGAGAGAGCGGCTAGCGCGCGGGAAGGAGGGAACCATTCGCGCGATTGCAACATTATATCAGGTCCATTAATCGGCTGGAGCGATAGCGCTAGACACGCCATTGGAGATAGAGAGGAAGAGAGAAGAGGTGAGATCGAGAGGAGAAGAGAGGGAAGAAGAGAAACGCAAGAGAGGCTAGATCTAGAGACTCGAACCCCAGTGGAAAGAAGAAGACGGGGATCTACGTCACCCCCGAAACCCAGAATTTACATCCGCTGGATACGGAATAATAATCCTATTAAAATTACATTGACATTTCTGCGTGCAATTTTAATTCAATATGAATTATTTAATGACTATTTTTATTATAGAATATTTTATCGGATATGAATTTCGAAACTCAGTGTTATTACTGTTATATTTTTTTAGATTTGTGAAAGCGCAGATATTGATCGGATGAGAGCAAATTGATCGTGATCCGAGTGTTTAGCATCATGAGATCTCATTTACACTGTAATCCGATCACAAATATCTAAACGATAAATCAATTGGAGAAAAAAAATCAAAATACTGCTAAAAAGTTAAAGCGAATATGCTATAAACAAAAATTAATAATAACCATTAATTGTCATTCATAATTGTGCAATTAGATTAATTTTAATTTATAACATGCCGAATCATGTCTGATATAAAAGTTTCAATGAAAATTATTTTTAAAAATAAATAAATTAGAATTTGTGTGTGTTGTAATCTTACATTAATGAATAAAAAACACTTTGATTCATAATAGAATTAATTTATCAAGTAGAAGTAAGTAAAATCATGTAATACAATGAACAACTAAGAACTAAAAGACGCTGAAAATGTGTTAAGAACATTTGTCTATTTCAAAATTACTTCTTTCAAATGCTCGTCTCGGATTAATTTGGAATGAGAAGACATCAATGATAGATCAGGAGACGTTCTTTTTATTTTCTCCTCTTTTCGCTGTAGAGAGAAACAAATCAGTGAGGCATTGGCACTTAATCATGGGGCTTCGCTTCTATTCACTCTAGCAAACCACAAAAGCCTCTGGAGTTCATCTTCGTCATCTCTGTCTCATCTCCTTTTTTTTCTTCTGCTTTAGAAATACGATCGCCTTTTTCTCACTTTTCACACATCTTCGATTGCGGCATTTTTCGTCCTCATTAACGAAATTGACTACTTTCTTTGTTAGTTCTTGCCACTATTTATTGTCCTTTAATAACTAAAATATTGCATCTTTTGGTTGCTCTCTTTTGTTCTCTTTTTTCAGTAACTTCATAAATAATCGAACTTAAGTTGCACAATTTCGTGTACTTCGCTTTTTTCTTTCGAATTTGATCTATTTTCTTTGTTTTTCTTAAAAGAGCATCAATTTTATTAGTTTATTTTTCTCCGCTTTAGACCGAGGACTCTTTCGGAGGTTGAGAAAATTATCTGATAGTGGCTAAGTTGATGTAAGAAATAATATTTTATTCGATACAATTTGTTGGACTAAACTTCTTGTTTTCGATTTGCAAAAATAATCTTGAAACTTACAATTTTTTCATGAAAATTTGCATATAGAGTTTTGAGGCATCAAACGACTTTTAATGAGCCTAAAAATTGATTGGTATGGGTTATTCCCAGTACCTCTTGTAGATCCCGTCAGGAGATTTCCAACGCTACGAAAAATGCTGAAATCAGAATTACGAGTTAAAAGTTATAACCGTTTGAAGGAGGACATGTCAAGCTGAAAATCTGAAACTTACAGCAATTCGTTATAACGAGCTTGAAATGTTGAATTGGGATGTTAAATACAATAAATAAAATTTTGACTACGTGTTATATGATTGATATATCAAATTGTCACGAATATTACATAGAGTAATGTAAGATATGTCTTAAATGTGACTAATTAAGAAATGATATAATACATATTTCACTAAGTTTTGAATACGAATACATATAGAATTAAAGTGAATTAATTATAATTATAATAGACCAATTACGATTAATTTAACTAATAGTAGTATTAAGGTAAATGTCAGAAATATTGTTTTGACTAATTCAATCAAATTGGATCAAGATACCAAACAAATAGGGCCAATCAGCATACCTTTTGCATCCACAAAGACTAGGACATTTTTGGCCTACCAGACTACACAAGATATTAAAAATACACTCTTGAAGTCGCCACCTAAGAAAGTGATTTCCTGTCAAATTTCAACCATGCTCTCTTGCGGCCGCAAAATCTAGAACTGAGAAGCAGATTTCCTGCCCGGTTTGGCTGATTTCTTTATGACTTGTTGTGCAAACAATATCAAATTTTGTGTGCATGTTTAGAGCAGACATACACATGTTTTGGAATTGTTTTGAAGAGAATATGGGCATCAAATATTTTTAGAATATTTGTTATTAATTACGGAATCTCTCCAAGATACGTTGGCACTGGTATTTAAGTGATGGGTCTCCAATCAATACTGATGGTGTTAGGGCACATGTATCGTGTTTAGCTATGTTTTGTTCTCTCCATAAAGAAAATTACCTCAAGGATTAATTTGTGACCTTAGAGGAAAAGAAAAAAAGCATCGTTATCTGCTTTGAATGACTTGTTAGCGAAGGTTCTGAGTGTTCTTCGACCATCTTCATCGACTTCTTTGAATTTGCTTGAGTGGCAAAAGACACGAGGCCTTACAGATGGATAGTAAGTTTACGCTTTCACTTTATTTAATATCTTAAGTCTTGCACAAAGATTCCTCGCAATTGTTTAATTAGGATTTCAGTTTTCTTGGCTCTACCTAATTTGAAATTGCACCAACACATGGTATTAGAGCCACCTCTATGTGAGATTTAGGGTATATGGTTATTTTTTGAAATTTGTATCGAATTTTAATTATTGTAAAATGATTATTCAATTTTGTATTTGCTTTTCATTATTTTAAATATTCTTGAATCGAAGTCTTGAATTTTATCTAATTCTTCGTCTTTTATATGATTTTGAATCAATATTATTCAAGGTTTTGATTTATTAATGTTTTAAATATTAGAATGGAGTCTTAAGGTCAAATGCTAGTGCGTAAGCATTTTTAACAATTATAATTCAAACTTTTAAACTTTAATCATCTAGCTAAAATCACAAGCAAGCAAGTATTAATAACAATTGATCAAATTAAGACAACAAAGTGCAAGTATAGTAAAAAGAGAGATAGTAAAGAGCAAAGAGCAAGAGAACACAAGAACACACGATATAACGTGATTCGGCCTACAAACAAACTAGGCCTACATTCACGGAACTCCCGGAACAAAAATTTCCTTCCAGGATCGAATCCACTAAACAATAAGTGTTTTAACAATTGTGGAATCTATTTTTGATTTCTTCTCACATAAGCAAACCAATTTTAAATTTCTAAACCTATGCAAGGGCTACACCACTCTACAATGTAAAAGGTCTTATTGACAACACAATCAAAGACATGGATGATGCACTACTTGACAACACAACGTAACACACCAAAAGGCTAACAAAGCTAGCAAACAAGTTTTCTCGGATTGACAATTAAATAATGGTAGCTATCCTAATTCTCTCAAGGTAAAAGGTCTTATTGACAACACAATCAAGGACATGGATGCACTACTTGACAACACAACATAGCACACCAAAAGGCTAACAAAGCTAGCAAACAAGTGTTCTTGAATTGACAATTAGATAATTGTAGCTATTTTAATTCTCTCAAGTTTAGGTAGCTATAGGAGAAGCCTTTAGTGTTATTTCTGATGCTCAAATGTATGCTTGAAAGCTTGGAGAGGGCTTAGATTATCTTCTTGGTTCGTATCCCCAAGGTATAGATAGGCTTGACACTTCTTGAAATCTTGCAATCTTGAAATCTTGTCCTTGTGTTATAGAATTATGTGACCCGTTATAGAATCCGTTATAACGAGTTGGCAGCTTTCCAGATTTGCCCTTCTCTGCTTGATTCACTGACTTTCGGGTCTTCTTAAGCAAGAACCCGTTGTGACGGGTTGGGAACTCGTTATAACGGGTGAGGAACTCGTTGTGACAGGTTAGTGGTGCGTTACAGTAATGCATGACTCTGAAAACTCCTATATCTTTAGCACTTCTCCTCTTTAATCCGCTACAACGGATTGGGAACCCATTGTGACGGGTTGTTCATGCGTTATGGTAACGCATGGCTCTGAAAATGCCCAATTTGCTTGCTCTTGATATCTTTGTGTACATTCCTCTTGTTGTTTACTTATCCTAGGTTCGAATAGGTCAACTTACCCGCCCCACGGGCTGGGCAGAGCCCGAGATTTTTTTTGGAGAGTTGTAGTGGAGTTTGGGAGCTTCTACAACACCTATGGTGCAGCAATTCATGTGGCAATTGTTGTAGAGGCATTTGAATTCCTTATTGACTCGTTACATATGGATTGCTTGATCCAAGATATTGTTATGAGGTTCTTGGGATTATTGTGATGCGGTTTGAGCGACATTTCGTGTTGCAAGATGTGATGTAGAAATAAAGGAGCCATTTAAACTCGTTACAAGGTCCATAACATTTCCAAATTGAATTACTAATGTTTTTATTAGGTATAGAGCTTGTTAATCTTATTTTAATTTAGCAAATGTTGTGAATATTATTTGTTCTCTTTTATTGTGACAAGGTTGAGGTGTTCTTGCATATATTTTTTTATTATTATATTTTTTAATTGTTGGTTAGTTATTATGCAAGCACAATCTAATTTAAACATTTAATTTTGTAAGTTCCAAGTCTTGAATTGGTATATAAATTTTTGTTTCTAATTGAATTTTTCATAGCATGTACTAATGAATTTTATTATTCATTTCAAGTTATTACAAATTATACTTCTCAATTTATTAATAAGCAAATTTTTATTTTACCTCATGTCCTATTCTTTAAGGTTTTCAATGAATATTTCAAGCTTGGTGATTTTATTTAGAAAGCTTTAGTTCATACTTAATTAATTTTTTTCATTAAAACAATAATTGTAATTTCAAATGTTCAAATTACCCTAAACCATGATTATGTTATTCATATAAAATTTTAAATGTTATTCTTTAACAACTGATTTAATTTATTTGTGTAATCATAAATTAAAATTTACATTTTCTCTTTCTATTAACTTTTTACGTCATTAAATTATATCCCTTGTTTGGTAAAAAAAATTCAACTTATATATATTATATGATTCTATTGTATTATCATAATTTCTTTACAATGGTTAGTTAATGTTTTAGAAATTTTTAATTTTTTAGAAATTTTATATAAAGTGGTATGAGAAAGTTTTAATTTCTACATGTTCTCACAGTGTTTCAAACAAAAAGTTTCAAATTTTACGCACTTTTATATACTAATTTTGAGATAAGATCTTATTTAACGATTGATTTGTAATTAGTAGGACAATTATTTATTAAAGTAATAGTAAAAAATAGTGGGTTTTATAGGTTTCATCTAACCTTTCATCGATTCCTTTATAATACACCATATCGTGCAACGTGAGATCATATAAATGGTATGAGAGTTGTTGCACACTTTCCAAGGTAAATCTTGTGGGTTGAGGAGGTCTTGGAAATTTATTGGCTTGTTGTTCCGATTGTGCTTGAGGTTGAGGATGAGGTGGAGGTTCAACGAACACGTTCTTCATTTGTTCCGGTATTTGAGAACTAGGTGGAGGATGAGATGAGCTTGCTTCTCCTCTTCTTCTCTTTTCGAGCACTTGATTATACATTGGGACATCAAAGCATTCATCTGGCTTATCCCATTGGTTTGGTGCCGCATTGGATGCTAAAATCCTTTGATTTACCTTATATTTCTTGCTTGGCTCCCAAAAGCACCCCTCTTTGACCCATCCAATTGTGTCAAGTATATCAACAAGATTTTCAGGTTTAAAGGTCGGTTGATTATTTCTAGGAATTATTAGCCCGACATGGGTCATGATTTGGGTTAGGAGATGAGGATAAGGTAGGGACTTTGTTGCATTTGTCAAGGCAAATCTCATATGATTTAAGATAATGTATGGAATTTGGACAATATTGTCGTAGCATATCAAATGCCTAAGTAAGTACATGGCATCCATCTCAAAATTGGTTTTAATTTTGCTTTTAGGGGTTAAGCTGTTGTTGATGAATATAAACCCCAATTGGTAAATGGCCGGAAAATGGGTAATGATAAGCTTTTGTTATTATTATGTGCTCCAAACCATGTCCTGTAGTCAAATTCGTCGGCATCGGTTGGCCAAACTCTAATTGGGTACACTTCTTCTCCCACATTTGTAATACCAAAAACCTCACAAATGGTATCAATGGTTATGGGTATTTCTTGTCCACAAATATAGGTTGTAACTCCACATGGTTGGCTTGTAGGTTTCATATTGGCATACAAGATCCGGATTGACAACTCTTGGTACATAAGGTCACATTCTATGATTGGTTACCATTGCCAAAATTCAATGTAGTCTCGGATAAATATCCAAGGTTGACTGGCTAACTTGTTCTCATCATTTGTTTTGAAAATGTAGGGTTTTGAGATCTTACGATTTCTAAACTTGTTTTGAAAATTGTTGAAGTCTTTTGGAGTTTGAAACAAGAACCGATTTATAGACGAGATCTCCATGGGGTTTTGTCTTCCAATAGGCCTTGAGGGTTCTTCTTGAGACACACTTTGTTTTTCTTTCCTAAGCCGAAGTGATCGTTCACATACTTGCTGCCCAGACCCTTCACCTTCTTTAATGTGAACTCTTTCTTGAATAGGAATGGTCTTCTTCTTAGCCACCAACTTTCGGGATTTTGGAGGACTTGGTGCCATAAGGAGGAGTCGAGCAAGTACTGTATTGAAAAACATCTTGGCTTGAGGGAGAATAAAAGAACTTGATGGGTTTTGAGTTTTCTGGAGGAGGGGTTTGCTTTGTAACTGTCTGAGAGATGAATTTCACTCCAAGGAATGCAATTGAGTAAGTTTGGAGAAGAAGAAGGGTTTAAATAGGAAGTTTTTGCCCAACCGTTACAGCAACCTATTGCAACGGGTAGCCAACACGTTATAACGGGTTCCCAGCCGTTATAATGTCTCTATCTCCTCTTGATGTAACGCTTCAAGCATTCAAATCTCCCAACGACTAGTTTATTGATATGCTAACCCATTATAATGGGTTCCCAGCCATTATAACGGCTTCCTGACCCGTTGCAACGGGTCTGGTAATGCTAAGGTCAATTTTTGCTATTAATTCAGTTATAATTTGTTGCTACGCTCCAAATTTGGTCTTTGATTTTAATAAGGCTCAGTTCAGTTGTCATATGATGTTCATACTCATGCAAATGCTTAGAATAGGTTGTGACTTGGATAAAAAGATCAATTAAAGTTCACAAAACATATAATTCAATCAAAAAGAGACATTGAATTACACATTTTGCTACATGACTCACCCTCAAACCAATATACAAAATGAGAATCAAATTGGAGGAGTCTAGTGACTCTCTAGACAATGGATTTGGTACCACTTGCGCTTGGAAGTGCAAGTGGTTCCACAAACTTTCCTTTCCTAAAATGACAAAAACGTTCATTATGTCCAAACCTCAAACAAAACGAGCAAAAGGTTGTCTTAGAGTTAATGTTGCTATGATCATTATTGTTGTTGTTGTTAATTGGTTTCTAATAACTCATCACTAGTCTATACTTATCATGAAAATTCCTTATGTTTCTTGGACGAGACATTGATTGGTTAAGCACATTAACTTTTTTTCTTTGGAAATTGCTACTAAAATTCTTATGATTATTCATTACATTTTTAGGGTTATGTCTTGGTTGAAAAGTATCTACATACATTTTTCTTTGAAAATTGTTACCAAGTTTCTTTGTCTTGTGTAGCTCATGAAATCTACCATACTTATCCTTAACATAAAGCTTTGGTGGTTGAGCTTTATGTTTGTTGGTAATTCTATAATCATTTCTAACTCTAGGTTTGTGTACCACCTTTTTAAATTAGATTTGGTAAACTTGGTTTTCTTATTGTATCTTTTATCATACTTGTAAGCATGATTCTTAGCTCGAGTAGGTTTGTCATTTGCCTTAGAATGTTTTCAATTCTAGAGGGTTGTGTCACACCCCATAAAATATAACTAACATAGGGGTGTTAATCCCGCCACGTGTACTTGAGTTCAAGTACATGAAAGGCTTTGAATAAATAATAAAATAATAAACAAGTGGTTAACCAAATTTAAATAAAATGGAACAGCACACACAATATCACACAATACACACTTGTAAGCTCTCCTCTAGAACAGCAAAATAACTCCTCACTTGGACCCCACAACCACTGTGGAAACGTGAGAAATAAATCTCAGTGCTAGATATAGCATTATAATTATAACGCTAGAATGCTAAAATGTTCAAAATGGATTTTAAAATAGAAATTGAATCAATAAAATTTCAAAACATCAAGAATATGTCTTAGATATAATTTAAGTTTAAAAATATAAACTTTATTTGATCAAAAACATTATTTGGATTAGTAGCAAAATAATTTACACAAAATTCCAGAGAGTTGGCGTTATAACGCCAAGGTAAGTTCAGGTGTCAAAATTTGGCTAAGTACTGGAAATTTCTATAGGAATTTGGTATAGCGTTATAACGCCAGACAAATCCCAACAGTCAAATATACCGTCCTGACACAAGATAACATTATAACGCTATATTTTGTACATAACTTAGCGTTATAACGCTATGTAGATATTGTACGATCAAAATCTAACGACCATATTATTTGTCTTGATCTAAGATAACGTTATAACTCTATGATTTACACATGAAATATCGTTATAACGCTATGTGGCGCAGGAATGCTTTTGGCCAGAATTGAGCCCTATATAAACCCTTCTCTCTCAACAATTGTTTTTGTTGTTCCATTTTATTCAATCAATACCATTATCAACAACCTTGAGCTTTATACCTATAGTCAAATCCATGTTCTTAATCCCAAGTTTAATTAGCTAAATCTAATCTAGGGAATTTAGAGAGTTAGTTTGTTTGACTGATTATCTTTGATTCTCTTCCAATTAGAAATTGTCAATTCTTGTGAGTGTGTGTTGCCTTGAGTTCCACCAGAGTGTGTAAGTGTCGATTCTCCACCGGTGTGTGTAAGTGAGATAGAGTCCGACGTCGGGTTAGGGTTGGCGACTCCACCGACGTATGTAAGAGAGCCCTAATTTTGAAGTTGTAGCATTAAGCAAGAGTTTATTGTTTAGAGTGTAGCGAACCAGGCTTGTTACTACAAGAAGCGGGGGCGCCGGGGACCAGGAGACGTAGGCGAGGCATTCGTGCAAGCCGAACTTCGTCAACACGCATTGAGCCATTTTCTTTTCCCTTATCTCTATTTATATTTACTCAATTCAATTAGTTTAATTGCTTGATTTGTTTGTGAATTGAATTGAGTTGTGCTCGAATTGCTTGATTAGGGAATTAATCAAATTGCTTGTTGAATTGCTCAATTGAATTGCTTGCCATAATTTGTGAAATTTGCAATTAAGTCCCTATTTGGTTGAACCGATTAAAATTAGTTAAGCACCTAGGCTCCCTAGTATCTACACATAGATTCAGGTGCAACATCTAACATCATTATATTTATGCAGGACTACCTAAACCTCTGAAAGCCAAGTGAGCCTGAGCACTACATCCATGTAGGAGACGAAAGGAAGGTTGAAGATGAAGGAATAGAAAAATTTAGATTATTATGTAGGACTGACTTTTATTTGTATTTTGAAGTGTTAGTGGTTTCATCCTTTAGAAGGAACCTAATTTCTATTTCTTATTTGGACAAGAATGGTTATGTATGTTCATTTAGTAATGAAAATTTTAGTTTGTTTCAAAATTCAAAATAAGTTGCTTCCGTTTCTTTGTTTTCTTATGATAATCTTTATTTTCTTGAATTAGATACTTCACATTCAGGGCATTACACACAGATACTAGAAAGCATAAATTAACTAAAGAGAATTCAGCCACATTGTGGTACAAGCATTGGAACCTATTTCTTTGAAAATAACCAAACGACTTGTGCCAAATGATATTCTCCAATCTTTAGGCTTCACAAACTTAAATGAATGTGTAAACATAAAGGAAAAACAAACTAATTTTAGTTTCAGGGATGTTGGGGTTTAGAAACTAAAGAAAGATTAAATTGTTGGACATTTCAATTTTGGTGCAATTCAATTAGGGTATAATCACAAAACCTTTTCCCTAATCTAAACAATTACAATTCAATTAAATATTCTCCGTTACGACATGAATGAAATAAAATAGCGAAAGCGTTTACTAAACTTACTTTTCATCTCCTTGGTTGTCTCATTTCTTCAATGCTTGAGTAAACCGGAGTTGTTGTTGCACGATCGTGGAAGCGCGTATTCAGAGTGATTTTCCAAGCGATTCAGAGTGTCTTTCTTTTCTCCGATAAACACGAATGCCTCAACGGAGTACGATCACTTAATGGAGAACTTGATCATTGACTATGCACAACACATGTATCCTAACAACAATAGAAATATGTTTTGAAAATCCCTTAACGCTTGGAGACCCAAGACTGTTTATAAGGGCGAAGGTGTATCTTGGAAAGATGCAAAATTAATTATCAAATATTCACAAAATATTTGAAATTATATTATCTCCAATTCTTTTCCAAATTCTAATATTTATTGCTGTAAATATTTCCACGAATTTGATATAAAAGCCAAAATATCCAATTAGAAAGATAACAGTAAATCTAGGCAGTCAAAACATGCCTTACAGTAGGTCTCTTGCGGTCGCAATGAATCTCATTGATGTCGCAATAGACTTGGCAATTCCAGACTTGGCATGTTTCTGCCAAGTGTCTTGCGGCCGCAATGGGATCCTTCGCGGTCGCAATCAATCATGCTGAAATCAGCAAATTTATTGCCAAAACTTCCCTACTATATTGCGGCCGCAATAGATCTTTGTTTGTGCTGTTTTGGGGCTTTGATCCAAATTAAGTTGGGTTTATCCCAAACAATATTTCTGACTTTACACTAACACCCATATATAGTTTAATTGATCATAATCAGTCCATTAACAATTATAATCAATTTACTTTAGTTTTATATGCATTCTTGCCCAAAATCTTAGTGAAATACGTATAATGCATTGAATATTGAATTAATCACCTTTATGACTAATCCACATATTACTCCTCGTAATATTGGTGACAGTACATGACATGTAGTAATCATACAACACGTAGTCCAAACTTAATTTATTAGAATTGACGTCTCAATTCCAACATAAATTTCTAAAACTGATGTGGTAATTATTTAGAAACTTCAAGAATTTCAGGGATGTAGACGCTCTTAGTTCGAGACCAAACTTAAAGCTGAGAGTTGTATATAGAACTTCAAGTCGTTTGAAAGATGAATTGTTATGAAAATTTAAGAAAAGAAAAAATGCACTTCATATTAGTTTTTCTTTAAAAATTTTGACCAAAAAGATGAGAGTAACTAAAAATTTAAAGATATATCAAAATTAGCGACTAGAAATGAATAACTCAAAATTTAATGACGAAATATGTATTTCTGTTAGGATCGAACGGTGCTGCTGTAGGAGATGACATAACCATGGCCGTTGGATCTATTCAAATGAAGAAGGGGCGCGAGATCGTTAAGGAATTAGAGACTAGACTTCAGGAAGATCAAATGTGCCTTAACATACTTAAGCCCACTAAAGAAACAAACTAGCATGATTATTTGATGACAGATGAATCCCGTTGGAACAAAGAAGATAGTTGGAGAAAATGGAGAGGAAGCACAAGTTAGTTACACTGAGTTGTAGAGGCTGTTATACTGTTTATGAATTTCATTTTTACTGTTTCGTTTATTTTACTTTTTTTACTGTTTAGGTGAATGTAATTGTTGCCTGCTAATATAAAAAACCGTAGCTTAGCACTAGGTGTGAGGATTATTGCTCAATCCCAAAGTTTAATTTCAATTTTATCGAAAATGTATTATGGAGCTCTTGCTGAGTTCTAATAAATATTTATTCAAAACCCAAATTACTCTCTCAAATCCTTTCAATTCAAGTATTTACTCTATTCGAGTGTTATAATTGGTATCAGAGTCTTTTGATCAATATCTGGGAGGTAAATTTTTATTAGATTTCTCTTCTTCTTCTTCTTCTGATTTATGCCTAAAACAAGGTATCCTAAATCCATGGATGCCATACACCAAGAGCTTTGTGATATCAGAGAAGAATTTGCTCGTTCTCAAGATGTGTTAGCCCAGAAGATTGCTGAGCAACTTCAGCTTAACAAGAATTATATCACACATTCCCTCACTGCTGATTTCATCGAAAAACTAGCTCAAGCAAATCAAAAGTGGGATGCTATTTTCCGTGGCCACACTACTCACATTGAAGAGGATGAGGGTGAACCTTCTTTCATTCTCTCCAATCTATACTGAAATGATATTCACCATGCCTAGATCTGACTGTCCGGGGTTCAATGGTAAGAATCCCTTAGAATGGATTCGCAAGTGCCAATCCTATTTCGAGTTGTATCAGGTACCACCTCATCAAAGATCTCGATTAGCCATTATCCATTATCCATTCACCGATAAAGCTATTGAATGGTTAGAAGGCTACTTGGTTGATCATGAGCTACCTGACTGGGAGCAATTCATTTAGGTGGTAATTCAAAGGTTCAATAAAACCACTACAAGTAATGCCCTGGATGATCTCAAAGCCCTATCTCAAACCAGTGATGTAGAAACATATGTGGAATAGTTTGAAAAAGTGAAATCTAAGATCCTCCTTGAAAATAGACAATTCACTAAGAAAGATTCCATTGATTCCTTTATAAGTGATCTTAAAGATGAGCTTAAATCCTTTGTTAAAGCTTTAGACCAACCATTGGAGGATACCTTTGAGTACTCACTCCACATGAAGGTAGCTGTGGACTCTCAACTAAAGAGATTGAGGGTCAATCCAATACCTTTTCCTTCATATCTTTCTCCTACCCCTACCCTCCCAACTAAACAACCAGATAAAACTAAGGGCAATTTAGGCATTACTACTAGAAATTCATTATTGGACCAAAGGAGAGCCTTAGGACCGTGTTTCAAATGCGGTGAAAGGTATTTTCATGAACACAATTGCAAAATTAAGCTTCAAATGATATTGGGAAAGAAGATCCTGATGCTCCAAGTGATGAGGCTTCCAATGAAGCCTTGCAAGAAGCCATATGGTAACCTGAAGAAGCTATTGTCTCCTTGCACTCAACTTCATGTCAACCCTCTCTCAATACCATGCGTTTTAAAGGTCAAATTGGCAACACTCATGTCTATGCACTAGTGGACAATGGTAGTACACACAGTTTTATTGACCCCACTGTTTTACAAGGCCAACATTATGAGGTGGTGGAGACTTCTCCAATGGTTGTGATGGTTGCAAATTGTGCAAAAAATGGTAACTGATAGCAAGTGTGTTTCCCTCAACTTTTCAATCCAGGGCCATGAATTTCAAAGTGATCTTAGGATGCTTCTCATCAAGGGGTATGATGTTATTTTAGGGGTTGATTGGCTCTCAGCATTAGGACCAATGAAGATTGACTGGGCTCAATAATGGATAGAGTTTGAAAGGTTAGGCTCAGTGATAAGGTTACAAGTTTAGCTATAATCAGATCACATCACCATGTGTCTGGGTTTTGATGTTCAAAAAGAACTCAAGGCTCATAGTCAGATTATGGGGGCCCAAATTTGAATGTGCTCAGCTAAACTCCCAACTCCCACCCTACAAGAGATCCAAGTGTTGCTTGACCAATTTCTTGATGTATTTCAAGAGATACCCTCCCTACCACCCATCTTGATGTATTTCAAGATGATCCACTTTCTCCCTTTCTTTTTGATCTAGTAGCAGATGCTCTAAATATTATTCTAGCTAATGCTAGAGAGGCAGGTTTCATAGAAGGTATAGGAAATTTTGATCATTTAGATAATATCATCAATCTGCACTTTGCAGATGATACTCTTTTATTCTTAAAAGTGGATGTTAAAGAAATTCAATATCTCAAATGGATTCTAGTTGCCTTTGAAAATCTTTCAAGCTTAAAGATAAACTTTGAGAAATGTGAATTAATCCCTCTAAATGTCAATGAAGAGATAGGTTCTACTTTAGCTAATATTTTGGGATGCAATATAGTTTCTCTACCAATTAAATATCTAGAGGTTCCTCTACATTGAATTTTTTTAAATAGAATAGATTGGAATATATTAATTGAAAAAATAGAAAAAATTGCAATGTTGGCAAGGTAGATTAACTCTTCTTAACTCTGTTATCACAGCCATCCCTCTTTATTGGTTATCTCTATATAGACTTTCAGTTAATGTTAGAATTAGGATAGATAGAATAAGAAAAAAGTTCTTCTGGTTTGGAGGAAACACTACTAGGAAAAAAATGATGCCAGTAGCTTAGTCTTGCATTTGTAAGAGTAAAGATCGAGGAGAACTAGGTGTTTTAGACTTAGATCTAATGAATAAGACTCTTTTGGCCAAGTGGTGGTTTAGGTTTTATGACCCTTCAGAATTAGGTTTGTGGAAGATTATAGTTCAAAGCAAATAAAGACAAAAAATAATATGCTGTTTTCACCATTCTGGAAAGCTATTAATCTCATGCATAATGAGATGTCGATTAGTGTCAATAAAAAAATAGGGAATGGAGAAGACATTAGTTTTTGGTGTGATAGATGGAAATGAGAATTAACTTTCTCACTTTTATTCCCAAATCTTTTCTTGGCATGTTCAAATTCGAAAATAACAGTTAGCAAAGCCTTCTCAAAAAATACGTTGTCTCTTTGGTTTAATAGACAATTAGTGGGACAAATTGGTTTTGAGTGGGGCAAATTAAAAACTATAGTTGCAGATATAGAAATTAGGAAAACAATTAAGGATTCTATTATTTGGAGATGGGCAACAAATGAGAAATTCTCTGTTCATTTCATGTACAATTGGTTGGAGTTTGGTGGGTATACTAATAAGTTTTTCGATATCATTTGAAGATCGAAATTACCCATAAAGATTAAGGTCTTTCTAATAAAGGATGGCAAGGTGAAGTAAAATATGTGTTTTGTGATTAAGATGAATGCATTGATCATTTATTTGTTGATTGCCTGTTTATTAAACAAATTTGGGTATGGATTGGTAAGCATAATAATTTTAATTTTCAAGGAAAGAGATTAGGGTGTGTTTGGTTCATTGTGGTTAGTGCTATTTACTGAATAACATTACTATTTTGGAATAATAAGCATCCAAACACAAAATGGCTATTCATGAATTGCACACTAATCTCACTAATTAGCTAATCCAACAAAATGGATGAGTTAGCATAAATAGCGATTTTGGTGGCAAATGGAGGAGAGAGAAATTATTTTAAAAAATAATAACAACAATAATAATAATAAAATAATGACAGTTATAATGATAACAATAATAATAATAATAATAATAAAATAATAATGACAATTACAATAATACTAATAAAATAATAATAACAACAACAACAACAATAATAATAATAATAATAATAATAATAGTAATGATAATAATAATAATGATAATGATAATAATAATGATGATGAAAATAATTATAATTATAATGATAATGATAATAATAATAATAATAATAATAATAAACAAAGAGAGTGTTGCATTGTTATTATTATTATTATTGTAATTATCATTATTTTATTATTATTATTATTGTAATTATCATTATTTTATTATTATTATAATTGTCATTATTATTATTTTATTATTATTATTATTATTATTATTGTAATTGTCATTATTTTATTATTATTATTGTTGCTATTGTTATTATTATTATTATTATTGTTATTATCATAATTTTATTATTATTATTATTATTATTATTATTATTATTATTCCATCATTATTATTTTCATTTTATTATATTATTTACTTTATTATTTTGTATTATTGTCATTTGTGTTATTATTATATTATTATCATTTTATTAGCATTGTATTATTATTACTATATTATTATTATCCGTTAAAAAACTAAAAATAATTTATTATTTTACTAATTCTCACAATCACTACTCCAAATGTGCAATCCAAACAACATTTTTACTAATCTAGATAGCACTATTTTTACTAACTTAGATAGCAAAAAGTAACCACTATTTCAACCACTAATCTAGATAGCACTATTTTTGCACTAATCTAGAAGACTTGTGGTTTATTGATGCTCAAATTCCACTCAAATATGCATGCTTAATAGAATTAATTAGGAGTGTAGTTATTTGAACTGTTTGGTTAGAGAAAAACAAACTTTGTTTCACTGATAAATCTCCCAAGTCTGTTAGAACTTTAGCTATTCAAATTATCAATATATTGAGTTATTGGTGTAAGAATAACAACGATTCATCTTTTTTAAAACTTCATTTGATAATCCCTCAGGATGTACATGACCTACCAAGACTTATTTCAAGCATAAGAAGCCAGATGGAGGAGACGGTGCAGGTAATGCTGTCGGAGGCAACTCCAACAGAGTATTCGTCTGGAAGCGTCATTTGTCTTGATTAAGAGGATGTGTTGATTTGAGTTTGAAATTTTGCAGGTCTTTTAATTATGTTAAACTGTTGCGTTGATACTATGATTGTAATAACTAAGATGTATTTTGTGATCTTTTGGTTCAGATATAATAAGTGATTTAGGGTACCAGATACATTGATACTTTGATTCTAGTAGTTTTTAGTTCTGTAACAGAGAATCGTTTCAATTAAACATGTGGAGTACTCTATTCGAGTGATACTGATATAAAGTTCAGCGCCTCCCAAAATATTTATCCTAAATTCATTTTTGTTAATTATAGTAGGCATGATATGTTTGCACAAGAGCAGTCAAAGAATTCGTGAGCTAATTTTGTACTTTACTAATTCAACTAATTTGAATTAGTAATTATTTCAAATTTTAAAGTAACCCCTAATTTCACTAATTCATTCATCCATCCATCCAAAGAAACCTTAAATGCAGACTGCATGGGAAAAAAGCGAACAAGTAAATCAGACTCAGAGAAAAAAGATCGACCGGTTGCCTCTGCTTACACAAATAATGAAATAAAATGCTAGTTTCTGATCCAACGGCTCATATCGAAAAGCCCAACCCTCCCACGGATCGTGCTGCAATCGAATGCAGCATTGCAGCGTACACGAGACCTCCCAGGCTCCCACTCCCAGTTAACACAACAAGCAAACCTGTACAAGTGTACATCAACAAAGGAGCTCGATCCGAACGCTCTCCTTTGAACCAATCAATACTAGGTTCTCTGATCCAACGGCTAATATAAAAATGTTCAACCCGTCCACGGATCGACCATTAATCGGACGATCCACATTCTTCCCCCAATTCTTATAAAGTATCTCCCCATCAGTTACCTCTCCATCCCAATTTCTTCTGAAATCCTCTCATTAACTTATCCCAATATCAAACCTAGCTTCAAACTAGCGTCGACAATGTCGGGCCGTGGCAAGGGAGGCAAGGGTTTGGGGAAAGGCGGTGCAAAGCGTCACAGGAAGGTGCTAAGAGATAACATCCAGGGCATTACAAAGCCCGCGATCCGGCGATTGGCTCGTCGTGGAGGTGTTAAGCGTATCAGCGGTTTGATCTACGAGGAGACACGTGGCGTGCTCAAGATCTTCCTCGAGAATGTGATTCGCGATGCTGTGACCTACACTGAGCATGCGAGGAGGAAGACTGTCACGGCCATGGATGTGGTGTATGCTCTCAAGCGCCAGGGAAGGACTCTCTATGGGTTTGGTGGTTAGATCTAGGGTTGGGTTTTGGTTTTAGTATGGGGGTGGCGAATCTTTTGGTGATTTCAGGTAGGCATAGTGCTTGTTCGTGGTGCTGGGGCGTAGTAGAAGTACATGTAATTAGGGTTTCAGTCGATTTCAATTCAATCGATTGGGTTTCAAGTTCTTGATGTAGTACTTGTTTAGAATGTGAAATGAAATGTCTAAGCTTTTTTTTATAACTTTTGTCAATTTCCTTTTATCTTCTTTTCTTGGTGTTGGTTTATTTCTTGACTGCTCTTGTGCAATCTAGTATGATTCAGAAACAAACCGCTTAATTTGCAGTTAATTTAGAATCCTATCTGACTTTGCTGTTGTAGTTGTATAATAGAACTTTGTTTATCCCCTAAAAAACAAACTTATTCTGCTACAGTCCTTAATAGTTAATACATTCTGTTGCCGGAATTTAATTTTATCTCACTTTAAATTGGAATTTGAAACATGGGAAAAGGGAAAATCAACACGGGGTAGAGTTCCTTTTTGAATTTAGCCCCGTTTGAAGATGTGAAATGTTACACTTTTCATATCTAATATTTGATTACACAGATTCAGAAGATTTTCTCAGTATATAAAGTTCCACTGGCTTCAACTTGCGCCGACTGAACATTGATCAGGTTGCATAAACAAGAAATGGCACTGCAAAAGAAATACGGTTATGGAAAATCCCAAAGATCGATGGAAATATATTAACCTTTATAAAAAGCTATTATTGGTCAAAAGCCAAAAAAAGTTGCTAGTTGCTACTATTTCGAATTACAAGCAACCGTATAGGTACCTTTTTGAAAAGGAAAATTATATTTTTATTGGAGCACCATTATTGCCGTATACAACCTTTCTGGGAAAGAAAACTGCATACCTAACATATAGGGCGGATATTTTAGGAGAACTTACTATTTATTGCTACATAGGTTAAAAATAGGTGGTGTCAAGTAGTCAGAAATGGTACATACAGATAAAAATTGGTCAGCTGATTTAAGAGGTAAGATCATTGGGCAACACAGTAAAAAGAAAAGAAAACTAAATTAAACACCATATAAACGAAGAGGTTCCTGAGGTTGAGGAACAAGAACAAATCAGGTGGTACCAGTAACTCAGTAAGAGACTTCTAAACATGATATGTGACTATGTGAGCTATTGTATTTTACTGGTATAATAATAGAAACCTGATTTAATGCTTTCATCATTGACATTGGACTATTTTCTTTTGGAACAGTTATTTCGTTAAACTGTTATCTATGCCATTATCAGTTTTCACAAATGTAGAAACCTTATACCCTCATCTTTTCCTTGGAAAGAAAATGTAGAAACCTCTTGATCTAGTAAAACTCCTGACATCTTTAGTTTTCAGAACCAAGATACAATTCTAGCGTCTTTGGCATTTCTTAGGTTGACATTTTGTTGGACTCAGTTAAGAATAAAACTCACCGATAAGAACAATGCTCATCAGAAGCAAAAAAGTGGCCCGAATCGATCGGCTTAATTGTGAACTCTGTTGAATGATCCCGTCGCCTCTTACATAGTTCAATTGCAACTTTGAACTTTTGAGGTTCTCTTTCAATCTATAAAAACAGCTTCTTTTCCTTTCGCCGAGTCTCGTAAAGTTCTACACGAAAATTACTGAGTTTATGTATTTGAATAAGTTTGGAAATTGAAATTGGATAATCCTTCAATGCAAGTAGATGTGATTGGTTCTGATTGAGTTAAAATTGGGCAGAATTAAATTATGGTACTTCACCGGTTGGTATAATACAGGTTGATACTGGTCAACACCAGAAGGCTAGTGCCAGCCAGAATTAAATTTACTTTCTACCTTTTGTTGTTTGTTGGTACAGACAGCTGTTGCTGGTAAAAACTAGTTGGTACAGTGATCCTCTTTAAACAATATACCTGTGAGATAAAAGGAATTCCTTTCAAGTCGGAATCATTTGAAAATGAATTCTTCGGCTTGGCAGTTGATTCTTCATGATTCACCCTAAGATTATTGTTTTTAGACAATTTGCCTCTTGGCTGTGCTTCAGATTCCCTAAAAAGACCATTTGAACTCGCCTTGTGACACTTAGGTACCACCTCTTGTTCTCCATTTGAATTCTCAATTTGAATGATGATGTCTTTCTCTTTCTTACAAGGAACATGGATTACTGACTCTATTGGTATATCTGGCTTTCTAGTGGATAAAGAGTCTGAAGAGAGAAAAGTAACAAGGTCATCTCTTTCATGTTCTTCCAATTTCACCCAAGTAAAAGACTGTTTTCCTTCGTTTGAGAGATTGTTAGCTACTGACATTTCCACTTTTTCGATTTGGTTCTCTATTGCTGATACAAATTGCCTACGTCTAGACATTGTATTCTCTTCTGATGGGTATTTTTCACGACTTAAAGCAATTTCTTGCTGAAATTGTTCCAACTGAAAAGCAATAAAAGCGAAGTATAAATATATATATTAAAATATACAAAGTTTGCTATAAGATAGCTTTCGCTTTTTCAGTCAACATATTCATTTAAGAAAGACTCCTGCAAAAGTAAGCCTAGCTATATGACAGTAGGTTCTGAAACAAAACCAATATGCTAAATTATAGAAAAAAGGAATTTGCATAAACACTCCGGTATCTCAAATTCAAATATCTCTCTTTCATTTAGGAAAAAAATATCTCAGTAGGCTGGTTTTATAAGCCCTTCTGCACGCACGTACTTTGAATTTGTATTATAACAGAGGGCATGTCGCAAGATTGACTGGAAGAATAAAATCTTTCTGGTTTCTGACAATTATCTTTTTGTTCCTTCAAAGATCAAAACACAGTATAAAAAGTTAATTCACAGAGGCTTTTAAAAGAGCATATTCATCCATATGGTCAAAATCTCATTCAAACTGGTACTGGGTAAAAGCCTACAAATATAAGAAATTTTAGAGGGTATATATGATTCTAAATTTTGTGTACCTGCCACTTAGCAGTACCTAAAGCTGCTTGTAGCTCTTTTTCCAATTCTTCTAAGTCGTCGGAGTACATTCCACTGGTAGATTCATGATGCCAAGTTCTATATAATGATTCCATTCTGAAATTGCAAGCAATTATCTTTCCTATATCAGTACAATCATGAATCCTCAATTAAAAATTTAAAATAAGAGAAAAACCAAAATGTTCTGTAAACGACCATAACTACTAAAGATTTTCCCTATTTCCATATTTAAATGCAACTTACTTTAGTTCAGAAATATTTAGAAACTATAGCAAAGATTTTCCCTATTTTCTCATTTATGATATGTATTGTTCAACTGTCAATATACTAAATTTTCAGACCTTCAGAATTTAAAAAATAAGAAATTTGAAAAATTGTGAACAATTTGTGGAAGGAAAGTGACACCTAAATAGGTCAGACAAAGTTCCGTTCAAATCACGTCAAACACACACACACACACACACACCTACCTACAGCTAAAATGCTAAATAAGGAAAAATATACTAGATATCTCAAATGACAGAATCTATAACCTTCCTAGCAAATACTTGAAGTGGCATGCTACCAAAGACCATACCTTCAATAATTTTTATTCTTTGCAAACTTTAATTTTCAAACTTTGAGCAAAATAAACCAAAAGAACAAATAATTTAATAAAAAAATATCACTCACACATCAGCCGACTTTTGCACTTCTTCAGCTGCCGAAAAATACACATCTTTCTCCCACTGATCAAAGCTACTCACTACAGCCATAAAATATAAAATTTTATTGATTTTTCTTCAGCTTTTTCTTAGGTAAAATTTTGCTCCTCCTTCCGAAGAACACGAATAAGAACAACCAAAAAGCAAAACCAAACAGGAGGAATGCAATTTTGTAGGATTGCTTTGAATAAAGAGAGAGAGAAAAGGAGAGATCAGCATAGAAGGATCTCTCTTTCTCTCTCTGTTGTGTGGCGAGAAGAGAAACAGGAAAAAAAAATAATAATAAGGGACGAGAGGCGGAAATATTTTTGGTCTCCAATTTATGTACCCAGCAAAAATTATACATGTAATTTTTTTTTTCTATGTGGCTGCTTTGTATTTCAAACTAGGGTATCAATTTTTTATAGTAAAAAAATTTGACATGTTAGCATATCATTATGTGACGATGTTAATTCATATGCACAACTCTAATTGATTATACAATTCACACAAGATTTTCTACTTAGTTTATTATTAACATAAGAATATGAACTAAATCTTCAGGTCTTTTCAAAATTTATTTTGTTTTTTCAGTAGGGTAAATCTAAATCTGACAACTTTTGTATGTTTTTTGTTTATGAAAAAGAATCTACAACTCTTTACAAGATATGAAATTCAACATTAGTGTTAGACTTGCAGTTTTGAGCAACATATTTTTGAACTGATTTATATTTTTAAAGAAACATTTTTAAATTTTTATAACAAGTGATGATTTCAAACTCTTGAAATATATTTCTAAATGTTGCTTTTGAAAACACCATAAAAAAGATTTGTTTTTGTTCTTTTAAAGAAGCGAGATCCTAGGTAAATAAATAAAATATCATTTGATAAAAAAAATTTCTTCACATGCGCAAGTGTTTTTAATATCATTTTCATGATATTCAAAAAATGAATTAAGATAACAATATTACATTGCGTGTAAGCATCCGTGTGATCGTAGCAAATATAAGTGTTGAGCTCCGAGCCTCCGACAGTGGGCCAGCCATCGTTACATGTGGGGCCCAAGCACAGTGTTACATGAGGATTAGGATATGAAAGATTGAAAGAAGCATAAAGATAATGTACATATATGACAGAAATGCCCCAATTGCTTGGTTACCCGAAAGCGACATAACACCCATGCGGTTGGCTTATCAATGCGCCTCTGCTGTCGATGTCAATAATATATATATATATATATATATATATATATATATATAGAGCATGGCTAAAATAATATGCATAGTACACCCCATTTTGTACTATGCATATAGATATAGGTCATTAAATTGAGATTTAAGTTGCTCAATAAATTCTTCATATGAAAATATTGTAGGAAAATAAATTTCATGATTTTTAGAGCTTTCTTACTATTTTTTAAATATTTTTTAAAAACAGTCCAGATTTAATACTACAAAAGTGTCATTTCTGGACTGTTTTTAAAAAATATTTAAAAAATAACAAGAAAGCTCTAAAAATCACGAAATTTTATTTCCTATAATATTTTGATATGAAGAATTTATTGAGCAACTTAAATATCAATTTAATGACCAAATTAAATACAAATGACCCCATAATATCAACTTAAATATCAATTTATTGAGCATCCGTGTGGTGTATTATGCATATTATTTTAGCCATGCTCTATATATATATATAAAGCTTGTCAAGTGTCAGCCTGTCTAATTTTTTGACATTCTAACACGTTATTTTGTTATTCAATTTGCATTGTAAGTGTGTTTAGGTTATTGGACACGCGACACGACGTTAATGAGACACGTCATTAATTTTGCGTCATTAATTGCATGCCATTAATTTCAGTATAAATCATTAATAACATTATTTCACGCTATTAATGTTGACATATTCCTCATTTCATATAAATTATTATTTTTTCAAAGAACTTAAGAAAGATGTATGATATTTATTAATATATAATTCTAATTTCAATGAAAATATTATTTAACAAAAAATATTGAAGTTAGTATAATTGCGCTGTTTATTTTTCTAATACAAAAGATTTTTTCTTCAAAAAAAACAAAAAGTTACGGTACACCACGATGTAATTTTTAATAGTATTAGATGCCGTACTGTAACCGATGCTGATATAGGACTGTCGGATTGAAATTACGTACATAATTCTATATTTTTACTGTATAAATAATTGATTTATAAAGAGATTTTACTGTAATGGTCACTTTATTTCCGTATAACACAGCTGATGCGGATTCGTTTGGCTTATCTTGTTCATCCATGCTCTAATCAATAGTTGAGCAATTTATTTAAATGAAAAAGAAAATAACAGGCTCAGCACATAAAAAATTCAGAGTTAACATGGACAAATATTTATAGGAAAAAACGAGAAAAAGAGGACTCTCTGATTAATTTTGTAATATATCATTCAACTATATAAGACTTGGTTTTACCATCTATCATTTATTTACTATCATTTTCTTCATTATTTTTTAAAGAGAGTGAAAATCTAATGATTTTTGAATCATTCAATATGTATGATTTTTTTACCTCTATAAAAATAGTAAAAAAAATTCAAAAAGTTAAAAATCGACCTCCAAAAATATTTTAATATGAAGATTAAGTTTAGTAGTTTAAATTGGACGCTTGAACTTGAAAATTGAAAATATGAAAACGAAGTACCGACTGCTTGATACTTTGTAAAGTATCGTTGCCTCGCTAAAAAAAAATCTAAATCCGATATCATGTTATAAAACTTTTAATGATATTACTACTATTTCACCAAAAAAAAAAAAACCTTCAAATTTTGTTGAAAGAAGTGAAAGGAACCGAAATTGTCAATAGTGGGATTGATAGTATTAGCACCAAACCAATTGGTGTTGTGATATAATATCCTCCCATAGTGAGAGCTACGTCAGACCCAATTTAGCACATCTTTTCAATTTTTATGTGATCTTAGTTAATTAATTATATGTGGTCAAACACATTATGCTGTAGCAACTGGGAATGGAATCTTAGTTGGCTTAGAGCATCTCTGTTTCTAAATTTTTGGAGTTACGTGACAGTTTCTAAATGAATTTCAGAAAATATAAATGAATTTCTTAGAAATTTTGCTCAAGAATTTCTTATTTAACAACTATGCTTTAGAATTTATGAACTCTGACATGACTTAATCATTGACTAAAATTGATTGATCTCCCATAATATTAATAATATTTGCTAACGTAACAATTTAAAAATTCTAACTTTTCAGTTTTAGAAATGAAGAATTTAGAAATTAAAAAAAAATTAAATTTCTAAAATTAATGTGACAATAATTTAAAAACTACAAGAGTTTTAGAAATGAAGATGATTTTATATGACATTTTACATTTTTATTACGAGGCTGATAAACGTTGGGAGGAGGGATATTTATTTCGGAGAACCATCACACTCACACCACATAATATGCTGCATATATAATATTCGGAAGTTTTTATTTCAACTTTAAAGTGGACCACCAAAAGTGGCTACATGCAATTTTTCTTTTTCTGTTTTTGATTGAGACTTGATCTGACTCAAGCTTCAATAGCATTAAAAATCCCATTACCAATTCTCCTAATAGGATAGGGTCCCATGATGCCAATCCATTCCAAATTAGCTAAAAAGTTGCTTTGAAGTTAGATACAACATGCTTCTCAAAACAAGCTTACCTAAAAATATACTGAAGATTTCCACGTAGATAACAAAAAAAAAAACCAGCTCAATTGTTCCTTGGAAAGGTACACACTGTCATGCTTGTACCTGTGATGAAGGCAAAGATCATACTCTTAGGATTAAAATATGACATCCCCTCTATAATTATTGGATCCTCTTTTGCATTATATCATGCATACCTGCTATACAACCATTTTGACCACAGTGGTACAACCGTACAAGGATCTTTTTTTCTCTTCTTTTTGTTGGTACATGGTATAGCTAGACGAAAACAAGGGATGCTGTTAAAGAAACTAGAATTTCAGCAATTCAAGGGCGGAACTGCAAGAAGCCACAACAGAAGAAACTATTGCTCTCTGCAGCTCCTTATATTCTAAAGCTAGCTTTACATCCCAGCTTCTGTTCTCCCTGAAAAAAAATGAAAAAAAATAAATAACCCACATGTACTCTTATAGAAGGTCAAAATATCACGTAGCATGTGAAATTGAGAAACTCGCACATGACATCAAAATACGGTTGATATATCACATGCTTGCTAACATCATGAAAATCCTTTACACCCCTTACTCTCTCAAATTTTTTCAAAGAAAAAAAAAAGTTTGCTTATCCATCTCTACTTGCCTCCAAGGAAAAAAAGAGGATACAATTTAGATGGAGTATAGGTCAGTCAAATCAGCATTCTATAAACAGCATACCAACTCTAATTCTGCAGGGGTTATATGCTACTTCTGAATTTTTGTAGGGCTACACAAGAAACTATTATTCCCCATCTTTAACTAGTGCAAAGTACATTGCAATTGATAAGTTTGCAAGTATACCAGAACAGACCATCAGATGCACCTAACTCTTCAAGCATGGGATGAAAGATGGATAAGATTGTCTCTAGCACTTCTCTGTCAGTATCTTTTCTCTGACAAGATCAAGAAACTATTGCATTAAATTAATAAATCTAATATTTTTGAACTATATGAATCATGGTATAAAGGAAGCTCACATCTGAAGCAGAGTCCATTAGATCTCCACAATTCAACACTTGTTGGAGATGTGCAACTAATTTTTTAGGTAACCCATAGGTGCCTGACCTGTTAGATTTTGAAAGCCATGTTCCTCTTACCATGTGTTGACTCTTTTCAGAGCTGTCACCATCCGAACAATCAAAATCTATCATGAAAAAGGGAGTTGTCATCTTGGTATTTTATTCACTTGACAGTTGATAAATGCGAACAAGAAAATAATCCTCCGAACAAGGTTCACCAAATAATTTGCACAGATGTTTCAAGATATCACCAAACAATTTTTGCAATTGACAACAGTGACACATTGAAATCAAGGTTAAGATATTTACAAGCTTAAACAAAATCTTCGAACCCAATTCCAGCACTCCTGGCTTAAAAAAATTTAATGTTGCATCAGGTGCAAAATTGTCAAGATGCAAAGAAAATACTATTCAATCATTAAGCCTAACAGTTGACTTTTATTCAAAGAGGCTGTTTATTTTATTATTATCCTCCTTTCATTTTACTATGCAACAAGTTCAACTGAAAGTTTACATATCTACGGGGCTTCTAAATACTTTTAGACAATGCCCAAAATTATATATGTTGTTACCAAAGATCTCAAACTCACCTAAAGGGATAAAGTCATAATAATTATCTCCATTTGGGATAAATCCATAAAACGTTAATAGATGAGAAGAAGGATAACTTCCATAGCTTAGATAGCATTGTTGTCCTCTTTCACAAGGCCTTGATAAAGGGAAATTCAAATATTTTGTTGAAGGATCCACTCGACCATAATGAAGAATATGTGGACATAACTGAAAAAAATAAATAGCTAACATCAATGTCAAATAACTGTGCTTCATAACACTGTCCGCATCACAATAATTGCCCGATCAAAACACCCTTTGAACTCTTTTCTACTTCTAAAAGATCAAAAGCGGGCTTAAGAACTTCAGTTTTGCACCTATCCTCCCAATTATGACTTAAAGGCTTATATATTTATACCACATGTGATCAAGTAATAAAACAAGCTAGGCTGGAATTTCAAGGTGATATGCAGAAGTATCAAGAAAAGAAAAAAATAACAAAAATACAAGTAGATGTACTAACTGAGTGATTTAAAAGACCAGCCACTGGTACAAGACAAGTCTTCAATTTTCCATCCGAAAAAATAACCTTCATGCTGTTAGAATAAAAAAGCTCACAAGCCCAAAGAAATTTATCCCAGGTATAAATTTCCTTTGTGAAAAGGCCAGGATAATCAAAGAACAGCATGGGGAATAGCATGTCATATTGTTGCCTCAGATGCTGAAAAAGACAGGAAACAATCAGAAACCTTGCAGACCTTATGTTCCCTAAAAAGATACCAATTTCCAGCTCATTCTACATTTTCTTTATCTCCATGGATGAGGGGAGAGAGAAGATTATGTTGGAGGTTGGTCATTTTTTATTTTCCATTTTCAAGCAAGGGGGGCTGTTCTGAACTATAGGGCACAAGGAATACTTCGAGGGTTAAAGCAGGACTCCATGTAAGAAAACTCAGTTGATAACCTCTTTAGATTGCACTAATTCCTCAAAAAGAAGAGTTCCTTCTAATTCAGCAAGTGCTTCTATTCCAAAGCTCAGACCTGTGAAATCGAATATCTAAAGATAGTATCTTTTACTTTTACTAAGACAAATATGTACATAAAAACTGCAACAACAATACCTGTGTGAAAATTTTCAGGAAGCGTGTCAAAGTAGATTTTGAACTTTGAATCTGGGTTAAATCTCTCTCGCATGGTCCACAAAGTTAACACTGTCTCCGGACTCATAATCTCCAAGTCCTTAACTGCATTGTACTAAATATATATAAAAAAATTATTGCAGCAGTCTAGATGGATGGTATGGGTCCACATGTACAACAACAACAACAACAACAACAACAAAGCCTTTGATCCCAAATAAATTGGGATAGGCTAGAAATGAAACTCAATCTGAAATGAAAAATCAATATAAATAATAAGCATTGCTAACATACTACGCATAGGACATAGGACGCTAATTATGGGTCCACGTGTAACATCTTTTAAAATCCCTCAAGTAATGTTTGGTAGGGGTCCACATGTAACAAGAGCAGTCTAGATGATGCTTTGCTATTTCTGTAGGGCTATTAATGACATGTTGTGGTTTAGTATAGATCTTATGATCCTCACTGATTTTGCATGGACACGAATGAAACCCTGCCTAAAGAAAATACAGAAGGCTGACCATGTACCAATCTATTGTACTGAACAGGATCAACCAAGTTGCTTTCTCTAGTGGTATTATATCATTCCTTTTCAACTTGGATGGAAACAAATGTAATAGCACACTTTAGAAAATACCAAATATCCATGTCTTCCTCTATTTTATTCTTGTCGTAATGCAATCTTTCAATAAATAGAGCGCTTACAATAAATCAAAACACGGGGAAGAGGATTGGGGGTGAGTGGAGGGAGGATTTATGGCAACCATCTCAGCTTAAGATTTGTCATGACCACTATAGGATCAGACAAGGCAAAGAATGGAAATAGAACTAAACTGAGATAATAGAGAAGATTGAAGAAGAATTTGGATTGGAATAAAATGTTTATTGAATGCAAAATGAAATTACAAGTTACAGCTAAGAAAATGAAAGATAAGTGTTGATAATGGTGTTTTGCAGAATTCATCGATAGAGAGGAGAATTGAACTAATGCCCCTTATATAAGCTAGGCAACTATCTAGTAATCAAGTAATAAGGTGAAAGTTAAAAGAAAAATTAAGAATTATTCTTCTGCTTCACAACTGAATCTGACAGCAGCTTTAACAGCCCTTTTTACTCATCTCCAGTTCAAGCCATTTCTCACGAACAGGTCCCACTCGTCATTGAGGATATCTGCTGTTGCATTGATTGAATTAGTGAATGGCCCATTTCTTCTTACCTTCTTTTGGCCCAATAATTCACTGAACGACCCGCTACTCTTCATCTCTCCACCGGTTACACTTGTTTTGAGCAAAAAAAATATCTGTTATTAGAGAGCCCTTAGACTTATCTAGTGATGAGATCGTCGCTTGAGATAGAAAGACCGACCTCCTCTGGTTAAAGGTTGGGGTTAGACCTCCTAGGAACTTCATAGTCCTCTCTTGTGCAAAGATCTTCCTCATCTTGCACTCCGGGTCGCTACAGCTCGACATCGGCGATAGTGATCCATATCTGCCCATAGCCGCTCCAGATGGATGGCGTACTCCTGGATTGATCTGTCTGTATTCACCTCTTGCTGTATCTGGAATACCCTCATTTGGTTCTTAGTCCCAGCATAGGTCTTCTTCAGCTTTGCCCAAATGTCACTTACTATACGAATGCCATCAACTGATGAGGCAATCGATGGAACTATAGTATTGAGTAACCAATTGTACAGCTGCGCATGTGTGGTCCTCCACTCATCGGGCTGAACACTATCACTCTTTGTCTCGCCTTCCGTCGGATATCCATCGAGTCTCTTCCCAATTAAAGTGACCTCAATCCGACGCGACCAGCTCAGATACGTAGCTGGTCCATCAAGCTTCAGATCTATAGGAGGAAGATCTAGCTAGAGCTGGACCGGAACAATGCCAGGGGTACTAGTTTTCGTCGAGGTACTCGCGCCCTGTATGAGCCCGACTAAGACTTTTAGGATCCATTTTCCCCAGAAGCTCCAACCCCTTAGCACTATCTCCGTCCCCCGACATCTCTTACACAGAGTATCAATGACAAACGACTCTCTCTCCCTGACTACTATTCTTAAGCACGATCTAGATCATTCGTCTTTCTGAGATAACTCTAGACGAATCTGTTACGGACATGTAACGCGTACCTAACCAATGAACGACGTCAGCACCTCCCCCTTCGCAGCACAACCTTCAGCAGCAAAAGGAAACAGCCAGAGACCTGACCACCCAGCGGTTCCTCCGTGCGTGACTCGGCCAGGCGGCGAGATCTGGTCAGGCGATGCTCCCAACAGCGACACCACGACGCACTCGACAGTGGTAGGACGGCGCAGCCAGCAGAGACGGCACGGCGCACCCAACAGCGATAGCCCCTAGCCGAGCTGGTCCGAATCTGACAATGCGAGGCTCCTTGCGCGGCTGGATCTGGCAGCGAGCAGGCCAGGCAACCTCACGACCTCCTGGCGGCGACTGGCGACGATCAGGCCATACAAGCCAGACGCGATCTGGCCTTGGTCCAGACACGTTTTCTTCTTCTGGCGAGTTTTTTTTTTATTTACAGTGGATTTCTGTGCTTGTGGCTAACCGTAACCCTAATTTTTCTGGCTCTGATACCAACTTGTTTTGAGCCAAAAAAAATATATCTGTTATTAAATAGCCCTTGAGTTTATATAAAGCTTACAACACTTACGAATAACACCCTAGACTATTCCATAATGACCCATTAACATATAGGTCCCTACAGAACACCAAAACACACTACTAACACCAACAACTACCAACATTAGCTCACCTATTGATATCCTTGGTACATAACAATACCTTCTCCTCAATTCAAGCTTGTCCTCGGGTTGTAATTAAAACGAGAAACAAGGTATGCATTATGCAACAATGTCACATTTATCTCAACCTGGTACCAACATTAGCTCGCCTCTTGATATCCTTGGTGTTAATTGTATGTTTACGTGTTTTGTAGGGACCTATATGATAATGGGTCATTATGTTTACGTGTTTTGTAGGGACCTATATGATAATGGGATAGTCTATGGTGTTATTCGTAAGTGTTGTAAGCTCTATATAAGCTCAAGTGCTCTTTAATAACAGATAGCTTTTTTGGCTCAAAACAAGTTGGTATCAGAGCCAGAAAAATTAGGGTTAGGGTTAGCCACCAGCACAGAAATCCACTGTAAATAAAAAAAGACTCGCCAGAAGAAAACGCGTCTGAACCATGGCCAGATCACGTCAGGCTTGTATGGCCTGACCGGCGCCAGCCGCAGCCAGGAGGTCGTGAGGTTGTCGCTGCCAAATCCAGCCGCCGCAAGGAGCCTCGCATCGTCAGATCCGAACCAGCTCGGCTAGGGGCTGTCGTTGCTGGGTGCGCCGTGGTGTCGTTGTTGGGAGCATCGCCTGACCAGATCTCGCCGCCTGACCGAGTCACGCATGGAGGAGCCGCTGGGTGGTCAGGTCTCTGGCTGTTTCCTTTTGCTGCTGAAGGTTGTGCTGCGAAGGGGGAGGTGCTGACGTCGTTCATTGGTCAGGTACGCGTTACATGTCTGTAACGAATTCGTCTAGAGTTATCTCAACAGAAAGACGAATGATCTAGATCCGTTCGGCGGATGCTAGATCGTGCTTAAGAATAGTAAGAGAGAGAGTCGTTTGTCATTGATACTCTGTGTAAGAGATGTCGGGGGACGAAGATAGTGCTAAGGGGTTGGAGCTTCTGGGGAAAATGGATCCTGAAGTCCTGAAAGTCTTAGTCGGGCTCATACAGGGCGCGAGTATCTCGACGAACCCGGCATTGTTTCGGTCCAGCTCTAGCTAGATCTTCCTCCTATAGATCTGAAGCTTGATGGACCGGCTACATATCTAAGTCGATCGCGTCGAATTGAGGCCGCTTTAATTGGGAAGAGACTCGAGGGATATCTGACGGGAGGCAAGACAAAGAGTGACAGTGCTCAGCCCGATGAGTGGAGGATCACACATGCGCAGCTGTACAACTGGTTACTCAACACTATGGTTCAATCGATTGCCTCATCAGTTGATGGCATTCGTATAGTAAGTGACATTTGGGCAAAGCTAAAGATGACCTATGCTGGGACTGAGAACCACATAAGAGTATTCCAGATACAGCAAGAGGTGAATACAGTGATACAGGGTGACAGATCAATCCAGGAGTACGCCATCCATCTGGAGCGGCTATGGGCAGATATGGATCACTTCTCGCCGATGTCGAGCTGTAGCGACCCGAAGTGCAAGATGAGGAAGATCTTTGCACAATGGAGGACTATGAAGTTCCTAGGAGGTCTAACCCCAACCTTTGACCAGAGGAGGTCGGTCCTTCTATCTCAAGCGACGATCCCATCACTAGATGAGGTCATTGCTGCAATGATACATGAGGAGAGTCGCATGAAGCTACACTCTGAGCCGAGTGTGGTTTCAGGTGCGAAAGCTTTAGCTACTGCGAGCTCAGGTCTGACAGGTACACAGGAGGAGACTCGCAAGTGTTACAAATGTGGGGAGATAGGCCATCTGAGGCAGGATTGTCCTAAGCCACCTAAGGAAAGGGATTCAAGTGGAAGGGGTCAGTTTGGAGGCCGAGGCCGGGGTCGTGGCCGTGGAGGCAGGAGAGGTGATGAAAGAGGAGGCTACCGGACCAATCTGATGGTAGATGAGGAGGAAGAAAGATACTTTGAGGAGGATCGAGCCTTCCTGGAGGTGCTTAGGAAGCAAAAGGCAGCAGGAGTGGGAGATGGTGCATCCACCTCGTCGTTCACGGGTAATGTCGCTTACTCTGCAGCCATAGTCAGAGGTACGTGTGATTCACTTGCTCTTGCTGCCTTTCCCACTGCTGGTTCATCAGAGTGGATCATCGATTCTGGGGCATCTGGGCATGTGACAGGTACTGCTAGGGAGTTTTCTTCCTATACTCACTTAGCAGTTTCGTTGAGTGTCAAAACAGCTGATGGTACAGACCTGCCCGTGATTGGTAAGGGTACAGTGAAATGTATCAACACTTTGACTTTGTCCAAAGTTTTGCATGCTCCTTTTCCCGTAAATCTTTTGCCTATAAATGCCATTATTTCCTAACTAAACTATGTTGTTTTGTTCGATATTCCAAAGGTGACTTTCTGAGAGAAGAGGACGGGCAAGATTCTTGGGACTGAGACATGGCGTAGTGGATTGTGGTACATGGATTGTAAGGGCATGGACTCGGCTCTTTCGTCCATAGTTGAGAGGCCTGTAGGAGACAAAAGGTGTGGAAGACTTGGTGTTACTTCATCATAGGCACTTAAGTCATCATTCTTTTTCACTGTTGAGTCGATTGTACCCCTTTTGTTTGCAAAAATTAATAGAGACAAACTTGTTTGTGATGCGTGTGAATTGAGCAAGTACACAAGGAGCTCTTATGTTAGTTCTGGTAGTAGGAGCTCGTGCGTTTTTGAGTTAGTTCATTCTGATGTATGAGGTCCTCGTCCCACAACAACTTTTAATGGATTCTGATACTTTGTATCGTTTATTGATTGTTGTTCCCGTGTTACTTGGCTTTATCTTATGAAAAACAAAAGTGATGTACTTGCATGTTTTAGAGATTTTCACAAAGGGGCTCAGACCCAATATGGGACAATAGTGAAGGTATTGCGCTCTGACAATGAGAAAGAGTACACCAACAAGGCATTTGGGGAGTATATGTCATCTGAGGCAATTCAGCATCAAACTATTTGTCCGTACACACCAGAGCAGAATGGGGTAGCGGAAAGGAAGAATCGACATCTCCTTGAGGTTGCTCGGAGTATGATGATTGCGATGAATGTTCCTAAGTATTTGTGGGGGCAAGCAGTCCAAACAGCCACGTTTCTTATCAATAGGATGCCCTCACGAGTCTTGGATTGGAAATCTCCGTTTCAGGTATGGAGAGGTACAAAGGAAGACATTCTTTCTTTGAGGACCTTTGGTTATGTGTGTTTTGTGCAGGACAACAGACCAGGGGTAGGAAAGCTGAATCCGCGAGCAATCAAGAGTGTCTTTGTGAGATACTCAGCTACTCAAAAGGGATATGTTTGCTGGAGCCCTGTCGAGAGGAGGTTGTTTGTGAGTACGGATGTCACTTTTCTGGAGAAAGAGCCGTACTTCTCTTTTGGGGTATCCTCAGAAGGACCTGGCAAGAAGGCAGTAGGATGCAAATGAATCTTCACTGTAAAGCAAAACCCAGAAGGACGGGTTGAGCGCTACAAGGCCCGATTGGTGGCAAAGGGATATAGTCAGACTTATGGTATTGATTATGATGAAACGGTCGCACTAGTGACAAAGATGAGCACAGTCAGGACCTTAGTCTCTCTAACCGCAAATGAGGGATGGAAATTGCACCAACTCGATGTGAATAATGCGTTCATTCATGGCGATTTGTTGGAGGTGTACATGGAGATTCCTCCGGGCTTCGGCACAAATCAGACAATTGGTAAGGTCTGTAGGCTCAAGAAATCCTTATATGGTCTGAAACAATCTCCTCGAACTTGGTTTGACAAGTTCAAAAAGGCTATGGTTGGCATGGAATATCAGCAGATCAATGCCGACCATACTGTGTTCTTCAGACGAGATGGAGTTCATACAATGATGCTAGCAATGTATGTGGATGATATGATCATCACATGTGATGATGAGGATGAGATTGCAAAGCTAAAGGTGAGACTAGGAAAAGAGTTTGAAGTAAAGAATCTAGGGCATTTGAGATATTTCCTTGGGATTGACGTGGCTCGTGGGCCGAAGGGAATTGTTCTGTCCGAAAGAAAGTATGTGCTAGACTTTCTAAAGGAGACATGTATGCTGGGTTGCAAGCCTGCGAATGCACCTATTGATCAGAAATCAAAGCTGAATGCTGAGGCAGGTGAGCCGGTTGATAGGGAGAGGTACCAGAGATTAGTGGACCGATTGATATATCTGAGCCATACTCGTCCAGACATATCCTTTGCTGTGAGCGTGGTGAGCCGCTACATGCATGATTCTAGGAAGGGTCACATGGACGCAGTATACCAGATTCTGAGGTACCTGAAGAATTCACTAAGGAAAGGGGTTGGTCTTCCGAAAGAATGGGTACTTGAATATTGAGGGCTACTGTGATTCAGACTGGGCCAGCTATGCGGATGACAGGAAGTCTACGTCTGGTTACTGCATGTTCATAGGAGGTAACCTGGTCTCTTGGAAAAGTAAGAAACAACCGGTGGTCGCTCGTTCCACAACCGAAGCAGAATACAGAATCATGGCTCTCGGTGTTGCAGAGATGATCTGGTTGAGATCCATGTTGGTGGAGCTCAAGATGGACCAAGAGACCCGAATGAAGCTATGGTGTGACAACAAGTTGGCGATCAACATTGCAAACAATCCCGTGCAACATGACAGAACCAAACATGTGGAGATCGATCGGTTCTTTATCAAAGAAAAGTTGAACAGTGAACTACTAGAGTTGGGACATGTAGTCACTAGGGAGAAGTGGCCGATTGTCTCACGAAGGGGCTTAATTCGCTAAACTTGGTTAGATTATGTGACAAGATGGCTTAATAGATATCTTTCGCCCATCTTGAGAGGGAGTGTTGGTGTTAGTTATATGTTTACGTGTTTTGTAGGGACCTATATGATAATGGGTCATTATGGAATAATCTAGAGTGTTATTCGTAAGTGTTGTAAGCTCTATATAAGCCCAAGAGCTCTCTAATGACAGATGTCTTTTTTGGCTCAAAACAAGTATTCCTATGACTGTTTTGCCCTTACATCTCAGCCAAGCCATGAGAAAGGCTGCTGGCACCCTTTTTGTGAGTAACATCATCATTTGTGTGGGTAAAACCACCTGTTCCATCAGTGCTTGCCAGCCATTTTCAGTAATGTATTTCTGTTTTTTAACACTGGGAGTTGAATTGAAATGTTCAAAGTTGAACCCCTTGTTGTATGTGTTTACTTGACTAACCATACAGTAGCTCATTGGAGGCTGAACAACCTGATCCATAAGAGGCATGCTCTCAAAGTTAGGTGTTGTCTTCCAAACACTCAATGCAAACAGCAAGAGTCCAGCCCAAAAATTGTATGGCAGTAACATAGTAACCTGATTTGACAATCCAGAACTAAGGTTTTTTATCACATCAAGATTCTTGTGATGCAGCAAGTTTAACCTGATTTGACAATCCAGAACTAAGGTTTTTTATCACATCAAGATTCTTGTGATGCAATAACATAAACTTGCTGCTTCCATCTTTCAGCTTGTCAACTGAGACTGTGCCAGTTTTCATGGTACCCACTGTTTCTACACACTGATTCCATCCCTTAAGGTTAGGTTTGATTTGAAAAATGAGGCAACACTCACTGTTGACTGGAACATTGCAAGGTGGTATTATCCCCAGAATTAATCCAGTTGGTAGATGGTCTGGGGGTTCATATTGAAGAATGTCACCACAACCATTATGCCCTGTACCAGCCCCATTCCTGAATGGAGACACAGCTACTCTCAAAGTGTTACTGGAGGTAAACCTTCCCAAAATATCCTTCCATTCAGTTAGCTTGTGCCACTCCCAAGTTTGTTTTGAGAAGTCCTATTCTCTCATTCCTGCCTCCTTTAATTGGTATAGTTGCTCTTCTTTATTAATGACAGGAATACATTGATACCATGATGAATCAAGTATATATAGGATGTTAGGCTGCGAAAGATCAATATCAGGAGGTTTCGGCTGAATATTGACAATATATCCATCATACCTTTCACAAGCTCCATTGTGAAAATGAAATAAAGCAAGTTTGGAGGTGGATAGAGATGATGCAACAGTGTTGAATAGGACTGATGTGGAATTGGGTGTCATGAGGTGCAAGAGAACCTCCGCTTCACCATCACTTTTCTTAGGCTGATCTAAAATAAAAGTGTCATCACTTATCACAATCTGGATGGTTAATGCCTTACGTGGATCACTCTGCTCACTGTTGTCTTCCTCCTTCGAGACCACTTCAATGCACTGTTGAGGAACGGCCTCAATCTGATGTGTACTGAGATCAACATGCTGACAAGGCTGCTCGATCTGGTTTGTACCGATGTCAGTCGGCTTAGTTGTGGTGGTGTTAATCACCATCCCTTGTGGTTGCTGTTGCAGATCAACTCTGGAATGATCCACAACCTCTTGGAGCCTTGCTCTTGTCATGGCTGCATCAAACTTCTTATTGATCTCGTCTCTGATCTGAGCAAAATCATCAAGCAGATTAGTCACGAGCCTTTCTTTCATCTCATCATATTTCGTGTTGATGCTTGTAGTTAATGTAGATCTCAAATCAGCGAAATAAGATCGCTTATGTGCTAGGAGTTGTTCTCTGATTGATCGGGGCAGACGGGAGCAAATCGAGCTTAGCTCCTCATCTCTTTGGGACAAGCAGATAGGTGAATAGTTGAAAGCCCGAGATCCACGAGCTGCACGATCCCATTCCACACACATGGTGATAGATCGAAAGAGCAAATGTAAAAGGAGATCAAACAAGAAGAGAATTGGAAAAAAAATCTAACAGAATCAATAGAACAAAATTTCAGCCCCAAATAGCGATCTTAGGGCTCTGATACCAATTGTCATGATCACTATAGGATCAGACAAGGCAAAGAATGGAAATAGAACTAAACTGAGATAATAGAGAAGATTGAATAAGAATTTGGATTGGAATAAAATGTTTATTAAATGCAAAATGAAATTACAAGTTACAGCTAAGAAAATGAAAGATTAGTGTTGATAATGGTGTTTTGCAGAATTCATCGATAGAGAGGAGAATTGAACTAATGCCCTTATATAAGCTAGGCAACTATAGTAATTAAGTAATAAGGTGAAAGTTAAAAGTAAAATTAACAATTATTCTTCTGCTTCACAACCGAATCTGACAGCAGCTCTTAACAGCCCTTTTTACTCATCTCCAATTCAAGCCATTGGAGAAGCCATTTCTCACGAACAGGTCCCACTCGTCATTGAGGATATCTGATGTTGCATTGATTGAATTAGTGAATGGCCCATTTCTTCCTACCTTCTTTTGGCCCAATAATTCACTGAATGACCCGCTACTCTTCATCTCTCCAACGGCTACCAACAGTAGCTCACCTCTTGATATCCTTGGTACATAACAAGATTTGATCGAAATACAATGATTGACGGGGATCATTAGCATCGCCCGTCATGATTGATGATGGGGATCATTAGCATTGCCCATCATGACTGATGACGGACCTGTTCGTCAAATCTAAACTACTCTCATCAACACAACAGTTGCTTTTGGGATTTGTATTTTGGCTTAGGACAATATGCTTCTTTATCAGTTCCATAGTTCCATGAATAAAATTTAAATAGTTGAAGCTGAAAAACAAAGCGACAAATGCGATATTGCTGGTGTTTGAAACAGCAGGTACCAGAGGACCAGGGTGAAGAAGGATGGGGGACTGATATCATTACTAAACCATCATATACACATAAATGATCAGGCAAATTGAAAATGGCGTGCTTTTAAATAAAAAATCAACATGGAAGAAACATACCATATCAGACTCAAAGACAAGGTCCTCTGAAATAATTAATGATTCTGGAATTTCGAGTGCCACATCTCCAATAGATAAATCATCTGAAGCTGACACCCCTCTTCCAGCTCCTCTGAAGCCTAGTGCACAATTAGTAGCGTGCTTCAGTACACGCTAATGAAACAAAAATTTCATGCATACAAATACTAAAACCTCAAATAATTATGTCAAACTGGATAAATAATAAATGTTAAACCACCCTATAAAACAACACATAATTTCCCACCTTTCTAGTTTCTATTGAGTACTAAATGCCTCTCTTTCATCATTTTTGACAGAATAAATGATGACTGCTCTAGCATTTCAAAGACAATAAATAGTATGGAAAGAGTAAAGTAGGTAAGCTTAATATTTCAAAGATTCACATGAAACCATCTCAAATAAAGAAGTGCAAAAGAAGGAAGAAAAGAGAAGAAAAATGCTTACGTGCAATATTCAACTTTGATCGAACACCGTTATTCTTAGCCCATGATAGTAACAAGTCATCTTCCTCCGCATTATTGGAATTTGTATCAATTGTCAGTTGATCCACACCTCCACTTTGTGTACCGAGAAAGTGCACTTTTGAAAGTGTTATATTTTTCAGCTCTTCTAAAACTTGTATTGCCCGATGACTGGCAGTGCAGAGTAGAGAGTCTATTATTCTTAGAACTAAATTGAGTGATCCTATTTCATTTCTCAGGCTTAATGGACCTACATCTTCGTCATCAACAAAGTAAAGCTCTATCTGACAGTAGAATAACGCATTCATTATTAGCTTAGTGGAAAAGAAATTTAACAGAATGGTGGTAATTTGTGTAGTATGCACATCATACAGTACCTCGTCCATATGAATCAGTCTGGAAGTTCTAATTATCTGATCAAATACTTTGAGAATTTCATCCCTAGAGAGAGAAATTGGTAGCTCAAACTCAAATCTCAAGTCTTTAGCATCTGATAATCTCTAGACAAGAAGAGAGGACCCAAAACAAATCAGTAAATTTAGAATTAAAAATCATCACCTCCACAATCAAAGAAATAAAAAATAGCATATATACTACAATACCTGAATTTTCACAGTGTATCAGTTTAATGTGATAACGATTAAGGTTCATATCAGCTGTACCGAACCGCTCACTTCATTTACTTATCAATGAATCTTCAAACATTACCAAATGTTTACTACTGCTACGGTGCAGTCGAATGGACTAAAGAATAATGATACACCAAAGCAGGCGAAATTCATAATACGAAAACATAGAAATTAGAGATCAATACCTTCTTTTCTGTGTAGTATGGATCGTCTCGCGTGAGAAGCGGGAAGCAAAAGCTAAGCTTCTCTTCAGCCATGTTTGCTTTCAGAGAAGAACTGGTACAAGTGGAACAGGGAAAGAAAAGAGAAAAAAGGAGAGTACAAAACAAACTGGTGTGGTAGGAAAGGTTTAGGGTTTTTTCAGACGGGTTAGAAACACAGAACGCAATTTTGAAGATTTTGATGTAATCCTATTTGATCGCTTCGTGGCCCATAAATGGGAATTGCTCATTTGCCAAACAGGGATTGCTTGATCCGCTTTTGGCCCATGAGTAAAGCATTCCTTTGTTTGGTGGCCCAGTAATATTTCTTTTATTTTTGAGTTTTGTGTCCTGTGGCTGTGGCTGTGGCGAGGTCCATGTGCAATCCGGCGTGGCGGGTCCTGGGGCTCTTGGCTTGTGCAATCAGTGGATAACTGGATATGATGTGTATACGCTGACAATAGGGTTAGCAGCTTATTTCTCTCTTTAAGGTATTCAAATTCACGACCCATTTACCGTTTTAGAGGTACTTAGTTAAGTGCCCATGAGTTGCGGTGGAAGTAACAAAATTTCATCGAAGTCAAAATCTTGCCTTGTATTGATTAATGTTCATGTGTCTCAATGAAAAAGACAGTATTTTTTCTTATTTAATTAACATTAAGTACTAAAAGTAAATTAAATGCAACACAAATAAAATCTACTATGCCTTTGTAAATGCAAAGTGCCGATAAAAAAAGAAGATGCATTGGGTCCAAGCACACTGAAATAGATGGAACCGTATGTCTTTACTGCATCATCATCAATGCTACACAATAACATATTGCGAGTATATGCCATGCTACACTCTATTACTCTGGTGTGATAACCAATAATTCAATTTTCATGCAAAATTTGAGTTCAACAGAATAAAATTTCAACCAAAACCTCAAAAAATACCATTAGAGAGAAAACATCACAATTTTTACACACTCATAAATCATTTTGAGTTGAGCATGGCTAAAATAATATGCATAGTACACCACATAACGTACTATGCATATAGATATAGGTCAATAAATTGAGATTTAAGTTGCTCAATAAATTCTTCATATGAAAATATTGTAGTAAAACAAATTTCGTGATTTTTAGAGCTTTCTTGCTATTTTTTAACTATTTTTTAAAAACAGTCCAGATTTAATACTACAAAAGTGTCATTTCTGGGCTGTTTTTAAAAAATATTTAAAAAATAGCAAGAAAGCTCTAAAAATTACAAAATTTTATTTCCTACAAGATTTTGATATGAAGAATTTATTGAGCAACTTAAATATCTATTTAATGACCAAATTAAATACAAATGACTCCATAGTACGTTATGTGGTGATGCATATTATTTTAGCCATGCTCTTTTGAGTTTCATCCCTAAAAATATATGTAATAATTAAAAAACTAAAGAAGAAACTGAAACATACATCTCTTTACCTCTGATTTCTCAATTTGCACTATGATCCTTGAAGGCACTTTCCCTTTTTCTCGAGCTCTACATAAGTATAGTTATCCAGAGCTCTTTATCTCTGATTTCTCAACTCTGAACAAGTATAGTTGTGCTTCTTACATCACTAAAACAAAAATAAAACATGAAAAGAGAAAATGTCCAAGAGGGCAGAAGCAGACACATCTATGGAGCGCTCCATAACCCTAGATTCTACCTTATGATGGAAGTGCTTCATAAACTCTGAATGCAATGCATCATGTAATCTTTATGCTTCTGTTTCTTGTAACATATACAGTAAATGTTTGACAAGCAAAATAAGCTAAGAATTAAAGCTTTTATTTGCAAACAATAAATGTCATGAAATCTGGATCACTAACACAGAAAATAAAAAAATAGAACATAAGTTCAGACTTCGGCTTCATAGCAATAAACAGAAAACAAGAAATCGAAAACATAAATATTAGGTCAAATTCATACCAGAAAATCAGAAATTATGAGTTGTATTAGATCTTTACCAGCAAGTCAGCAGTCTGAAAATAGGAGAAGCCAACCAAACAATCAGACCTGACTTTTACCAATAAAATAGAGATGTACCAGTTCAGTTTTAACAACAACCGAGATTTAAATTTAGATAACAGTTTAGTCTCGTGTTGTTTAAGTTTAATACCAAATAAATTACCATTGTTGTTGTTAGTCATGGATGCCAGAGGACTTCAGCTACCAAAAAAAATTAAAATTACCATGTCATTCAAATAAAATTCTGTCAATTTTAAAAAGTAACCATCGATATAATTAACAAAAACAAGAAGTAGCATAATGCACCTTCAACCGTCTTAAGATTGCAAAAATATCTCTAGGATTAAAAGTGAATATTCAATCTCATCTTTATTTCTGCTCAAATTGCCTCATTCTCAAGCAAACATATCATACTATATACTTAATGTCTAATAGTCTTTTGTGTTCATCTCAGAGTATGACACATTAAATGACAAAATCTCATGAGGGTTGAAATTTCTAGATACATGTCCAAAATGAGGTATATAAACGACTACTCACATCAGTTAATTTGAGATTTGGTGACTACTGGAGGAGCCTTGAAACAAGATCCATGGCCTCAGGCAGCATCCTCTTGTGAAATATCTACAAAAAGAAAAAAAATGAAAGACAATCAGGGATTGAAAATAATAGTACAAAGTGTGAAGATCACTCAATACTTTTGGAGTGATTCAAGATTTTAGGCATGCTGGATTGAAACTAAGCAAATACCCATAGTACATTTCAATGTTGTCCATATTGCATTAACAAAATGACGAGAGACAAAATTGAGGTTCAAAATTAACAAATTTATCAATTTGGGGTTCAAACACCAATACGATTTCATTACTCAACAAATTATCAAACACCACAGTAGCTCTGATTTGAACTTTATAATAATTGTAACAAGCTAGTATGTTATCAAAAACACCACAGCAGCTCTCATTTTCCTTGAAATGTAACAAAGAAGAAAAGGTAGAAGTATTGCAGTCAAGTAAACCAATTGTGTACTTATTCTTAAAATAAGTCGCTTTTTTATTTTGTGTACTTATTATGCACAAAAATTATATACATAAAGACAAATTACATACATTTAGTGACACGATTTGTGAGTTGTACTTATATTCCAATACTGGATACAAATCTTGTAGACTATTAGACAGATAATTCCTGCACAAAAAAGAAGAAACACCACTGGGTGATTTAATCCAAATGTTTGTTAAATTGTACGAGGTATGTCTGGCGTTTCATGAACAAACAAGCTGTAGGGTAAACATTTTTGCTTCAATTTAAATATGGACCTTGCTATAAAGTCTCTAGCTTTGTCCTTCATAGTGCCCTCCACATCTATAGACGTGGAACCCACCACATGAGTGAGACCCCTCAGCACAGACAGTGAAAACACTGTAGGAGGCAAAGCTGGAGCACCATATATTTTTACTTTAAATATTCCATGTACATCCATGTTCCAATTAAAATATTGGAGTTTGTCTCTATGATTTGGGTTCTAGTATCATGGGACAATGATAGAAAATTATTTAATTACAATGAAGATAAGTTTAATTTTTAGCATTTGTGCCTACGTTGAGATTGCCGGTGATGCTTTTTCAGTGGAACTCTTGCTTTGAATATTTTAATGAAATTGCTCTCCGTCTGAGAAACTTTTTCTGGAGATTACGGAATTTAAGTTTGTAAATGGATTTCGTGCTGTCACACTCCAGAAATAATAACTAACTTAAAAGTGTTAATTCCGTCACGTGTACTTGATTACAAGTACACGAAAAACTTAATTTGCCACTCGAAAATATAAATAAGATTTATTTATAATACTTAATTTAAAGAAAAAACACACACATTTCACACAGTACATGAACATCCAACAAATATATATATATATAATCCAGCGTCTGAATACAAAGTTTACAGCGGAAGCTAAACAAAAAATAAAATACATACAAAAGAGGACGATCCCATCAAAGGACGTGAGACCGACCCTAGCTAACCTACTACACACTAATCCTAACAAAAGAAATGAAAGAAACAATTGAAGTGATCCTCAAATGAAAGACGCCGGGACTCCATCCTAGCGCTCTCCTCTGAACATCAAAAGAATCTCTTGCTCCTTACCTGGACCCCACAACCAACCGTGGAACGTGAGTAATTTATAAAAATTACTTAGTGTGGATTAAAGTCCAGCCTTTGAGATTATATCTGATTCAAGGTTGGACCAATCACATATACTGAGAATACTTATATTAAGTTACTACACCTAGCTTGTTTTGTTTAACCAATAACCAATTTAAATAAATATTTAAATCTATCCAAAGAGACGATACGAGAAAGAAACCCAAAATATTTATGAGGAATAGTAGTATACAATAACTAATATGAGAAGATATCAAACTCCTAGTCAAATGAACATACTGTCAAATTTAGAACCCGGGTGTAGGACTTCAGGATTCGCCCCCTTAGACGGGTCTAATATATCAGCCGTCAAATCTAAGGTTATCGTTAGACGAGTCTAGTATAATCAGCCACCAATCTAACTTAATTCTGAGTTTCCAGAACAAAACGCCCTGCTAAAAATAGAGCGGCTATAAAAGCACACACTCGATCAAAAGCGAACCGAGAATCCTACCTCACAAAAAGAAAATAATAAACATAAACTCCCGGTCTCAGCCATCATACGTAAATAAGAAACCGACTACCTGTTTGAATAATAATAAAAAAAGAACTCCATGTACTAGTTAAAGCCAAGGGGAGGCCCGGATTTCCCCGTTACTTACTAGGAGTTAATAGGGGAACCCCATCGAATATTTAGAGATCTCAAATATCGCCTAATAGAAATATATAAAGAACGGAATAGCTCCAATACTTCACATATGACATGCATACTCTAAACTGAGAAACCGAACCTTGATCACTCAAAGATGAAGTATTATAATACCTATACTAATAAGGATCTTTGAAAACAAACTCTCGAATTGGCACTACGAGCCATCAAGTGATGGTCATCGATGGTGAGCAGTGGTCGAATGTCCTTAGGGACATCCCAAGAAATAGACCCCACGGGCGTTTAGCTTGCGTATGTAATCCATCCTCATGATGCCCCTAGACTACATCCAACCTAGCCAAGACTCACCGGCCCGACTCTCATCACTCCCGACGAGAATATACAAATAATATTTTATATGCATCTACCTATAAGTAATTAATAGCCTATACGATCCGTATATCAAATCTTACATGCAATATGAGATGCACATGACATGTAATGCAGGTTAGTCTCAATAGTTGGTTCAAATACCGGTATGAAATCATGACAGTTCAAGTCCTACGGGCTTGATTAGTTATTGTTGGTAGTTTGGTACCGCAATTCAATTTAGGTAAGTCTTGTAGGTCCTAAATAAGAGAGAAAGGGATATAATCCCCAGGAATCCACACTTGTTAAAGCGATATTGCAGCGTTGTATCTAAGCGCGTTACTCGAGAAAACTTCTACAGTGCCATTGACTCGATCTGCGCCCACATGGTCAAGAGTCACCTTGTCTTCTGCGGTCGGACATCAATTTACTAAACTTCCTATTTGACATTAGGGTTTATCAGTCTAATGTGTTGTAGAATTCTTTAACTTATGAAATCAGATAAGGTAAAATCTAGACGTTGAGACGTCCTTGATGCTCCTAATATAATACCATTATTATGTTTTTCTTAGTCAAATCTCTGTGAGGTGTCCTGTCTGCACAGATGGTGTGAGAATTCTATTCCTACAATTTTCTATTTCATTATTCAATGCTCACTTTTATTTATTTAAGGCCTTACTTATGTGCTTACTACTTCTATAACAAAACTACGTCGTTAAGACGTCATCCTACAAAACAACAATAAAGGAATAGCACGAAGCAAGCATGTTGTAAATTCAATCACATTTAGTTGTGCACTTTTATTGTTAAATTAACAAAAAGAAGAAAGAAAAATAGTTAATTAAATATTAACTAATATGTGTGTATTTATATTATTTATGTATTTATAAAGAAATTGATCAATATATGTTATTGTGATTAAACATTTACTTAGTCATAATTATGTGTATGTTATATGTATTGTACTTAACATTACTTATATATTTATATGCATTTAGAGCATGGCTAAAATAATATGCATAGGACACCCCCTTTTGTCCTATGCATATATGTATAGCTCAATATATTGAGATTTAAGTTTCTCAATAAATTCCTCATATAAAAATATTGTAGGAAATAAAATTTTGTGATTTTTGGAGTTTTTTTGCTATTTTTTAAATATTTTTTAAAAACAGTTCAGATTTAATACTACAAAAGTGTCATTTCTGAGCTGTTTTTAAATAAAAAATATCAAGAAAGCTCTATGAATCACGAAATTTGATTTTCTATGAGATTTTGATATGAAGAATTTATTGAGCAACTTAAATCTCAATTTATTAAGCAAATTAAATATACATTGGCGCATAGTACGTTATGTGGTGTATACTATGCATATTATTTTAGCCTTGCTCATGTATTTAATGTATTATATGTATTATATTATATTATATTTGATGTGCTTTAGAGAAAATGATATATATATATATATATATATATATATATATATAGATATAATGTGCTTTAGGGTAATTGATCAATATATATTTTTATGTTTTGTATTTAATGTCACTTATATATATTATATTTAATGTATTATGTGTATTATATGTTTTGTATTTCATTTAAGGTGCTTTAGAGAAATTGACCAATATATATATTATCTTGATTAATTATTTACTTTGTCATACTCGCGTGTGTTTCACATGTATGTGTATGTTCTGTTGGGTGTGATATAGAGAAATTGATCAATATATATACTAATATATACAAAATTTTACTTAGTCCAATTATGTTGGTGGTGTGAGATAATTCATTATTAATTATATATACATCATATTTAATTTGTCTTATAATTAGTTAATCGAGTTATTATAAATATTTAATTAATTTAAGCATCGCGTATAATTATAAGACAAGTGTCATTATGTCAACTACATTGTTGTACCTAATCAACTATCATATTTATATAACCGAGTCGTATACTACACGTTATAGTATTTTTGTGCTACATATAATATAGAAAAATATATAAGAAACACAAGTTGGTTATTTTTATTTTATGTTCTGTTTGTGTGTTAATCTTGAGTGGGATCAGAAGTTCGTACTTGTGCGTCATAGCTGAAGCTCGCGATGCACGGACTTATGGTCATCATTTCTCGATATACCTTTCTCGATTCTTTTATCCTCGGGTCTAGTTACTAAGTATTATGGGTAGGGCCACCGTTTGTGTGATATCTGTATTTACCCAATTCGGCCCAAACAGGACCCAAGCCAAAAAATACCTAGAACTCTATCCTTTTATTTATTAAGGGTCCATTAATATAGTTATGTAGTATTTGTAGGGTCCATTTAAGGCTTAAAGGCCCAAAGCCCATTTGCTATTAATTACTTTCGGCTACAACAAGGTCAGAGGCCCAATGGGCTGTTAAAGCCCAAAGGTCCCTCTTTTAATTCATTAAGGCCAATAAAAAATTCTCTTACGTTTAATAATCTTTACTGGGCCAGCCACCACCTCTAGCCCAGATACTGCTCTCTCGATAGGGTGCCAAACACCCAGAACAAAACACAGAAGGGCCAACAGTAAAACAGAGGCATTACCAGTGCTGGTATGGACTGGTACTGACGAGTCCAAGAAATCAGCCAACCAGCCTCCCCTGATACCAACATTCAGTACCCATAATTCAACCTAAACCCTAATTGATTTCCCCCTTTTCATTGCTTTACCCTCAACATGTGCAATTCAAGGCTGGGGCTCGAGTAAATTTGTACAAAATGGAAACTCGGAACTGGTAGATTACCAGAACAAGAACCACTACTCTGTTTGGTTCAGGCGTGCCAGCAAAACCCCAATTTCAGATCATACCCAAGTATACCCGTAAGTACCAGTAACATAGACAGTGGCTCGATGGCCACTGTCATCAACGTGTATAGGCACCCAAACCCAAGAAGAAATCAGCAAGAATCAACATAACAGAGTATCAACGAATCACACGGTCAACACCAAATACCACAAAAACAAGCAAATCAAAATTAGGGTTTTCTTTCGCTGTGTTTACCGGTAAAAACGGGTGGTTCGAGTGACAAGGCTAGGGGTGGCAGACTCAGCCTCCACAGCACCACCTAGCTGGCCTCTTCAGCTCCACCTTGCTTCCCTCTTGAGAATAATACGAAATTTCACTCCTTACGGATTGTGTCTTCACTCAACACATGAGCAGAAAAACCAAAGAGGGGCAGGGAAGCGTGGATAGGGCTATTTATAGCTAGGAGAACCAGAAGGGGTGTTGGGTGGCATGAGTAGGGTTTGGCTCAAATAGTGACAGTCGGGTGTCAGGGTGAGCCAGGTCAAGATCCAAATCTGACAACGCACAGTGAAATGGCGTCCTTAGTCAAAAAAAAGGAGCGGGGTCAAGGTCGTCGGATAGAGACGAGAATTTGGAGAATGAATGATGGTGAGGATCTTGTGTGAGATAGAGAAGGAGAGCAGCACCGAGAGAGAGAGAGAGAGACATTAATTAAGATGGGAGGTGAGGCGACAACACCGAGGAAATCACGGGAGAAGAAGGAACAAAAAGGAAGAAAGGCAGAAGTCGGAGAGAGAAAGAGAAGTCCCTCTCTCGGGATGGTAAAAAAGGACCCGAATTTTCGAGTGTGCAGAGTAAAAGGGGGAGGGGGGTCCCCAGAAAAAGTTTTGGGGATCGGTAAGGTCTCTACGAATGTAGGATTTGGTGTGGTATGTCGCTGCAAGTCGAAACACACGACCCACTGGGTCATGCACGATTGCAGCACAAATGAGTAAATTATGGGGATTTACTATTTTCAAATTGGACTTGCTGTGGCTGGGACCATGTGGATTATCGTGTTGCTAGACGTATTAGGCTTGGGATGGGTTATATGACCCATTACACGCATCTCTGAGAATTATTTAAGTTAATTAATTATTTAAGTTAATTAATTATTTTGGTAGGTTTAAGTTGTTAAACTATATCTGATAATTATGTTAATTAAATTGAGATTAATATATCCATATTGTTGTAATTATTTTTTTATTTAATTAAATGTTATGGTAGAAATTTATTGCAAGAGATTTTAAATTAGTGCAGATCGTGCATAGCAATAATTGATTAAGCGATTAAATGTGAAATTAATTATACAAGAGAAATGTGTTTATTTATGGATTTAAATATTGTACTATATATAATTTGATTTAGTAATTTTTTTTTTGAAAACTTTGGTTTAATGATAGAACATTTGATTGATATATGTGTATAAATATATATATTCATACCTCAAAAATTTATTTTTATTAAATTAATTGTTTGGATAAACTTTTCAGAAAACTCGTAATGTGATTTTGTCTTAATTCATACGAAATTTATAAGTTGCAAGAGAACGTTTCAAATTTTAAGCGTCGTCCTTACGCTAAATTGAAGTTAGGATCTTATTAACGATAAATCTCAAGATTAACAAGACAATTATTCATTAAAATAATTATAAAAATAGTGGGTTTTACACTTGCATAAGAAAAGCTTTTGTTGGAAGAGTATGTTTCTGAAGAACTATCCTCTTTCAATACTAAATTTTGCACCTCTTGGCATCTTATGTTTGTCAATTGATCGAGACAAAATAATTGAAGAACAGCAACCATCATGAATAGTTACATTGTACAAAGTCAAACAATAGATGCTGAACATCAGTATATTGTGCATTTAGTTACCACTATCATCTAATTACAACTATAATAGAGTGGTCATCATATCGAAAAATTTGGTTGGGTGGTTAGGAAAGGTTTTTGTGGGTTAAATTAATGAGTGATGATGAAAGACAAAAAATAAAAGAAACCATAGAAGAAAAGAAGTTGAGGAAAGAATTTCCCAAATATATAAAGGTGTTTGTCCTCTTTTAGCATCTTGTTGGTGTTTTTAGTTCTATTTTACAATTTTCTTTCGATATGATGAAATATGCTTGGACTTCTGTTGTTTTGCTATAGTAGTATACAAACCAATTGAAATTTACATACATCCTTTCTTTAGTTTTCTCCAATGCCCCATTTGAAGTTAGTATAATCATATATAAGTTTCATACACCAACATAAGAATTGCTAAAAAAACACACACACAAACATAACATAAGCAATGGCATGATAGAGAATTATATATTAACAGAGATTTCTTCATAACATGCATTTTTCACCCTAAATACAAATTTCATGTGCCAACTAACACCTCGGTTCATCTAATTATGGAGAATAACTATAGAGTTGAATTTTTTTGACGCCCGAAATTGGAGATAACTTACTGGAAAATTAGTGATTTATTTTTAATAGCAATTGGCATGTAAGCTTTAGATGATAATAACATCGAAGGATGTATATAAGTTAACATGCATAATAGCTAATAATTAAAATAATATGCATAACAAGTCGAGTAAAATGCATAATAATACACATTTTTAGATACGCAATTGGATATGTAAATTGTGATTTATATGTATTTTAGTCGCGTATCAAATCGCGTATTTAAAAATAATATATTATTATTCACGTTAATAAATTTGTTGGACATATTACTTTAGTTATTAAATTGGAAAATATTCTATAGATTTTCAATTCGATATCAACTTTCAATATCAGATTAACATGTATATTACTGAAACAGCAAGCATAACAAAAATGTAACTTTGGCGATTACGACGTCTCAAACTTCTTGCTATAAACTTGTATGAAATTAATAGGAAATTTCCAAGTTTTCAGCCCATAAATTTAGTAATAAGTGGACTAAATTACATCCTCATTTTTTTTGAGCCGATGCATAACTTGGTCCTTGATATATTGATATAAACAGAAACATTAAGGTATGCATGCAAATATAAGTCACCGATTAATTTCACCCAAATAAAAATTGATGTATGAAGTTGCTAGATGTCCAAATTGATGTCAGCTCTTTTGCATAGAATAAATGAATTGATTAACATTTTTTTACCATCGATACTAACCATTTTTTTAAAACAAAATGTTGAGTTGTTCATCGGCTGCACTCCAGAAAAATATTTATTAAAAAAATTATAATATGAGACAATTCTTTATAAAAAAAACATATATATTCAACAAATTTGACCCAAAAGAATATTCTTTCAGAAATGCAAAACACATTTCTGCTAATAAACTACGCATGTTATATATCACAAAGAATAACACAAAAGAGTTGGATTCCTCTAAAGGTTATATTATATCTAAAGAATATCAAATACAGCTATTTTATGTAACGAAAGTAAATAATGACACATAAACTAGCCGATTAAAATAAAATGAGGTGAAAAAACAAATTCACTGGATGAAAGAAAATCAAATTCACTGGATGAAAGAAGAGCTTCTATGAGTAACCCCTATAATGAAGTGAAAAAAAACAAATTCACAGTATGACACATAATCCAACGCACATTGTAAATCCGTTGTGTGATTGTGACATCTTGGTGCATTGTTGTCGTCATTGCTTTCTATCAACACTACAATGTATATTTGCATGTTGTGCGACATCGATAATAACAGATAACTGAATTCAGTTACACATTCTTCTTTTTGTTTTCTCCAATGTCCCAAATGATGTTGGGATAACCGTATGATTATATAGACTAACATAAGAAATGGGAAAGAATAAGCACAAATAAGCTAATAACATTATAAATTTATTACACATATTTCTTTTTGTTTCCTTCAATGTACCAAGTGATAATATTGGAACACGCATGACTTAGATAGACTAACATAAAAAATGCGAAAGAAGCGAGCAAAAATAACAGCATCACAATAAGTAATTATATACTAACAAGAAAGGTTTGTAAGTAGTAGCACACATTTTTTGCAGTAAATACAAATATCATGTTCCAACTGATTAAGACCTTTCTGTTCACCAAGCATGGAGTCTGAAATTAGAGATAACTAATTGGAACATTATTTTATTTCAAGTAAAAAAGTGTAATCTTTCGTTGAAGAGAAAGAACTTCCACGCAGAAAAAGTTCCATGCAAATTCAATCCGTCCATTTTTGTGAGGTTTGTGCTTAAACCATCCTAAAAAAAAGCCTCATGCAGTACTAACGACAGAAATTCACATAGGTTAATAATTGGCCTTGTTATAAACAAAATTTATTATATTTATGTGACATGATCTCAAGTACTCAATAAATGCTAATAACCAAATTTTTTTGTTGTTCTTCTTCTTGTGATTTTTTTTTTCTTTTCGAGCCTACAGGCTTGTATTAATTTTATATTATTATTTTGTAGAACTTGAGAAAGAATTTTTATTAAAAATTTTGTCTGTCTTTTACATGATGATTTACATTAGTATTTATAGGTAACTCGGCCTTGTGACTGTTGGTCATTTTCCTAATTTGTAAGATTACAAATTTAGCTAATTTTGAAAAGGGGCTGAGACCTATTCTCTAACGGCTAGATGATTGGATTTAATTTGATGATTATTTCTTGATTAGTCATGAGCTTGACCAGTGATGAAGATTCTGAGATCAATCACATATTTCAACACTCCCCCTTAAGTTGGGTCCAAATATGTTTATTGATCCCAACTTGGACAGGATGTGTTCGAATGGTCCTCTATTCAGCGCCTTAGTGAAGATATCTGCTAGTTGGTCTTTGCTTTCTACATAAGGTGTCTCTATTTGTCTTGATTGAACCTTTTCTCTAATGAAATGACAATCCACTTCTATGTGTTTTGTTCTTTTATGAAATACTGAATTTGAAGCAATGTGTCTTGCAGCTTGGTTGTCGCAGTACATCTGCATAGGTCCATTGCATGAAATCTTCAAGTCATCGAGTACTTGCTTAATCCAGATCAATTCACTTGCAGTCGAAGCCATTGCTCTATATTCTGCTTCTGCACTTGATCTTGTTACAACATTTTGTCTTTTGTTTTTCCATGTTACTAGATTTCCCCTACAAAAGTGCAATATCCAGTAGTTGATTTTCGGTCATAGCTACCAGTCCAATCTGCATCCGAATAACCAACAATGTTGTTAGTATTATTTTTCTTCATCCATATGCCTTGACCTGGTGCCTTTTTTCAGTACATAAGTATTCTATCTACAGCTTCTAAATGTGTTGTTCTAAGTGCATGCATAAATTGACTTACTGAGCTGACTGCATATGCAATATCTGATTTGGTAAATGTTAAATAAATCAATTTACCAACAAGTATTTGGAATTGTCCTATATCTTTCAATGGTTCACCATCTTCGGGATCTTGTTTTTTCTTAGGTTCCATTGGGGTACTAGCTAGTTTGGTACCTAGCTTGCCAGTTTTTTTTGGTAGGCCAAGGGCATATTTTCTTTGAGAGAGAAACAAACCTTTGGTTGAATGTGCTATTTCTATTCCCAAAAAATATTTTGGCTCACCTAAGTCTTTAATATCAAATTTGTTCTTCAAGTAATTTTTCACATTTCTAATTTCTTCTTCATTGTTTCAGTGATAATGATATCATCTACGTAGATAAGTACAATTGTTGTTTAGTTATTTGCATGTTTGATAAACATGGATGAATCAGCTGAGCTAGTGTTAAACTCATGAAATAAGAGAGAGTGACTAAGCTTGCCATACCATGCTCTTGGAGATTGTTTAACTCCATAAATCGGTTTGTTTAGTGTACACACAAGATTGTTGTCAGATTCATCCTTATAACATGGGGGTAATGACATATAAACTTCTTCTTCTAGATTTTCTTGCAAGAATGCATTCTTAACATCCATCTGGAATAAGCTCCACCCTAAAATAATAGCAATAGATAGTAAAATTCTAACTGTATTCATTTGTGCAACTGGTGCAAAAGTTTCTTGGTAGTCTATGCCATATGTTTGAGTGAAGCCTTTAGGTACGAGTCGTGCTATATACCTTTCTACTATTCCATTACTATTATACTTGATCTTGTAGATCCATTTACACCTTATAGGTCTTTTTTCTTTTGGTAATGGTACAATGGTCCAAGTTTTGTTTTTTCAAGGGCTTCAAGTTCTTCTTTGATAGCCTTACGCTATATGTGACTTTGTTCGGCTTCTACAAAATTGTTTGCTTCTGTTTCGTTGGACACTGCTGTTAGGAAGGCCTTATGTGTCGAGAAAATATTTTCATATGTTACATAATCTTGGATAGGATAACTCACCTTGTAGGTTACATAGTCACGTAACCTGGAAGAAGGTTGAGTCGAGTGAGTCGATCTTCTCGGCTGAGGTTCTACTTCTGTCTCATTACTGATTGCTTCGGCTTCGACTTCCTCCCTTGAGACTTGATTGTCGGAGGCAGTTTTTTCTTCACACATTGTTGGTTCTGAAAGTACTATTTGTCTCTAAAAATGAAATCTTGATTGCGTATATCTCTATCTTCTTTAAAAAATGGCTCATCTTCAAAACTGTTACATCTCGAGAAATATAAAGTCTACGACTAATGGAATCATAATACATATATCTTTTTTTGAGAAGAGTATCCTAAAAATATAGTTTTTACTGCATTTTTATCTAACTTATCTTGTCGTTTAATATGTATAAAGCATGTGCATCCAAATACTCGAAGATGTTTTGAGCTTATCTTTCTTTTGGTTAATATTTCTAGTGGGCTTCTATTCTTTAATACTGGGCTTGATAATCTATTTATTAAATGTACTGACGTAAGAACAGCTTCGGACCAAAATCTATTTGGAACATTAGTTTGAAATAATAAGGATCTTGTGACTTCTAAAATATGTCAATTTTTTCTTTCAGAAACTCCATTTTGTTCAGGTATGTTAATACACATTGTTTGATGTAAAATATTTTGTTTTAAAAAACTAGTAAATGGCTTATTAATATATTCAGTACCATTATCTGACCTAAATATTTTGATTTTAGTATTATACTGATTTTCAACAAAGTTAGTGAACTCTTGAAATTTAAGAAATACTTCACATTTTGCTTTAAGGAGATATAGCCAAGTGGTTTGCGAAAAATCATCTATAAAAGTGACATAATAGCTAAAGTTATTATAAGAATTAACAGGTGCTGGTTCCCAAACATCTGAATGTATGAGCTCAAAACTTCTAGTGGTCTTACTATTAGATAAAGAAAATGGTAATCTGGCTTGCTTTGCAAAACGGCAAGTATCACAATTACTATTGTTTAAATCATGCAAAGTAACTAATTTATTCAAAACATTATCAGAAGGGTGTCCAACTCGTCAATGCCATAATTTATTTTTTTCTACATTACCAGCAATCAAAGCTTTATTCAAAGTATCTAAAATATATAGCCCATTTTCTAATTTTCCTTTACCAATCATCTTCTTCGTTACTCTGTCCTGAAATGTCACGTTATCTTGTGAGAAAATTACATTACGATTCAATTCTTTTGTGATTTTACTTACCAAGAGTAAGTGATAGTAAAGTTTGATAGGTATAATATATTTGATATTTTCTTGGACCAAATATTGGTAGACTCTATTATTCAATTGGTACTTGAGAACCATTAGCTACGGTTATAGATATTGAATTTTTTTATTTCTTTTTGGTCAGCTAATATCTTGGAATTTCCTGTCATATGGTCTGTTGCAACATAATCTATTATCTAGTTGGTATCACTTTCAAAACTGGAATAATTTGAATGGGCTTTACCTGTAAATTTACCTTGTTTTTCAAACAGGGAGGACAGTTGGGCTATGAGGCTTCCGAGTTGGGCTTGATTTATTCCTGGTTGATTTAGTGGGCTAGACCCGACCGATTTACTTGGTGCCGCTTCATCCCTAGGTTCTGTGGTTCTCACCGCCATGCCTGTTCTTTCCCCTTCCTTCGATCCCGTCGCCTTTATCCTTCCTCTGTGAGAATTGCCTCTCTTCTTCTTAGGTCTGAGGTGCGGGTGGAGGAACCAACATTCGTCCCGACGGTGCCCCTCTTTCTTACATTTGTCACATCTGACCTTAGTGGAAGCTCCCCGCATCTCTCCTTTGAAGTTTGGGTGACGGTTTTGTGCAGAGAAGGCCTAATTCTCGGGTTCACTGGCATGTTGGGGGTTCATGATAGTCCTACGGGTTTCCTCACCTTGCAACATGGCTACCAGAGTGCAGAGTTTTGGTAGTTCTTTGGATAACAAGATCTGAGACCGAACTTGTTCGTAGCTCGGGTTCATACCAGAGAGGAACTGGAACACTTTATCTTGCTCTAAGGTTTTCAGGTCAATGGTTTGAGTGTATAACTCTAATTCGTTCCACTTGGTTTGCAGATCGCTGTAATATTCAATTATAGTTCTGGTTCCTTGCTTTGCCTAAGAAATCTCATGTTTTAGGTGAAAGATATATGCAAAATTTGGTTGGGTGATTAGGAAAGGTTTTTGTGGGTTAAATTATGAGTGATGATGAAAGACAAAAAAAAAATAAAAGAAACCATAGAAGAAAAGAAGTCGAAGAAAGAATTTTCCAAATATATAAAGGTGTTTGTCCTCTTTTAGCATCTTGTTGGTGTCTTTAGTTCTATTTTACAATTTTCTTTCGATATGATGAAATATGCTTGGACTTCTGTTGTTTTGCTATAGTAGTATACAAACCAATTGAAATTTACATACATCCTTTCTTTAGTTTTCTCCAATGCCCCATATGAAGTTAGTATAATCATATATAAGTTTCATACACCAACATAGGAATTGCTAAAAACACACACACACACACACACATAACATAAGCAATGGCATGATAGAGAATTATATATTAACAGAGATTTCTTCATAACATGCATTTTTCGTCCTAAATACAAACTTCATGTGCCAACTAACACCTCCTCATCTAATTATGAGAATAACTCACTGGAAATTAGTGATTTATTTTTAAATAGAAATAGGCATGTAAGCTTTAGATGATAATAAATTAAAAACATCGAAGGACATGCGCTAAAGTAATATGCATAACAAGTTTACTAAAATGCATAATAACATAACATTTTTAGATACGCAATTGGGTACACGAATTGTGATTTATATGTATTTTAGTCGCGTATCAAATTGCGTATTTAAAAATAATATATTATTATTCACGTTAATAAATTTGTTGGACATATTACTTCAGTTATTATCCATGTTAATATGATATCAAAAGTTAATATCGAATTGGAAAATATTCTATAGATTTCCAATTCGATATCAACTTTCAATATCAGATTAACATGTATATTACTGAAATAGCAAGCATAACAAAAATGTAACTTCGGCGATTACGACGTCTCAAACTTCCTGCTATAAACATGTATGAAATTAATAGGAAATTTCCAAGTTTTCAGCCCATAAATTTAGTAATAAGTGGACTAAATTACATCCTCGTTTTTTTTTCAGAAGATGCATAACTTGGTCCTTGATATTTTGATATAAACAGAAACATTAAGGTATGCATGCAAATATAAGTCACCGATTAATTTCACCCAAATAAAAATTGATGTATGAAGTTGCTAGATGTTCAAATTGATGTCAGTTCTTTTGCATATAATAAATGAATTGATTAACAATTTTTTTACCATCGATACTAACCATTTTTTTTAAAAATAAAATGTTGAGTTGTTCTTCGGCTGCACTCCAGAAAAATATTTATTAAAAAAATTATAATATGAGACAATTCTTTATAAAAAAACATATATATTCAACAAATTTGACCCAAATGAATATTCTTTCAGGAATGCAAAACACATTTCTGTTAATAAACTAGGCATGTTATAAATCACAAAGAATAATACAAAAGAGTTGGATTCCTCTAAAGGTTATATTATATCTAAAGAATATCAAATACAACTATTTTATGCAACGGAAGTAAATAACGACACATAATCTAGCCGATTAAAATAAAATGAGGTGAAAAAACAAATTCAATTACATGTTGTGACATCTTGGTTCATTGTTGTCCCCATTGCTTTCTATCAACACTACAATGTATATTTGCATGTTGTGCGACATTGATAATAACATATAACTGAATTCAATTACACATTCTTCTTTTTGTTTTCTCCAATGTCCCAAATGATGTTGGGATAACCGTATGATTATATAGACTAACATAAGAAATGAAAAAGAATATATAAGCACAAAAAGCTAATAACATTATAAATTTATTACACATATTTCTTTTTGTTTCCTTCAATGTACCAAGTGATAATATTGGAACACGCATGATTTAGATAGACTAACATAAAAAATGCGAAAGAAGCGAGCAAAAATAACAGCATCACAATAAGTAATTATATACTAACAAGAAAGGTTTGTAAGTTGTAGCACACATTTTTTGCAGTAAATACAAATTTCATGTTCAAACTGATTAAGACCTTTCTGTTCACCAGGCATGGAGCGTAGCTAAAAATGCAACTTCAAGTCTGAAATTAGAGATAAAATTGGAACATTATTTTATTTCAAGTAAAATGGTCATGTAATCTTTCGTTGAAGAGAAAGAACTTCCACGCGGAAAAAGTTCCATGCAAATTCAATCCGTCCATTTTTGTGAGGTTTGTGCTTAAACCATCCTAAAAAAAAGCCTCATGCAATACTAACGACAGAAATTAACATAGGTTAATAATTGGCCTTGTCATAAACAAAATTTATTATATTTATGTGACATGATCTCAAGTACTCAATAAATGCTAATAACCAAATTTTTTTGTTGTTCTTCTTCTTGTGACTTTTTCTTTTCTTTTCGAGCCTATAGGCTTGTATTAATTTTATATTATTATTTTGTAGAACTTGAGAAAGAATTTTTATTAAGATTTTTGTCTGTCTTTTACATGATGATTTACATTGATATTTATAGGCAACTCGGCCTTGTGACTGTTGGTCAATTTCCTAATTTATAAGATTACAAATTTAGCTAATTTTGAAAAGGGGCTGAGACCTATTCTCTAACGGCTAGATGATTGGATTTAATTTGATGATTATTTCTTGATTAGTCTTGTGCTTGATCAGTGATGAGGATTCTGAGATCAATCACATATTTCAGCACTCCTCCTCAAGTTGGGTCCAAATATGTTTATTGATCCCAACTTGGACAAGATGTGTTCGAATGGTCCTCTATTCAACGTCTTAGTGAAGATATCTGCTAGTTGGTCTTTGCTTTCTACATAAGGTGTTTCAATTTGTCTTGATTGAACTTTTTCTCTAATGACATGACAATCCACTTCTATGTGTTTTGTTCTTTCATGAAATACTGGATTTGAAGCAATGTGTCTTGCATCTTGGTTGTCGCAGTACATCTGCATAGGTCCATTGCATGAAATCTTCAAGTCATCGAGTACTTGCTTAATCCATATCAATTCACTTGTAGTCGAAGCCATTGCTCTATATTCTGCTTCTGCACTTGATCTTGCTACAACATTCTGTCTTTTGCTTTTCCATGTTACTAGATCCCCCCTACAAAAGTGCAATATCCAGTAGTTGATTTTCGATCATAGCTACCAGTCCAATCTGCATTCGAATAACCAACAATGTTGTTAGTGTTATTTTTCTTCATCCATATGCCTTGACCTGGTGTCTTTTTTAAGTATTTAAGTATTCTATCTACAGCTTCTAAGTGTGTTGTTCTAGGTGCATGCATAAATTGACTTACTGAGCTGATTGCATATGAAATATCTGATCTGATAACTGTTAAATAAATCAATCTACCAACAAGTCTTTGGAATTGTCCTATATCTTTCAATGGTTCACCATCTTCGGGGTCTAGTTTTTTTGTTAGGTTCCATTGGAGTACTAGCTGGTTTGGTACCTACCTTGGCAGTTTCTTTTAGTAGGTCAAGGGCATATTTTCTTTGAGAGAGAAACAAACCTTTGGTTGAATGTGCTATTTTAATTCCCAAAAAATATTTTAGCTTACCTAAGTCCTTAATATCAAATTTGTTCTTCAAGTAATTTTTCACATTTCTAATTTCTTCTTCATCATTTCCAGTGATAATGATATCATCTACGTAGACAAGCACAACTATTGTTTTGTTATTTGTATGTTTGATAAACATGGATGAATCAGCTGAGCTAATGTTAAACTCATGAAGTAAGAGAGAATGACTAAGCTTGTCATACCATGCTCTTGGAGATTGTTTAAGTCCATAGATCGATTTGTTTAGTTTACACACAAGATTTTTGTCAGATTCATCCTTATAACCTAGGGGTAATGGCATATAAACTTTCTTCTTCTAGATTGTCTTGCAAGAATGCATTCTTAACATCCATCTGGAATAAGCTCCATCCCAAATTAATAGCAATAAATAGTAAAATTCTAACTGTATTCATTTTTGCAACTGATGTAAAAGTTTCTTGGTAGTCTATGCCATATGTTTGAGTGAAGCCTTTAGCTACGAGTCGTGCTTTATACCTTTCTACTGTTCCATTACTATTATACTTGATCTTGTAGATCCATTTATACCCTACATGTTTTTTCCTTTTGGTAATGGTACAATGGTCCAAGTTTTGTTTTTTTTCAAGGGCTTCAAGTTCTTCTTTCATAGCCTTACGCCATATGTGACTTTCTTCGGCTTCTACAAAATTGTTTGGTTCTGTTTCATTGGACACTGCTGTTAGGAAGGCCTTATGTGTCGAGGAAATATTTTCATATGTTACATAATCTTGGATAGGATAACTCACCTTGTAGGTTACATAGTCATGTAATATGGAAGAAGGTTGAGTCGAGCGAGTCGATCTTCTCGGCTGAGGTTCTGCTTCTGTCTCATTACTTATTGCTTCGGCTTCGACTTCCTCCCTTGATACTTGGTTGTCGGAGGCAGTTTTTTCTTCACACATTATTGGTTCTGGAAGTACTATTTTGTCTCTAAAATGAAATCTTGATTGCGTATATCTCTATCTTAGTATCTTCTTTAAAAAATGGCTCAAAGATTACATCTCGTGAAATATAAAGTCTACGACTAATGGAATCATAACACTTATATTCTTTTTTTTAGAAGAGTATCCTAAAAATATAGTATTTGCTGCAGTTTTATCTAACTTATCTTGTCGTTCAATATGTATAAAGCATGTGCATCCAAATACTCTAAGATATTCTAAGCTTACCTGCATTTTGGTTAAAATTTCCAATGGGCTTCTATTCTTTAATACTGGGCTTGGTAATCTATTTATTAAATGTACTGACGTAAGAGCAGCTTCGGACCAAAATCTTTTTGGAACATTAGTTTGAAATAATAAGGATCTTGTGACTTCTAAAATATATCGATTTTTTCTTTCAGAAACTCCATTTTGTTTAGGTGTGTTAATACACGTTGTTTGATGTAAAATACATTTTTGTTTTAAAAAACTAGTAAATGGCTTATTAATATATTCAGTACCATTATCTGAACTAAATATTTTGATTTTAGTATTATACTAATTTTCAACAGAGTTAGTGAACTCTTGAAATTTAAGAAATACTTCACGTTTTGCTTTAAGGAGATATAACTAAGTGGTTCGCGAAAAATCATCCATAAAAGTGACATAATAACTAAAGTTATTATAAGAATTAACAGGTGCCGGTCTCCAAACATCTGAATGTATGAGCTCAAAACTTCTAGTGGTCTTACTATTAGATAAAGAAAATGATAATTTGGTTTGCTTTGCAAAACGACAATTATCACAATTACTATTGTTTAAATCATGCAAGGTAACTAATTTATTCAAAACATTATCAGAAGGGTGTCCAACTCGTTAATGCCATAATTTATTTTGTTCTACATTACCAACAAACAAAGCTTTATTGAAAGTATTTAAAATATATAGCTCATTTTCTAATTTGCCTTTACCAATCATCTTCTTCGTTACCCTGTCATGAAATGTCACGTTCTCTTGTGAGAAAATTACATTACAATTCAATTCTTTTGTGATTTTACTTATCGAGAGTAAGTTGATAGTAAAGTTTGGTAGGTATAACACATTTGATATTTTCTTGGACCAAATATTGGTAGACCCTATTTTTTTCAATTGGTACTTGAGAACCATTAGCTACGGTTACAGGGATTGAATTTTTTATTTCTTTTCGGCCAGCTAATATCTTGGAATTTCCTGTCATATGGTCTGTTGCACCAGAATCTATTATCCAGTTGGTATCACTTTTAAAACTGGAATAGTTTGAATGGACTTTACCTGTAAATTTACCTTGTTTTTCAAACAGGAAGGACAACTGGGCTATGAGGCTTCCAAATTGGGCCTGATGTATTCCCGGTTGATTTAGTGGGCCTGACCCGACCGACTCACTTGGTGCCGCTTCATCCCTAGGTTCTGTGGTTCTCGCCGCCATGCCTGTTCTTTCCCTTTCCTTTGATCCTGTCGCCTTTATCCTTCCTATGTGAGAATCGCCTCCCTTCTTCTTAGGTTTGAGGTGCGAGTGGAGGAACCAACATTCGTCCCGACGGTGCCCCTCTTTCTTACAGTTGTCACATCTAACCTTAGTGGAAGCTCCCTGCATCTCTCCTTTGAAGTTTGGGTGACGGTTTTGTGCAGAGAAGGCCTAATTCTCGAGTTCACTAGCCTGTTGGGGGTTCATGATAGTCCTACGGGTTTCCTCACCTTGCAACATGGCTACCACACTGCAGAGTTTTGGTAGTTCTTTGGATAACATGATCTGAGACCGAACTTGTTCGTAGCTCGGGTTCAGACTAGAGAGGAACTGGAACACTTTGTCTTGCTCTAAGGTTTTCAGGTCAGTGGTTTGAGTGTATAACGCTAATTCGTTCCACTTGGTTTGCAGATCGCTATAATATTCAATTACAGTTCTGGTTCCTTGCTTTGTCTGAGAAATCTTGTGTTTTAGGTGAAAGATATATGCAAAATTTTGCTCTTGGCTGTACATTTCTTTAACTTCATTTCAAATCTCTTTGGCTGAGTTAAAATACATGAACAGTTTTGCAATTTGGGGTTCCATTGAATTTAACTGCCAATTCATGACATTGGTGTCGGCTTGGACCCAGACAAAGTCTTGGCTGGTTTCCGATTCTGATATGATGATTTTTTTAGTTGTTTTCGTGTTGGTATTTTTGCTGCTGGTTTTTTGTTCAGCAGGATTTGTTGGTTTACCAGTGATGTGGTTAAGTTAACCTTTGCCGAGTAGCAAAATTATTGAAACGCGCATTATAAGAAGAAATTATCTATCCAGTATAAGTCATTGAAAGCAAATACTTGTACGTTTAAAACCATGAACTTTATTTGTTGTTAACATACATTGACAAATAGTGCAAGAGTCATAAATTTTGCATATCCAACTATTCAATAGTTCATATGCATTAAATGGTCAAGATATACCACGATGTTATCCGCATACTTCCAATATCTTGTCGCATTTTGTCGCATCTTTAGTTGAGTTATCGTGCACATTATTTGAGTTATTATGTATGCTATTTTTTATAATGAAATAATTATACATGTTATTTTTTGTACTGAAATAATTATGGTATAATATGTATAATAACTTAAATAATGTGCACGATAACTCAACTAAAAATGCATAATAACATCTGTATCGATAGTTGATATCAAATGTGATATCTACGAAACATTATTCATTGTTAAATGTTGCTTCCAATAACAACAGTGAAGTGACTGATGATTTGATACAAGTTGGTCAGAAATTAAAGTGGACTTGTCAAAATTTGGAACTTATATTCCAGCCCAAATCATTAAAATATCGGATCTTGTCATAAACTTTTACAAAAAGTGAAAACTTCAACTGTTTAAGCCCATAAATATTTTTAATTTTGGGCCGATGTACAACTTGGGCCTTGATATTTGACATAAATCGAAACATATGTACTCAAAAGAAAAGTATTGCGGCTATTCTCATCTTTTATTTCCCACTAGTTTCATCAAAATAAAAAGTTAAGATATCCAAATTTGTTTTTCTAGATGTTGGATTTAGATGGAAGCTTTTGAAATATATAAAAGAAAAAAAAATGAGCTACCTTATCCTGATCGAACATCTCAAACTTCTCAGTTTGGTATTCCCTTTTTTTTAAAATCATTTTGTACCTTATCATATTTCTTTTATCACTTCTCGGTGTTGGCACATGGAAAGGAATATTAACCGATCTTTTTTTAAAAAAAGATTTTTTTTTGGTGGGTTTCGTTTTTCACCCCAGGAAGGAAAATATTTATTAAAAAGGTTAATTTAGAAGAAGAGATAATTATGTAAAGTTAATTATGTATTATTTTTTTGGAAAGAAGTTTTCTTCTAGAAACAGTAAAAATATCTATAATGATAAACCATATAATTTGTGGTAATTCATGCATAATGATAAAAGGAGATTTTATGTATTACAAATATGAATATGAAAGATAATGCCCATGGTGAAAGGAGTGTAACAGTAGTAGTCTGGTCGAAAATGAAGTTTTATAATATTATAGGGACTAAAACAGAATTAATAGATCCAATCATGGAAAGTATAGTTTACTGGAAATTTATATCAACATGACATAATGACAATCATTCAAGCTCTTTATGATTCAAAATTTCAAATAAATAGATTTTCAACAAGTAGAAATAATTAATCTTGAATGTACGAACTATCATATTATTATATTATCATGAAGTCAACTTCCTATTTTATTAATTATATTCAAAAGCTTCCTCAATCCATTTCTATCGCACTAACCAACCAAATCCCATGTACCAGCATCTTGGATCACACAACTAAAGAATAATGCCAATTTTAATTAAGCATGTTACAAAATTCTTGTAGAGAGAAAAAAAATGGTTAGATTAATTTTCAAAATTAAAAAAAAATACAACTTGCATCTTGTCAATTGATGAGTCCTGCAATGCCACTCTTTTGTGCCAGTAAAATCTTTACTAAGAGATTGGAATTTTTTACTTTAATTTTTATTCACCTCTCAGATCCAGAGCGTGAGATTTTTATTTTTTTCGATCACAACCGCTTAATTTTAGACTTTCAATTCTCATATAATTTGGTCTGCCGTTCGCGTACAAAAAAAAGAAAAAATTAATTGTTTCTCGTCTCCTTCCTATTTGGAAAATTTTACAAACTACCATTCTTTCCAAAAACATCAAACAAAATATACTCACCAAAAATTGAACTCATGATCTAATGGAAGTCAACTTAATTAGCTACCTAACGCCGTTTGCAAACATGCCTATTATTATTGTTCAAAAAGACATATGTATTAAAATATATGTAACAGATTTGTAGATTTGTAGACTTGTAAAATGGGAGTTGATATATTGATAGCTTCAGTGATACCACCATCGATATCAATAGAACAGATCCAGTTGAATTCAGTTTGCATGTTGTTTTTTTTATGATGCATGTTGTTTTTTGTATTATGCATAATGTTTTTGTTATTATGCATATAATTGATCGGACGCTCCACTGAAAACGAATGTCGCTACGCTCACCGACGCGGATCGCTACGCTCATTGATGCGTACTGGACGAATCCAGTTGCATTTATTTTGAAAAGTTGTTCTAGTTATTATGCATGTTGTTTTTGTTATTGTGCATACTATTTTTTGTTATTATGCAAGTAAATAACATGCAAAATAATACAAATAACATGCATAATAACAAAAATATTATGCATAATAACGAAAACATAATAAATCATAAGTATAACAAAAAAATATAATGAACTTAGCATATAAATCATAAGTATTTGACTGTTATTCATGTTGACAATAACAAAAACAAAATGCATAATAACGAAAACAATATGCATCATAAGTAAAACAAATTTTCATAATAAATCATAAATAGAACAAAAAAACGTATTAAACTTAGCATATAAATCATAAGTATTTAAATGTTATGTATGTTATTAGTGCACAATAACGAAAACAACATGCATAATAACAAAAACAATATGCATCATAAGTAAAACAAATTTTCGTCGGAACTCAACTGAACGTGTCCAGTTGATATCCCTGACGGTATCGAAGTTGGGATCCGCGAAACATTTTCCTACGGTGATAGACTTCGTCTCTTTACGAAAAAGTGCCGATTCAATTTCACGAGAAAATATTTATTTAAGTAATAGATGTCGGGATTAACGAAAGAACTCTATTTATAAAAAAAAAATATAAAAAGGAGAATATGGAATTAGTTTGCTTGTATAAACAATAAAATAAAACTGTGACATCAAACAAGGCATGCATGAGTGCATGATCCCTCTTTTTTTTTTTTTAAATATGGTGAAAACCTTAAAAAATCATAAAGTAATCAAAGAATTTTTTTCCCGACATAGTAACCAAACAGGTTAAAAGAAACTGCGACTTTTAAAATATAGGAACAATTTTTTTTTCTTGTTTTATACTGGCCCTACCTAAGACCAAATTTCCAGTCTATTAACCATAAAAATGTAGGAGCCAGTAGAACAAGAAATGGTCAGTTTATACTCTTCCGGACCAACAAAATATTCTAGCTCCGTAAAAGAGTTAGAGGTTCCACTTCTAAAATATTTTGAGATAATTTTGTGAGAAATTTGAGATAATAAAAAGTACATTCAATATACTATATAATATACTTTCAAAATAATATACTATACAATAACAACAAATACCACGTCCATCACAACAACGAGAGTTATCTAAACTAGCCACTTCAACAACTTGTTATTGAACAAGGAGATAAAGGTCTAAAATGATTGCGAAAGCGTTTAACAATTTCAAGTATTACTTTCAAACCTTTCAAATTTGATTTCTCCTCCTAAATGTAAGCATGTAGTATCAATTTGCAAGTCAAGATAATCAAGCTCTCCCTCAACATAATCAAGATATAAATTTGACAATTAAGCATATGTATTTTATTATATGCTTCCCCTCAATTCAATTTCCTATTTCAATCATTTTCAATTTGAATCTTAGTTTAATGTGTTGAATTGTATCAAGAGACTTTGTAAAGATATCCACAATTTGATTTTTAGTATCAATGTGCACAATTTCTATATTCCCCTTTTTCAACATGATCCTCTATGTGCTTAGTTCTTGCATGATCAATTGAGTTTTTAGACGTCATGATTGTGATAGTATCACACTTTATGGGTACCTTCATATACAAGTCATAATTCTTGAGAGTTTGGATCATCCACAAAATTTGAGTACAACAACTATTCGCGGCTATATATTATGTTTCGGTCATAGGAAGAGCAACCAAAGTTTACTTTTTACTCGACCAATATACTAAAGATTCATCCAAAAACTGACACGTTCCAATAGTACTCTTTCTATCTACACGATCGCCGACAGAGTCGGCATCAGTATATCCAATTAGGTCTAATTTAGTGGTTCATTCAAATCAAATACCCAAGTTAAGTGCACCTTTGACATAGCGTAAATCCTTTCAGCGACACTCATGTGAGATTGACAAGCTTGATATCTTGCACATAGATACGACAAATATTATGTCTGGTCGACTTGCGGTAAGATAGAGAAGACTTCCAACGATGGCTCTATATTGTGAGATATCAACTGATTTCCCACTTTCATCAACTCCAAGACGATCATTTGTAGCCATGGGTATTTTCATCGCTTTGCTATCCTCAACCCCCAAATCTTTTGATAAGTTCCTTGGCATATTTTGATTGATTTAAAAAGATCCCTTCATCATTTTGTTTGATTTGTAGCTCAAGAAAGAAGTTGAGCTCTCCCATCATGGTCATCTCAAATTCCCTATTCATAAGCTTAGAGAAATTATCAGCAAGCAAAGCATTAGTAGATCAAAAAATAATGTCATCAACGTAAATTTGCACTAAGAGAATATCACTTTTATCTTTCTTTGTAAAGAATGTTGTGTCTTTTAAGCCTCTCTTAGAATCATTTTCAATTAAAAACGTGCTTAACCTATCATACCAAGCTCTATGGGCTTGTTTGAGACCATACAAAGCTTTATGAAGTTTGTAAACATGGTTGGTAAGAGTTTAATTTTTTTCTCTTTTGGTTGAGAGACATAAAATTCTTCATTGATAAAGTCATTTAAAAATGCACTTTTGGCATCCATTTGGTACAAAACAAACTTCATATGAGAAGCATAAGCAATAAGCATTGTTATTGACTCTAAACGCGCAACCAGGACAAATGTCTCATCATAATCAATACCTTATTGTTGAGTGCACTCTTTTGCAACAAGATGTGTCTTGTTTCTAACAATGTTACTAAACTCGTCCTTATTGTTCCTATATATCCATCTAGTATCAATAATGGACCAGTTTAAGGGTGTTGGTGCTAAACTCCATACTTTGTTCATTTTAAATTGGATAAGTTCTTCTTGCACATCAAGAACCCAATTAGTGTCTTGGTTTGCATCTTTAAAGTGTGTAGGTTCTAGTTGTGAAACAAAAGCACAATGAGATACCATTTGGCTTAACCTAGAACGAGTTGTGACTCTAATTTTGGATCACCAATAACATTGTCTAAAGGGTGTGCATTAACTTCCCTAAGCATCTCGGGTGGTTGGTATTATGGTTGGGTTGGTGGGACATCATCTCCTTGAGTTTCTTCATTTAGTAAGTTTGCCTCTTCATTGTTATGTTCCAACTCTCTTGAGGTATCTTCATTCAATGCATTTGACTCACTTTCAACTCTATCACAGTGAGGTCCTTCAATACCTTCTTCGTTGATCACAATCCTCTCTTGCATGTTTTCCTCAACTATTATAGCATTTTGTGTAGAATTTTCATCATCTAGTGAGTTGATTGTACCTACAACATCTTTTATCTTTTCGACCACTTTAGTAATACTCTCATATAATTTGACATGTATAGACTCCATAATAGTTTTAGAATGAGGTAAATACACTTTATAAGCCCTACTCGTAGATGAATAACCTACAAAGATTTATTCTATAAATTTTGGATCAAATTTACCTAAGCTCAAAGATTGATAAAGAACAAAACATTTTGATCCATTACCTTAAAGTATGAGATATTGGACTTATAACCTTTCCAAATTTCATATGGAGTCTTGTTGGTGAAAGATCTAGCATATACACAGTTAATGATTTTACGTGCGATATAACCACTTCGACCCAAAGGAATTTTGTTGACATGTATTCATTTAGCATTGATCGTGCTAGTTCTTGTAGGTTATGCTTCTTTCGTTCAACAACACAGTTTTTTGTGGTGTTCTAGGTGTCGAAAATTCATGCTTATAATTATTCTTGGAGCAAAACTCATAAAACCTTCAGTTCTGAAGCTCACCCCCATGGTCATTACGGATGGTGCCTATCTTTATCTCTCTTTGGTTTTCGATTTGTGAGCAAAAGCCAATGAAGTACTCACAAGCCTCCTCTTTGTACCTCAAAAAGTTGACTCAAGTGTACCTACTATAATCATCAACAATGACAAACACATATTTTTTCTTGGTCAAACTAGATATGTTAATTGGTATGAACAAGTTCATGTGAATAAATTTTAGTGGTCTTTTGATTTAAAATTAGTCTTGATTAGTTTATCTTTCATAGAAGCATCACGCATGTTATCAATATTTACTCTAGAAATAAGAAATCCACGTACTAACTAAAAATTGACTAGTTTCTCAATAGAGTCGAATGAGGTGTGATCCAACATTCGATGTCATAATCATGAGTCCGAATTAATGGCATTTATACATAGTTCATCGGTAATAAATTTGTTGATGTGAAGGTAGTAGACATTCTTGATTCTTTTACCGATATAAACTAACTCATTGGTATGGTTACGATACAATAACATCCTTTGTCATCAAAGCTAAGATGAAAACCAGAATCACGTAATTTTCTTACGCTTAACAAGTTAAAGTTTAAGCCATCAACCAAATAGACATAATCAATCGTCACATGTATGTTATCTATAGTACCAATACCAATTATCTTACTTCCACGTTCATTATTCTCAAAAGTGAGGTGACTTCCATCATAGGGCTTAAGACTCTTCAACACAAGTTTTTTGCATGTCATTTGGTGTGAACAGTCACTATATATTATCCACGAATAGTGCTTAAATGATGAGGCCAAACATACCTATATGTATTTTGAAAAAAACGTGATTACAAATTTGAAATCTTTTAGGGTCTACTTTTTGAAAAACTAGAGGTTATGCATAATCATATTTATTTAAAGGCTTAGAGACCCAAACGTAAAGGTTTTTATGTTTATTTTTTTGAAAAGACATTCAAAAGTCATGTGACCACGGTGGTTACAATAGTTGCAAACATGGTTGGAATTGTTGGATATCCAAAAAATATCTCTTGCGCCTTTAAAATGAGAGGTTTCAATTTTATTTCCAGATCAAGTATTCTTATAATAATGCCTCCTAGTTCTTTCCAAACGAAAAAAAAACAGTTGTTGAGAGCCACAAAGTTTCTTAATTTATGAAAAAATTGATAATATATTAGAGTGGATCCGCATCTATTGTCATATTTTTTATGATAATTCTTGTCATTAATTCGATTAATTTTTATTCATTGTTGACAACACTTAAATGAAGTACTCAGAGAAGAAATTCTTCTCGTAATAGGATATGATGTTTTGTGGAGTTTTCTTGAAAGGTTACCACTCATAAAATAAGTACTCTGATAAAAAACTCTTCTCATTGTAGGATATGATATTTTGTGGTGTTTTTTAATTGTTACCACTCATAAATAAAGTACTCAGATAGGAAACACTTCTAGTAGTAGGATAATATGTTTTGTGATGTTTTCTTTAGTGGTTACCATTCATAAATGAAGTACTCTGATTTGAATCACTCATAAGTTAAGTACTCGACGTAAAACACTTAGAGTAATATTCTATGCTTTTTCGTTGTGTTTTATTCATTGTTTACGACACTAAAATGAAGTACTCGGAGAAGAAACTCTTCTCGTAGTAAGATATGATGCTTTGTAGAGTTTTCTTGAAAGGTTACCACTCATAAATGAAGTACTCTGATCAGAAACTCTTCTCATAATAGGATATGATGCTTTGTGGTGTTTTTTAATGGTTACCACCCATAAATTAAGTACTCACATAAGAAGCACTTCTCGTAGTAGGATAATATGCTTTGTGATGTTTTCTTTAATGGTTAACATCCATAAATGAAGTACTCTGATCAGAATCACTCATAGGTTAAGTACTTGACATTATGAACTTAGAATGGTATTCCATGCTTTTTCGTTGTATTTATTTACTGTTTACAACACTTAAAAGAAGTACTCGGATAAGATATGATGCTTTGTGGAGTTTTCTTGAAAGGTTACCACTCATAAATGAATTACTATGATCAGAAATGCTTCTCATGGTAGGATAAGATGCTTTGTGGTGTTTTTTTAATGGTTACCACCCAAAAATGAAGTACTCAGAAAAAAACACTTCTCGTAGAAGAATAATTTGATTTGTAATGTTTTCTTTAATGGTTACCACCTATAAATGTACTCTCATCAGAATCACTCATAAATTTAATACTCGGACATGAAGCACTTAGAGTGGTAGTCTATGCTTTTTGTGGTGTTTTATTCGTTGTTTACAACACTTGAATGAAGTACTCAGAGAAGAAATTATTCTCGTAGTATGCAATGATGTTTTGTGAAGTTTTCTTGAAAGTTTACCACTCATAATGAAGTACTCTGATAAAAAACTCTCCTCATAGTAGGATATGATGCTTTGTTGAGTTTTTTTAATGGTTACTACCCATAAATTAAGTACTCGGATAACAAACACTTCTCGTAGTAGTATAATATGCTTTGTGATGTTTTCTTTGATGGTTAACATCCATAAATGAAGTACTCTGATCAGAATCACTCATAAGTTAAGTAGTCGACATTATGAACTTAGAGTGGTGTTCTATGCTTTTTCGTTGTGTTTTATTCACCGTTTACAACACCTAAATTAAGTACTCGGAGAAGAAATTTTTCTCGTACTGAGATATGATGTTTTGTTGAGTTTTCTGGAAAGGATACCACTCATAAATGAAGTACTTTGATGAGAAACTCTTCTAATAGTATGATATGATGCTTTGTGATGTTTTTTTAATGTTTACCACCCATAAATAAAATACTCAGATTAGAAACACTTCTCGTAGTAGGATAATTTGCTTTGTGATTTTTCTTTAATGGTTAACATCCATAAATGAAGTACTCTTATCAGAATCACTCATAAGTTTAGTAGTCACATTATGAACTTAGTGTGGTATCCTATGCTTCTTCGTTTTGTTTATTTTCTGTTTACAACATTTAAAAGAAGTACTCGGATAAGATACGATGCTTTCTGGAAAGGTTACCACTCATAAATGAAGTACTATGATCAGAAATGCTTCTCAAGGTAGGATATGATGCTTTATGGCGTTTTTTTAATGGTTACCACCCATATATGATGTACTCAGAAAAGAAACACTTCCCGTAGTAGAATAATATGCTTTGTGATGTTTTCTTTAATGGCTACCACCTATAAATGTACTCTGATCAGAATCCCTCATAAATTTA